>CM038707.1:43451071-43786071 GCA_021613375.1 Megaleporinus macrocephalus | reverse complement strand
CCAAAGTTGAGTTTGTTGGTGTTTGGGCAACAAACATAAATCAACGCAGGCCCTGTCACACATTACCAGCCCACTAATATCATGATACGTAGTGGCGTAAGTGAAGTGCGGTGTATGTCCATGCGAAGCAGCCGGGCTTCTGAAGTGATGGCGATGACGAATTTGCTCTGAAATGTCACTCAGATCGTCCCGCCATGTTCCAGGCAGCAGCTGAAGGCCCTGTGAGATGGCGGCCCGCGCGCAGCCACAGCAGCAGCAGCAGCGTCGGTGAAGTGCTGCTGTAAGTGATGGGCCGTTGACGCACACCTGGCCATCTGCGCTCCACTCTCACTGCGAGACGAGCGAGGCTTCGGCGTGTTTTGTTCGTTCAGGGTTGAGTAACATCGCCAGAGGAGGAACATAAATGTCATGGAGCTGGCACAGTGCCAATGCCACAGGAATGCACCCCCCCTCCCAACACCCCCCCACCTTCACCCCAGAGCAGCACAGCACTGCCACGGGGCAAAAAAATGTGGGTGGGGCCGGGATATTATATGGGAATGAAATAAAGGGTGGTGTTGCAACCTATGGGTAGAATGTGATAACAGTATACTGCATGATCTACATCATTTCCATAATAATAATAATATTATTAATAATAATAATAATGATAACTGTTTTATTTTCTACCTATTCTTTTATACTTTATTTCTGACAACCCAGCAAATAATCAAAATGCAATTAATTAAAAAAACATTTAAATTTTTAAATCACACAAAAAACTGCAGTCAAATTATTTCAAACCATCCTCGAAACTCATTTTCTACCCTGAGCTGAGAAACCCATAAGGACACAAAAGGTCACCAGAGGGTGTGAAGGCCAAAACCCTCCGTGTGGTTTAGAGCTTGTTTGACACTTGAAGGAAACATAATGAGTGCAAATAAATAAATAGAGGAGCTCCAACCGACTGACTGACTGTCCGAAAGCCTCGCCCCAGCAACAATTCCAGAGAACTGCAAATAAGGAGTTACGAACAACGCATGTTTTAACCAGCCCGGCTCTGGAGGCGGTCACAAAACTCCGTGTATCCGAGCATCAGAACTTTCACACAGTGCTCCGTATAACATCACCCCAAAAAACTGGAAACCTGATATTATCGCTGTGATGGAGCGGTAATTTCATCAGCCGTACCACTCAGATGCCCTCTCCGGGGACGAGTTTATATGCCAGTAAATTGAATTAATTATATCCAGCTTAAGATAAGAGATTTGTAGCCAGTGTGGATTGGGAATGATACTCTGGGGATGACAGACAGCGCACAGATTATAAACACACTTATCACGCGTTATTCCTGAAGGCTGTAATCAGAGGGCAGCACAAGTTGCGAAAAGAAGAAAAAAGAAAGAGGGAAAGAAAGTGGGGGCAATGACAACCTTTACAATTGCAAGAGGCTCCTAAAGACTTACAGCACCCCCTACCAGCTTGTGCCGAACACACCGCATGAGCAAATTTGGAGAAATCCACCCACATGTCTCAGAATGAGCCGCGAAACTGGCAAAAACATGCGCCGAGAAACGTTTCTACTGTCGACATAGGAAAGCACACGCGCAGGCTTTAAATAGATACCAGTGTCAAAGGTCAACGGGTTCCACGAGGCCTGGTGCTCTTTGTGTTTCTCTCCACTCTGAACTGAAACCTTGAAGTTTAAGACTTCGGCTGTTGTTGCAACTGTTTTTAGACTAATTACTCATTTTGACATCTTTGGTAAAGGAATGTCATATGACTTCATATATATATATATATATATATATATATATATATATATATATATATATATATATATTAGTATAGAAGACTGGGTTCACTGTGAGCCGTGGGTGACTCAAGGTGTCCTGTCTTGAGAGGGTACATGTGTGTAGTAACCTGAATGGTCATTCAGATCTACTGTGCGTGCCTCCACAGACCACCACACAAAACCATTATGAAACACTGGAGAATTTGCAGTACATGCAATGAGCCACAGGATTATGATGGACGTCCCCCTCCTACACGTAAACAGGCGCAAAGAATTCACGCATTGACTCAAGCAAATTTTCAACTGCAGGGAAGCACTTATATAAGTGTTACATGTGTATGCGTATGTATATATACATATTTATATATAGGTGCTGCATATATTTATTTTTACAATTATATATATATATATATATATATATATATATATATATATATATATATATATATATATATATATATATATATATATAGATAGATAGATAGATAGATAGATAGATAAATTGTCAAATAAAAAGGTATTGTATAAGTATATTATTGCTCACCATGGGCTACACAATACACCTGTACCATTAAAGCTGCTCTTTTTTAGTTTTATAGTTTTACAGGTAAACTACATTTACTGTCTGAAAAGAAAGTGACACATTTGCACCTTTTTAAAAAAAAAATACTGTGTATGGAATCACGGTGGCCCAAAAAATCTATAACAGCAATTGAATAATAAGCGCTACACAAACTGCATTAAGACACTACTGACTAATTTCAGCCTATTCATCTCCTTAGCGTGCACACCTGTACAGTTTGTCCTACATACACTCTGACATGAGAAATATGCAGATATTCCAGTTCGCTCGTCCCTTTCTCATACATGAACGTGACCTATGGGTCTCATCACTCAAGGCCGCGTGTGTCTATTGAGCAAGTCCTCTTTAACTGCCATGTCCTGTTCAGGGACGGTTGACTTAGCCAAATGAGGCGATTCTGGTTTCCCCCCCCCGTTTGTTCGAGCCCTGAAACAGGCGACAGCTAGCTGGTGGGTCAAGCTGGGATTTTCTCTCCGTGCTTTGCATCTTGTTGTTTTTTTTTTTTTTAGTTTACACACCGACTTTAAAAAAAAACAGGAAAGCATCCTCGGACAGATACGTGCAGACTGTTTGGATAATGAGTCACGTTGTTAAGTTTTTATGAATATTCGGAGCCGTGCAACAACACAAACATGCACACGCAGGCAGGACGCGGCGCAAAGTTACACCTCGTCTCCACTTCTCGACTTTACTAAATCTGAAAGTGAAGAGTTCAGCAAAGCTCGAGCGTGACACTGCCTTAAACTCTCTTGGCCTGCTCAACAGACTGCATACATGACACAAAGCTCACTAGAATACACTCCAGTCATTCTTTACTACATAGACTTTAATATTAATACTCTGACTATGAGGACTGCAAAATTAGAACCAGCGAGGACACACTGTCAGGATTACAGAATCATAAGGTGTATGTGAGTTGGTAACGTCTAATATATATATATATATATATATATATATATATATATATTATATATATATATATATATATATATATATATATATATATATATACTACACATGCCAATTTCTGGTAAAACAATAGATAAGCATACAATAAAAAAATGCAGCGGATGCAAAGGTCAAAGCTGAATTTACTTAAAGGGCTAATAAGTAAAATATTCATGTCCTTACTAGAAATAAAAAATAAAATGCAGTAAAAACAATAAAATGATCTCACTATGGAAATCGGGCCACTTTCAGTTCTTCACTAAGGAGCCGATTGAGGAAGTCTTGGTGCTGTGAATTAGGCTGATTAGGCCACTATTCAGAATCTGTGTTCGAGCAGCCGGAACAGGGATCGTTCACGTGCTGATACGTTTGATAAATGCAATTTCAGGATGCTGGGAACGAGCACGGCTTGTGCACTCAAGTTCGAGCAGAAATTGATTATTTGAGCCTGATGCTGATGGCGACCATCACACACGGCGAGGAGGGAAAATGCACGGAGAGCAACACATACTGATGATGTTTAGGTGAAACTAAACTCAGCCATGTGAGCTTGTGCTTGGGCTGTGTTTATATATATATATATATATATATATATATATATATATATATATATATATATATATATATATATATATAAATTGAAGCTCCTTTTATGTAGCTGCACACGTTATCCCAACACATTTCGATGATCGTACAGTGGCTGATAAGTTGAACACCCCGCTTAACAAGGTCTGGGTGTGATTTGGCCTGTAGTTAAGGCCTTTTTGGGTCCTTTAATACTCTAACGCTGCTCTCAGACCTTCTCTACTCACTTCTATCACCAGTTTCTATTATAGTATAGTATCCAACATAGTCAGTAAAGTCAGTTATAGTCGTAGTACAAACCAGCTGCTCAGGACACACGCCTTGCAAAGTAAAGTGACAACGCAGTCCGCAAGCTTTGTCCGATCTGATCGAGTTTGTCTGCCTATTGTTAAATTTCGCCCCGTCTCAAAGCTGCTCTTCAGAAAATTCACCCGACTGTTAAAAAGCTCTGTTTACACAGGAATTTAAGAGTTCTGCCTCAAGTCCGCCCACACGGAGGTGTTTGAGATGCAGCGTAAATAAAAACAAATAAACACATAAACAAGCAAGCACCCTGCTTAAGAACGAGCTGTGCATCCTAAAATAAATAAATAAGTAAATAAATAAATAAATAGTAAAAGAGAAACACAACCCAAAAGTGCCATGGAAGTAGAAGGGTCATACTCACGCTGCGCTGGCTCCCTGTGGGACAGGGATAGGTGCTGAGGGTTGCCCTGCTTGCGGCGGGACATTGTGCCCCCAGCATTTACCCTCGCATGGCACGGGGGGCTGCACCTGGGGAAGAGGTGGTGGTGGTGGTGGTGGGGGGGGACAAACAACAGCTTTCTTTTTTCTTTTTCCTGTTTTAGTTCTGTCTGGGTTTGCTCCTTTCTTCCTCTCTTCCAAGAAGTTTTTGCTTCCTTTAAACAAAATAAGAGGAGTGAGCGGCTCCCCAGCAGCAGAAGACCCTCCACTCAGAGACTGAAAGTTCGTGGAGTCAGAGGGAGGTCAGTGTGATGATGATGGTGCTGGTGCTGGTGGTGGTGATGATGATGAAGGCTCCTCTGAAGGGTTCAGGCGCGTTACTCTCCCAGCGGTGCGGATCAGCAGAGTGTGGAGCTGCGTGCGATGGAGTGCGTGCGCGCGGCTGAAGCGTGGCTGTGCTGTGTGCGCGCGCTCCTCGCTCTCTCTCTCTCCATCCCTGGTATGTTTCTCTCTCTCTTTCTCTCTCTCTCTCTCTCTCCTCTGCACTCCTCTGCTCTCCTGTGTGCCACCCGCGCGCACTGCCCGAGCTCAGTCCCGCCGAAACAGGCAGCGCCTCCTCCAGACCCTCCCCACGCGCTCCGGCGATGACGTAGCACGAGCCCGCGTGTGTGCAACTGTGAGAGTGTGTGTGTGTGTGTGTGTGTGTGTGTGTGTGCGCGCGCGCGTGAATGTGAGTGGGTGTCGGGGGGGAATTAATGTGTGAGTATATATGGGAATGCTCGCGCGCGTGCATGTGTGTGGCGGGGGGTACATGAGTATTTTTGGGGGGTGGGAGCGCGCGCGTGCGCGCACGTGTTTAACTCTTTGTGGGGGTCCAAGTGCCTCCAGGATGATGAAAGTGCAAACGTACGTCGCGTGCACATTTGGCTACAATGCACGAGCAATGCATTAATGCATGAACAAGTTTGTTTGTTTGTTTCCATTATTATTATATTTGTCACTGATCATTAATTATTATTATTATTATTTGTATTATTATTACTATTATTAGAATAAAATAAAAGAGGCCAGAGCTTAAGGCCAGGTATGTGAACATTCCCAGACACTCATATGGAAGCAAAACAAGCGCGCGCGCTCTCGCTGCAAAGTGGGATTTAAAGTTGGCGCTAGGAGCGCGGACAGCCACGCCGCCAGGGGGCGACGGAAGAGGCGCAGGAAATCCTACAGTTGAAATCCTCAAAGTGCTTAAACAAATAAGACAGTTTTCTAAAGAAAAGCCTACATAAGTCTAATCCAAGGGGCCACTGAGTGCCAGGGGTCTCACAGGGCCTCACGCCACCTTATACTGTAGAATGTAAACACGAGCCTAACGAGAAGTCTTCTAGAATCTATAAATGATGGAGATAAACACGGAAATGTTTCTTCTTGCGCTTCACTTTCATTAAAGAATTTATTCAGTTGTGATATTGTAGTGCAGCGCTGACCCAAGTGTGGCCCCTGGGGACTAAGACCAACCCATCTTACTGGAGTGGCTTTAAAAGCGGACATTGAGGTGTCCAGTCAGTTTAGAACCATGCTCAGCAGTAGAGACTGTGGTAGAGAAGGCTAACAACAACAAAACCACGAGGCGATTATCCGAGATATGAGTTTAAACCTAAAAGACGAGACGCCTCAGAGCAAAAACAACACACAGTGAGGAAAACAAGGCTAGCCTGTCTGGACTCTGATGGTAAGCTGAGCGAGGCTTACTGCAAACTCCTAAGATCACAGCTCAGTTGGTGGAAGATCACTTTCTCACGTGTATACTTTTTTTTAATACATTTATTGATTCTAGCATCATTTCGTTGTCTTTGTAAGTGTGCTGTTATTTTATAAAGACTCTATTATTATTATTACTCATTATTTATTTGCTTCTTCATCTTTTTCTATGTTTATATAATTAATTATTATTTATTATTAATGTTGCAATGTGCAATGTTTTATATCCACATTTCTGTTTTATTCATAGTAAAAGAATATGATCTTTAGGCCCATTCAGATAAAACTTGATTTAGTAGTTGATTTTATGTTCAGTCGGATAACAAGTCAAGGCCAAAACCCCGAAACCTTTAAAAGTTCTTGTGTATGTATGAATTTTTTGTGCTTTCTACAGTACAAATGAGTAAAATCCCCCCCAAAAAAGTCTTTACAATATTATAAAATAAACACACAAATAGATGCAGCCAGTAGCCAATACGATCTCTGAATACAAAGAAATACAAAAGAATAAGCAAATATATATAAGTATATATATATAAGTATTAATATATATATATAAATATATATTAAAAAAGCATATCCACCTTGTTTGATTTTATATTATTCATCATTTTGTCTAGGCCCCACTGTAAACACACACACACACACACCCATCCACCACCTCCTCTTGTAAGTGTAGAGGTTTAATGTTGCAGATGGTGGGACTAAAAGAAAAAGAGAAAGAAATCATGACTCCAACATGTCTGTACAAAACTGTCATATTACATATTACTAAGGCGCATATATATATATATATATATATATATATATATATATATATATATATATATAGTGTGCACACATACATTGTTAGAGATGGGGGGTCTTCTCCAGCTCTCGTTAGTCTCTGTCTTCATTAAAGAGTTGAATGAGGTTTGCTGCATGAAGGAAAGAATACCAGCGTATCCAGGACTGGGACCAGGAACCCCGGGGCTGCGTCTGAAAGTTTGTGGTTTTGGACGCAGCTCTGATCTACAGCCGTGACTTTACTTTTTACAGTGGCTTGAACTGGAACGAGAGCGTCATCTCGCTCTGAACAGCCTACAGCTAGTCGGGAACGCTGCAGCCTGTGTGCTCACCAGGAAAAGAAAATCTTGTTTATGACATTTAAAGCTCTTAATGGCCGAGCTCCAGCATATCTTTCTGATCTGTTGTGCTGTTATAGCCTGTCCAGACTCTGATGGTAAGCTGAGGGAGGCTTACTGCAAACTCCTAGGATCACAGCTCAGTTGGTAGAAGATCACTTTCTTATATGTTTACTCGAACTTGCGTATTTATTTATTTATTCTAGCATCATTTTCTTCTTTGTTTGCAACTGTGCTGTTGTTTGATGAAGACTGCAGTATTACTATTCTTTATTATTATTATTATTATTATTATTATTATTATTATTATTATTATTATTATTATTATTTCTGCCATGTTCTATATTTGTATTTCTGTTTTATTTATATAAAAAAATCTATCTGAAGCTAAAAAATGCCACTGCTTATGTTAAGGCTGGTTTAATAAAGATTTTCTGCTCAGTCCGATATCAAGTTAAGGCTAAAATCCCAACACCAGTGCCAAATTTATACTATTACAGTGCTGGATTAAAACTCCTACCATGTTTAATTAAACATTTATAATGCTGGATTAAAACTCTTACAGTGTTGAATTAGAACTATTACAGTGTTGAATTAAAACGATTACAGTTCTGGATTAAAACTCTTACAGTGTTTATCAAAACTATTACAGTGCTGGATGAAAACTACTGCAGTGCTGGATTTAAACTATTACAGTGCTGGAATAATACTCTCGCTGTATTGAATTAGAACTATTACAGAGCTGGATTAAAACTCTTACGGTGTTTAAACTGTTACACTGCTGGATTACAACTCTTACAGTGTTAGATTAACCTTATCAGTGTCAGATAAAAAACTCTTCAACTGTGTTGAATTAAAACTATTACCAGATTTAAAATACAATTCTTACAGTGCTGGATTAACTCCTATAGCGTTGGATTGAAACTCTTACAGTGTTAAATTAAAACTATTACCAGGCTTAATTTAAAATGCTTACAATGTTAGATTAAAATTCTTTTAGTGTTAGATTAACTCTTACAGTGTCGGTTTAAAACTCTTACAGTGTTCGATTAACTCTTACAGTGTTGAATTAAAACTCTTACAGTGTTAGATTAACTCTTACAGTGTTGAATTAAAATTTACAGTGTCAGATTAAAACTCTTACAGTGTTAGATTAACACTTACAGTGTCGGTTTAAAACTCTTACAGTGTTAGATTAACTCTTAGTGTTAGATTAACTCTTACAGTGTCGGTTTAAAACTCTTACAGTGTTAGATTAATGCTTACAGTGTCGGTTTGAAATTTACAGTGTTAGATTAACTCTTAGAGTGTCGAATTAAAACTTACAGCATTAGATTAACTCTTACAATGTTAGATTAACTCTTACAGTGTTGAATTAAAACTCTTACAGTGTTAGATTAGCTTTTACAGTGCTGGATTAAAACTCTTACAGTGTTAGATTAATTCTTATAGCGCTGGATTAAAACTCTTACAGTGTTAGATTAATTCTTACAGCGCTGGATTAAAACTCTTACAGTATCGGATTAAAACTCTTACAGTGTTAGATTAGCTTTTACAGCGCTGGATTAAAACTCTTACAGTGTTAGATTAACTCTTACAGTGTTGAATTAAAACTCTTACAGTGTTAGATTAGCTTTTACAGCGCTGGATTAAAACTCTTACAGTGTAAGATTAACTCTAACATTGTTGAATTAAAACTCTTACAGTGTTAGATTAATTCTTACAGCACTGGATTAAAACTTTTACAGTATCGGATTAAAACTCTTACATTATTGAAATTGCTCTTACAAGTGATACATTTTTACACACTGTAAGGTTATAATGATTAAAACTCTTGCAGTGATGGATTAAAGTTTGTTCAGTCATTATCATTCATTAACAAATGGTTATTGTTAAATTAATTCTGAAAATATTGGGTTAATTTGTACAATCTCATACTAAAACATAATGAAATTCCAGTCCTACAGCTTTTAATACAAATTACTGAAATTCTCATAGTGCAGGACTGGAACTGTTACAGTGCTGGATTAAAATCGTATACTGTTAGAACTCTTACAGACCTGAATTAACACTCCTACAGTGTTGAATTAAAAGAGTGAAACCTTTATGTTGTTGGCCCTACAGTGTTGGATTAAATAGGAACTGTAGCAGTGCTGGAATAAATTTACAGTGTTGAAATAATTTGTTCTTGTCCTGCTGGATTTAAATAAACCCTTACAAGCATGAATCTAACACTGTACAGATTTTAATACCTGAGTTAAGTTAATACCTGTTGGGGATTTTGCTCTGGAGCCTATTTCATGATTTTATCTAGCAATTAAAACTGTTTACATACAGCCATAATATGACGAACCTTAAATTTGCTTCTGATTGAGACATTTGTTATATGGTTCAGAAGAAAATCAGTAGCTTGTTTTAATCAATAAGCCTGAAGAATTCGGCGAATAAACAGATCACGTGGGATTCTCTCAATTTTCGGCATCTAACTGCACTACAGCACGTTACTGCTCTGGCCTACTAAAGACACATCAACTTAATATACTTACCTGTACTCATAGAAACATAGACAGTGTTTATAACAATACAACAGTACAGTTTGAAATATCTCTAATGGTCCAGATGACACGTAGTGAATTTATGGACAACTGCGCCATCTAGTGGAGATTTACAGGATCTCATTTTTCATTAAGGCAGTGTTTCTCAACACTGGTCCTGGAGCCCCACAGTTTTACACTGTTAATACTTTTCCTGCATTAACTCAGTGATGGGTTGTGATTGGTCAGGTGTGTTGGAAGCAGACCAAACACTAAAAATCACTGGTGTGTCTCCAGGAGCAGAGGTGAGAAACACTGTATTACAAAACTCAGAAGACAAGAAATTCAAGATGATTGTCAAGAGTCAAGATATCTGCATTACCCTCAGCTTCTACCAGCAGAGATGAAAAATCTAAACCAGACTTCAAAAATAATAAATCAATAAATAAATCAATGAGTTCACTTGTATAGTACATTTCACAACAATGTTGTCACTAAGCAGCTTTACAGAAGTTTGAAAACATGAAAACATGAAGTCACAGCATGTGTCCCCCTGTGAGCAAGTCAGAGGCAACAGAAGAAACCTTGGGAGGGACCAAGACTCACAAGGTGAGACCTGTCCTGCTCTGGTGAAACAGTATTTGCAGTTTATTGAGCTACATTTAAAAAATAGAAGTGAGAGTCTGTTTGAAGTCTGAATGGTAAAAGCTTTAGAAACTGCACAGGTAGAGACTGAGGCAGTCTCTAACTCAGTCTTTCTGGAATGTAAGAGTAAGCTGAAACAGTCTCTCAACCTTCAAGTCACAAGGTTGGTTCCAGAACCTCCAACCCACGACTTTCTTCTTACTCAGTGTATAGAATTTTATATTTGAATAAAATTAAAATGTTTTGTTTGTTTTCTAAATAAAAACTTATCAACCAAGGAAGCAACAAGGATCAGCTTACACACATCACACCCAGTGCTTAACTGCACAGCAGCATGGTGCACATTCACTTCTGCACACTAAACTTCATTCAACATTGTGTATTTCCACTGCTCCCTTCTGTCCATGTTCTAGTCCTATAGTTTATATGTATATGTATATAAGTGTATGTATTGTAATTATATTTTATTCTTACTTTTTGTGTATTTTAATGTCTCAGAATATATAAATATTTGTATCTAATTTTATGTTTTTCACTGTCTAAGGGTGTACATATATCTCCAAAATAGTAACTTTACAGGAGAGAACAAAAACCTTCTTTACTTTCAGTAAAGTCAATGTAAAGAGGTTTTATTCCAGTTATGGATTATGAAACATTTCTACTGGTACATTCATCCTGAAATGAAGCAGAAAAATAAAACTTAAAAAACGTTTTAAGCGTTATTATATTTAAAAAGCTATTTTTTCACACAGGAAGCTTTTATTTACTCAGCAAAACACTTTATTATTTAAACATTTAAACAGTATTAAGTGCTTTTACATACATCAGTGTGTTTATTTAACCCTTCTCAAGCTTCTCCTTCTATAAACAACCCAGTATTATTTACAGTTCTCATCTAATACCTGCTTTGACTGCTCAGTACTTCATTAAGCTAAATCAAGATTGCTGCTGAAGGAACTGAATACATTCATACAATGTCTGGGGCGTCCAGGAGAAATCTGGAACCTAACTTTGTTCTTCAAACTGGAGCTCAAGATATGATCTACTTCTCTCACAATAAGATATTCATGTTACTTTGTATTGTATGTATGATTATTTACACCTGTTCTAATCATATATTGGTTTTGTATAGGTGTTCTTGCCATACATTTTGCACAGGCTACATATACCACACCAGGGTCATCAGAAGGGCACTGGACACACCCCCAACATCAGGTACATGCTACAGGAGCGTGAAGTCCAGGATAACAAGACTGACCAACAGTGTCTATCTACTGGCCATTAGGTTGTGAACAAGTCTATCCACACACTACACCATTCCATCGCTCTGACTGGCTGAACACTGGCTATCACCCCCACCCTACACACACACACACACACACACACACACACACACACACACTTATTTATTGCTGCTGCTTTCTACACTGCTCTTTGCTCTTTTATCCTAATTATCTTTACACAACACTGCACAAGTAATTGAAAATTTATTTACTATGTTTACTGACCACTACACCACCATACTAACCACTACACCACCATACTAACCACTACACCACCACTACACCACCGTACTAACCACTACACCACCATACTAACCATTACACCACCGTACTAACCACTACACCACCATACTAACCACTACACCACCATACTAACCACTACACCACCATACTAACCATTACAGCACCATACTAACCACTACACCACCATACTAACCAATACAGCACCATACTAACCAATACAGCACCATACTAACCACTACACCACCATACTAACCAATACAGCACCATACTAACCACTACACCACCATACTAACCAATACAGCACCATACTAACCAATACAGCACCATACTAACCACTACACCACCATACTAACCAATACAGCACCATACTAACCAATACAGCACCATACTAACCACTACACCACTGTACTAACCACTACACCACCATACTAACCATTACAGCACCATACTAACCACTACACCACCATAATAACCAATACAGCACCATACTAACCAAAACAGCACCATACTAACCACTACACCACCGTACTAACCACTACACGTCAAGTCAAGTCAAGTCAAGTCAATTTTATTTATATAGTGCTTTTTACAACGATGTTGTCTCAAAGCAGCTTTACAGAGTTTTGAAAACAGTTATAACATATATCCCCCAGTGAGCAAGCCAGAGGCAACAGTGGCAAGGAAAAACTCCCTCAACCGGAGGAAGAAACCTTGGGAGGAACCAGACTCACAAGGGGAGACCCATCCTCCTCTGGTCAAACAGTATTTACAGTTTGAACTAAATACCAAAGAAAGGAGTCTCTGTTTGAAATCTGGATAGCAAAGCTTTAGAAGCTGCACAGATAGAGGCAGTGTATGACTGAGGGCAGTCTCTGGCTGAGGCAGTCTATGACTGAGTCTTTATGTAAAGTGGGCGTGAGCTGAAACAGTCCCATCCTATCTCAGTGCTGGTGCATCTGGATGGCACAGTGATGTAACTGAGGTGTAGCAGTAAAATGGACAGGTGAGCTGGCTGGTGATGGTGGGGTGATGGCCCGATGATCAGTCCTTTCAACAGCCTTCAACAGACAGGAGGACAGTCATTTCCTCAGGAAGAGTAAAGAGAAAGAGTTAGTTGGGCTCAGGAGTAAGACTGTAGAGAATATGAATTTTCAGAATTTTAGAGTGTGGTTGGTGACGTCCCGGCAGATCTAACTATAACAGCCTAAACTAAAAGGAGGAGAACCAGAAGGTAACATGGACATTGAGAGCACCCTGAGACACTGGGTCCCCCCACTCCACCATCAACAAACCTGTGTGATCGCATGAAGTGGTGGAACAACAGCACCAACATCTCAGTTTACCATAAACCTCTGTGTCCAAGAACCCCCAGATCTCCTGCCTTTATCTAAAAGAGAAGATTAATAACCAAAAGCTACACTAAACAAGTACGTTTTTAGTCTAGACTTAAATATTGAGGACTGTGTCAGAGTCCCGAACATTAACTGGGAGATTATTCCACAATTTTGGGGCTTTGTAGGAAAAAGCTCTTCCCCCCATTGTAGTCTTCTGAATTTTAGGAACTATTAGAAAACCAGCATCCTGTGATCTGAGTGAACGTGGCGGTTCATAATAGGAAATTAGATCTTGCAGGTACTCCGGTGCGAGACTGTGCAGGGCTTTATACATCAGTAATAGAATTTTATAGTCGATACGGAATTTAACAGGAAACCAGTGTAGCGCTGATAAAACTGGACTGATGTGATTGAATGTCCTGGTTTTAGTTAGTACTCTAGCTGCAGCGTTCTGAACTAACTGAAGTTTATTCAGGTTCCTGCTGGAGCATCCTGACAATAATGCATTACAGTAATCTAGCTTATAAAGGCATGTATCAACTTTTCAGCATCAGACACAGATAACACATTTCTTAACTTTGAAATGTTTCGTAGGTGAAGAAACGCTGTTCTTGTAATATTACCTATGTGTTGATTAAATGTCAGATCTGAGTCAATTGTTACACCAAGATTTTTGGCTACTGAACCAGGAACTACAGAGAAGTCAGCAAGATTTAACATTTAGTCCGAGCAGCCTTTGGGCCGAGGAGGAGAACTTCCGTTTTATCTGGGTTTAAAAGAAGGAAGTTCTGTAGCATCCAAAGTCTAATATCTCTTACACAATCTTCTATCTTATTTAATCTGGATTTATCATCTGGTTTGGCTGATATGTACAGCTGTGTGTCATCGGCATAACAGTGGAAACTAACTCCATGTCTATTTATAACTGAGCCTAATGGTAGCATATATAGTGTAAATAACAGAGGACCTAAAACAGAACCTTGTGGAACTCCATATTTCACTTTTGTAGTGTTAGACGATACATTATTTATCTTTACAAACTGAAAGCGATCACTAAGGTAAGATGTGAACCAGGATAACGCTGTTCCTGTGATTCCAACTATATTTTCTAGCCTGTCCAAAAGAATAGCGTGATCTATAGTGTCAAAAGCTGCACTTAGATCTAGTAACACCAGTAGAGATACGTGGCCCTGATCAGAGGCAAGAAGAAGATCATTTGTTATCTTAACTAAAGCTGTCTCTGTGCTGTGATGTGGCCTAAAACCAGATTGGAATTTTTCATATATGTTGTTCTTATGTAGAGGAGAACAGAGTTGTCGAGCTACAGCCTTTTCTAAAATCTTAGAAGGTAAATTGGAAATCGGTCTATAACTGGACAGTTCTCTGGGGTCAAGATTTGGCTTCTTTATCAAGGGTTTTATCACAGCTAGTTTAAAAGACTTAGGTACATGACCCAGACTAAGAGAAGAGTTGATGATAGTTAAGATAGGTTTAATAATAGCTGGTAATACTTGTTTCAATAGGCTTGTTGGAATCATATCGAGTGTGCATGTAGCAGAAGTTGAGGAAGAGATAAGTTTTTCTAGTTCTGTCTGCTGTAGTGGAGAAAATGTTTCTAGTCTTTCTTCTAAAATCACATTTTGTGCTGTTTGAGCCAAATCGGATGAAGGGATAGGTTACTCGTATTGGTAGAACTTTTGTCTAATATTCTCGATTTTGCTATTGAAAAAGTCCATGAAATCATTGCTGCTGTGGTTGGCGGGTATTTGAGGTTCAGATCCTGCCTGATTTTTGGTAAGTTTTGCGATGGTGCTAAATAAAACTCTAGGATTGTTTTTGTTGTGTTCGATGAGTGTGGACAGGTATGCTGAGCGTGTTTTAATAAGTGTCTTTCTGTAACTGCTAAGGCTGTCCTTCCAAGCAGAGTGAAATACCTCTAGCTTGGTCACTCTCCATTTGCGTTCTAATTTCCGTACTGTCTGTCTTAAGGTGCGTACTTCATTGTTGTACCACGGAGCGAGCTTTTTTTGTTGCATCTTTTAATTTTTATAGGTGCAATGTTGTCTAAAGTTAGTCGGAGCGTATTTTCTACGCAGTCAGTTATTCTGTCTAGCTCGGTTGGGTCTGATGATGGAAAAATTATGGTTGATAAATCTGGAAGAGTTTCAATAAAGTTCTGAGATGTATTTGGCATTATTGAACGTTTCATGCAATAACGGGGTGTACATACATTTTTACTAAGACTCAATTCATATGAAATTAGGTAGTGATCTGAAACTACTGAAGTCTGTGGAAGAACAGTAAGATTATGTATATCAACACCTAAAGTCAAAACTAGATCTAGTGTGTGATTACAGGAATGTGTAGGGCCCAATTACATTCTGAGTGAGACCTATAGAGTCTAAGATAGATGAAAAAGCCTTTTTTAATGGATCTGCTGAGTTTTCAAAGTGAATATTAAAATCTCCTGCGATTATTAGTTTCTCAGCGCTCACTGCTAGATCTGCAACAAAGTCACTAAATTCTTTTAAGAACTCAGAATAAGGTCCTGGTGGTCTATAAATGCTGACTAGGGTGAGTACACTTCTATTAGTGGTCGGATTGGTGATGTTTATGAGAAGAATTTCAAAAGAATTGAAAGTGAGATTGTGTTTCTGACTTATGTCTAATGAATTTGAATTTTTTTTTTATTTTTTACACCACCGTACTAACCACTACACCACCATACTAACCACTACAGCACCATACTAACCAATACAGCACCACCGTACTAACCACTACACCACCATACTAACCACTACACCACCATACTAACCACTACAGCACCATACTAACCACTACACCACCGTACTAACCACTACACCACCATACTAACCACTACACCACCGTACTAACCACTACACCATCATACTAACCACTACACCACCATACTAACCACTACACCACCGTACTAACCACTACACCACCATACTAACCACTACACCACCGTACTAACCACTACACCACCGTACTAACCACTACACCATCATACTAACCACTACACCACCGTACTAAGCACTACACCACCGTACTAACCACTACACCACCGTACTAACCACTACACCACCATACTAACCACTACACCACCGTACTAACCACTACACCACCCTACTAACCACTACACCACCATACTAACCAATACAGCACCATACTAACCACTACACCACCATACTAACCACTACACCACCGTACTAACCACTACACCACCGTACTAACCACTACACCACCATACTAACCAATACAGCACCATACTAACCAATACAGCACCTTACTAACCACTACACCACCGTACTAACCACTACACCACCCTACTAACCACTACACCACCATACTAACCAATACAGCACCATACTAACCAATACAGCACCATACTAACCACTACACCACCATACTAACCACTACACCACCGTACTAACCACTACACCACCATACTAACCACTACACCACCATACTAACCAATACAGCACCATACTAACCACTACACCACCATACTAACCACTACACCACCGTACTAACCACTACACCACCGTACTAACCACTACACCACCATACTAACCAATACAGCACCATACTAACCAATACAGCACCATAGCTAACCACTACACCACCGTACTAACCACTACACCACCATACTAACCACTACACCACCGTACTAACCACTACACCACCGTACTAACCACTACACCACCGTACTAACCACTACACCACCATACTAACCAATACAGCACCATACTAACCACTACACCACCGTACTAACCACTACACCACCATACTAACCAATACACCATCGTACTAACCACTACACCACCATACTAACCACTACACCACCGTACTAACCACTACACCACCGTACTAACCACTACACCACCGTACTAACCACTACACCACCATACTAACCACTACACCACCATACTAACCACTACACCACCATACTGACCACTACACCACCATACTGACCACTACACCACCATACTAACCACTACACCACCGTACTAACCACTACACCTAGGTAATAAACACTACACCACCATACTAACCACTACACCTCGGTAATAAACACTACACCACCGTACTAACCACTACACCACCATACTAACCACTACACCACCGTGCTAGCTAAACACTATGCCACTGTGCTGACCACTACACCACAGTGCAGCCTACTGCACATGTGACAATAAAACTCCCAAATCTTAATTATCGCCAAAAAATTTAATTCTGTAAATAAACAGTAAATATGTGTTCAAAAATGCTGTTCAAAGTGTTCTGTGGAACAAGTAAAGGGGAATTCCACCAAAATATCTCCAGAACTTGTTTTGATGTGAAATGGTTTGCTGTAGAGAAACTCCGATTATCAGATTGATTATCTATGAAATTAATCAGCCAATCATGTGGCGGCAGTGCAGTGCATGAAATCATGCAGTGATTTTAGAAGTTGCACATAAAGGCAATATGTTACATCAGCACATTTGCTGTATGTTGACTTGTTTTACCACTTATTGTCTTCCTGTCATACATGTGATTTTTAGCTTGTCCTGCCCTCTAGTGGAATTTACACATCACTGCAATCTGTTCAAAATATTTAGAATTGTAGCAGCGTTGATTTTTCAGATTGGTTCAGAACTAAAACCTTTATACATACATTTAGTAACATAATCAAGGTTTGTTTACATGTAACTTAAGTTTTCTGTCAAACTGTTCTGCAAATCTAGCCGTATGTATAAACCTTATCTGACCTTTTACAGTAAATACACAATAGTACAACCGGCATCTACACTAGAATGTCTGAGCTCTCAGTTCATTCACTAAACTAAAGAACGGAAGGTAGATTTGAGACACAACCAGTGTCTACATCTGGCAATAGAATCCTCACTTCATGTTCAATGCATGTGTTTGTTTTTATGATTCAGTGCATTCTGGGAGGGGTCATTAGGGGATGAATTGTGAAAAGTCATAAATAGACAATGATTTTGTGCACTATATGATAACGTTTACGTTGCACCCCTAGTTATTTCAGTAAACGCAGAACAAGGGATGAATTTGAGACACAGTCAGTGTCTACATTGGGACACACATGAAAATCATTGACTTCCCCCAGTTAGTTTGCTAACATGTGGGACAAGAGGTCAGTTTCAGAATAAACTAATATGATGGCTGGAACAAGGGGTTAGTGTTTAGAGTAAATGTAGGGGTTAGTGTTTAGTGTAAATGTAGGGGTTAGTGTTTAGTGTAAATGTAGGAGTTAGGGTTTAGTGTAAACGTAGGGGTTATGGTTTGTTGTAAATGTAGGAGTTAGGATTTAGTGTAAATGTAGGGGTTAGTGTTTAGTGTAAATGTATTGGTTAGGGTTTATTGTAAATATAGGAGTTAGGGTTTAGTGTAAACGTAGGGGTTATGGTTTGTTGTAAATGTAGGAGTTAGGGTTTAGTGTAAATGTAGGGGTTAGTGTTTAGTGTAAATGTAGGGGTTAGTGTTTAGTGTAAATGTATTGGTTAGGGTTAATTGTAAATATAGGAGTTAGGGTTTAGTGTAAACGTAGGGGTTATGGTTTGTTGTAAATGTAGGAGTTAGGGTTTAGTGTAAATGTAGGGGTTAGTGTTTAGTGTAAATGTAGGGGTTAGTGTTTAGTGTAAATGTAGGAGTTAGGGTTTAGTGTAAACGTAGGGGTTATGGTTTGTTGTAAATGTAGGAGTTAGGGTTTAGTATAAATGTAGGAGTTAGGGTTTAGTGTAAATGTAGGAGTTAGGGTTTAGTGTAAATGTAGGAGTTAGGGTTAAGTGTAAACGTAGGTGTTATGGTTTGTTGTAAATGTAGGAGTTAGGGTTTAGTATAAATGTAGGGGTTAGTGTTTAGTGTAAATGTAGGGGTTAGTGTTTAGTGTAAACGTAGGGGTTATGGTTTGTTGTAAATGTAGGAGTTAGGGTTTAGTGTAAATGTAGGGGTTAGTGTTTAGTGTAAACGTAGGGGTTATGGTTTGTTGTAAATGTAGGAGTTAGGGTTTAGTGTAAATGTAGGGGTTAGTGTTTAGTGTAAATGTAGGGGTTAGTGTTTAGTGTAAATGTAGGAGTTAGGGTTTCGTGTAAATGTAGGGGTTAGTGTTTAGTGTAAATGTAGGAGTTAGGGTTTAGTGTAAACGTAGGGGTTATGGTTTGTTGTAAATGTAGGAGTTAGGGTTTAGAGTAAATATAGGAGTTAGGGTTTAGTGTAAATGTAGGAGTTAGGGTTTAGTGTAAATGTAGGGGTTAGTGTTTAGTGTAAACGTAGGGGTTATGGTTTGTTGTAAATGTAGGAGTTAGGGTTTAGTGTAAATATAGGAGTTAGGATTTAGTGTAAATGTAGGAGTTAGGGTTTAGTGTAAACGTAGGGGTTATGGTTTGTTGTAAATGTAGGAGTTAGGGTTTAGAGTAAATATAGGAGTTAGGGTTTAGTGTAAATGTAGGAGTTAGGGTTTAGTGTAAATGTAGGGGTTAGTGTTTAGTGTAAATGTAGAGGTTAGGGTTTAGTGTAAATGTAGGGGTTATTGTTTGTTGTAAATGTAGGAGTTAGTGTTTAGTGTAAATGTAGGGGTTACGGTTTAGTGTAAACGTAGAGGTTATGGTTTGTTGTAAATGTAGGGGTTAGTGTTTAGTGTAAATGTAGGAGTTAGGGTTTAGTGTAAATGTAGGAGTTAGTAATTAGTGTAAATGTAGAGGTTAGTGTTTAGTGTAAATGTAGGAGTTAGGGTTTAGTGTAAATGCAGGTGTTAGGGTTTAGTGTAAATGTAGAGGTTAGGGTTTAGTGTAAATGTAGGAGTTAGTGTTTAGTGTAAATGTTAGGGATTAGTGTAAATGTAGGTGTTAGTGTTTAGTGTAAATGTAGGGGTTAGTGTTTGGTGTAAATGTAGGAGTTAGGGTTTAGTGTAAATGTAGGGGTTAGGGTTTAGTGTAAATGTAGGAGTTAGTGTTTAGTGTAAATGTAGAGGTTAGGGTTTAGTGTAAATGTAGGGGTTAGTGTTTAGTGTAAATGTAGGGGTTAAGGTTTAGTGCAAATGTAAAGGTTATGGTTTAGTGTAAATGTAGGATTTAGGGTTTAGTGTAAATGTAGGGGTTAATGTTTGGTGTAAATGTAGGAGTTAGGGTTTAGTGTAAATGTAGGGGTTAAGGTGTAGTGCAAATGTAAAGGTTAGGGTTTTGTGTAAATGTAGGAGTTAGGGTTTAGTGTTAATGTAGGGGTTATTGTTTAGTGTAAATGTAGAGGTTAGGGTTTAGTGTAAATGTAGGAGTTAGGGTTTTGTGTAAATGTAGGAGTTAGGGTTTAGTGTAAATGTAGAGGTTAGGGTTTAGTGTAAATGTAGGGGTTAGTGTTTAGTGTAAATGTAGAAGTTAGGGTTTAGTGTAATTGCAGGGGTTGGGGTTTAGTGTATATGTAGGAGTTAGGGTTTAGTGTAAATGTAGAGGTTAGGGTTTAGTGTAAATGTAGAGGTTAGGGTTTAGTGTAAATGTATGGGTTAGGGTTTAGTGCAAATGTAAAGGTTATGGTTTAGTGTAAATGTAGGATTTGGGGTTTAGTGTAAATTTAGGGGTTAATGTTTGGTGTAAATGTAGGAGTTAGGGTTTAGTGTAAATGTAGGGGTTAAGGTGTAGTGCAAATGTAGAGGTTAGGGTTTAGTGTAAATGTAGAGGTTAGGGTTTAGTGTAAATGTAGGGGTTAAGGTTTAGTGCAAATGTAAAGGTTATGGTTTAGTGTAAATGCAGGATTTAGGGTTTAGTGTAAATGTAGGGGTTAATGTTTGGTGGAAATGTAGGAGTTAGGGTTTAGTGTAAATGTAGGGGTTAAGGTGTAGTGCAAATGTAAAGGTTAGGGTTTTGTGTAAATGTAGGAGTTAGGGTTTAGTGTAAATGTAGGAGTTAGGGTTTAGTGTAAATGTAGAGGTTAGGGTTTAGTGTTAATGTAGGGGTTATTGTTTAGTGTAAATATAGAGGTTAGGGTTTAGTGTAAATGTAGGGGTTTGTGTTTAGTGTAAATGTAGGGGTTAGTGTTTAGTGTAAATGTAGGAGTTAGGGTTTAGTGTAAATGTAGGGGTTAGTGTTTAGTGTAAATGTAGAAGTTAGGGTTTAGTGTAATTGCAGGGGTTGGGGTTTAGTGTATATGTAGGAGTTAGGGTTTAGTGTTAATGTAGAGGTTAGGGTTTAGTATAAATGTAGAGGTTAGGGTTTATTGTAAATGTAGAGGTTAGAGTTTAGTGTAAATGTAGGGGTTTAGGGTTTAGTGTAAACGTAGAGGTTAGTGTTTAGTGTAAATGTAGGTGTTAGGATTTAGTGTAAATGTAGAGGTTAGGGGTTTAGTGTAAATGCAGAGGTTAGGGTTTAGTGTAAATGTAGGAGTTAGGGTTTAGTGTAAATGTAGGAGTTAGGGTTTAGTGTAAATGTAGAGGTTAGTGTTTAGTTTAAATGTAGAGGTTAGGGTTTAGTGTAAATGTAGTGGTTCGGGTTTAGTGTAAATTTAGAGGTTAGGGTTTAGTGTAAATTTAGGAGTTAGGGTTTAGTGTAAATGTAGGGGTTAGTGTTTAGTGTAAATTTAGAGGTTAGTGTTTAGTTTAAATGTAGGGGTTAGTGTTTAGTGTAAATGTAGGGGTTTAGTGTTTAGTTTAAATGTAGGGGTTAGGGTTTAGTATAAATGTAGAGGTTAGGGTTTATTGTAAATGTAGAGGTTAGAGTTTAGTGTAAATGTAGGGGTTTAGGGTTTAGTGTAAATGTAGAGGTTAGGGGTTTAGTGTAAATGTAGAGGTTAGGGTTTAGTGTAAATGTAGGAGTTAGGGTTTAGTGTAAATGTAGGGGTTAGTGTTTAGTGCAAATGTATGGGTTAGGATTTTGTGTAAATGTAGGGGTTAGGGTTTAGTGTAAATGTAGGGGTTAGTGTTTAGTGTAAATGTAGAGGTTAGGGTTTAGTGTAAATGTAGGGGTTAGGGTTTAGTGTAAATGTAGGGGTTAGTGTTTAGTGTAAACGTAGGAGTTAGGGTTAGGTGTAAATGTAGAGGTTAGTGTTTAGTGTAAATGTAGAGGTTAGGGATTAGTGTAAATGTAGGAGTTAGTGTTTAGTGTAAATGTAGGGGTTAGTGTTTAGTGTAAATATAGGGGTTAGGGTTTAGTGTAAATGTAGTGGTTCGGGTTTAGTGTAAATGTAGAGGTTAGGGTTAGGTGTAAATGTAGAGGTTAGGATTTAGTGTAAATGTAGGAGTTAGGGTTTTAGTGTAAATTAAGAGGTTATGGTTTAGTGTAAATGTAGGGATTAGGGTTAAGTGCAAATGTAAAGTTAGGGTTTAGTGTATGTGCAGGGGTTAGGGTTTAGTGTAAATGTAGGAAGCATAAAAAGTTAAATGATTTAAATGAATAAAATTTAAATTATTAAATGCATGAACGAATGAAAAAAAGTATTTTCAAAAAGGTAGACCTTGGTGGGGAAAAAATAAAATTCAAGAAAAAATAGAGCACATGGGCTCTTTAATTAACCTGGGCTGTCCCACGAAAACATGTCCACATCACTTGAGTATAGAGAGGGTTAAATTGTCATTCACTATCTACTGAACAATGTAATCCATTTGGTTGGAACACAGTCTTTTACTTTAAGAGAAAAATAGAGGACATAGGCTCTAGTAAGGAATGATAATGTAACCCTCTCTATTCTTAAGACAGTTTTCCTTGAGCGCTCACTTAACCTGACGTATGTTTGCACAGACATGTTTTTGTGGGACAGCCCAGGTTAATGGGTTACATTAAAGAACCTGTATGCTCTTTCTTGTTGTTTATTCGTATCAATTTGGGACACGTCCTTTTACTTAAAAAAAATAGAAATAAATTAATTAATCTAAGAAAAAATCACTTATGAACTCTTTAGTGCGGTCCATCAACCTGGGCATAAAAACATATGCACGGGTTGACGGGTAATAATAAAGAGAAATTGTATTTATTTATTTTCAAGTAAAGGGCTGTGTCCCAAACCAACACCTTGTTCTCTTAGTGAATGACAATCTAATGCTCCTTATATTCAGGGCTGCGCATTGCTTAAATGCTTACTTAAGCTGAGTGTCTGCAAGTGGTGCAGATGTGTTTCTTGGGACAGCCCAGGTTGACGGGTTACATTCAAGAGCCTATATGCTCTATTTTTCTTGTATTTTAATTATTATTATTATTACTATTGTTATTATTATTATTATTATTTAAAAGTAATTGGGCCCAATGAACGACAAAATAACGCTACCTATACTCGAAGCGGCGGATTGAGTGCTCACTTAACCGGAGTGTTGATTGTCGTTCACTACGCACAGGACAAGGTGTCGGTTTGGGACACAGCCCTTTACTAAAATATAAATAAATAAATAGAAAACATGGTGGCGCTCCATCCGGGTCCTCCGCCCTGAGGATGACCGCGCGGTGACGTCAGGGGGAGGGGTTTCAGGAATGGCGGCGCTGCTGAGCGGAGAAGGAGCCCGAAACTTTACCAACAAACACATCAGCGCATTTTTAACTAAACTCCTCAGTTCCGCAGACGCCGCGCTCCGCCGCTGAGAAGAGGAGGCCCTCGTAAGAGAAGAAAGCAGAGCGTTGCCGCCGCGCCGTCCGGGGGAAATAGAGGAATAATAATAGAAAATCACAGCGTCAGCGAATTCAGGAGTTTGATTAGCTGTTAGCCTCTCGCTAGCCTGCTGCTAATAAGCTAACGGTAGAGACTCGGCAGCGTAACAGCCAGCAAACAGTGACAGAGAAGCAGAAACAAGCCACCTTTGTTGTCCGTACATTTCAGGCGGGGGCATTTGGAGTGCGCGGAGTAAGTCAGGCAGCAGAACTCCGCTTTAGTTTTGTGTTTTGGTAGCTGTCTGGTTAGGCTAAGCTAAGCTGAGTTTAGTGACACTGCAGCCCCGGTCCGGTCCGGTCGCTCGCTCGGCTCGTCGTTCGTAGTCCAGCCAGCTGTATGCCACGATGGAGAGTTTGACGCTGAGCGATGTCGAGCAGAAATACTACTCGGACCTATTCGTCTACTGCGATGTGGACAACACCAAGAAAGTGGCGTCCAACGGCAAAGTGCTCGACCTTTTCCGGGCGGCCCAGTTGTCCAACGACGTGGTGCTGCAGGTAAAGCTGCTGAGCTTATAAATGAGATGCAGTATATGTGTGTTACCCACGTTTTAACACAGCCTGCTTTTCTGCATGGGATGCATGTTATCTGCTCCGATTGTGTCTGTTTTTGTGTGGCTGCTCGATGGCTGGGTTGCTTCCATTTCATTAACGTTAGCTACACTCTTTTAAAAAGGTGGTTCTTTAGTAAGTGGCATGGCTCTGCTTAGAACCACGGGTGCTACATATAACCATGTCATGCTTAGATGGTTCTCTGCATAGTGAAATGCATCTTAGGGTTGTTGCAGTTGTGTGTATTGTACTGTGTGTGAGAATATTATATATTGTATATGATGCCATGGTCCTGTTAGGGCTGGGATACTGAAGTCACAGTATGATATTACTGTATTGTTGAGTACTATGATAACATACATGCTTGTCAACATCTGTATAATCTGTATTATTGTTTCATTCTGTTCATCTTGGCCAGCTCGTCAGTCATTTTATTGCAGCAAAATGAGATCCTCAGGCAGACAGACGTCAATACTAATGCAAAATTTTAACCCCCCCTCACTTTGTTCTATATTATTACTCATTTTGGTGCTAGTACAGAACCATTTCCAATTATGTTCTATACATAGCAGCATACATTACATTTCGCTATGCATAGAACCATTTAAGCAGGAAATGGTGAACCCATAACTCCCTTTACTAACTCCTGATTAACTGTCTTTTTTTAAGAGTTTAGCTCTCAGAGAGAGAGAGTCAGAGAGAGTCTGCCTGCATGGTTTTGTTGTTCAACACAAGCTGATAACATCTAACATCTGTCACAGCTGGTTAAACACACTGTAATCTACAACCATGCTGGGCACATCACATCACTGCACTGGGTTCAGTGTCTGGAGCTGATCATGTAAACTTGCTCAATAAACACAAAGCTCTTCTGTATTTTTGCAGTTTATGTCTAACATCAGTTCCTTAAACCAGTGCTTAGAAGTCCACGTCCAGTTCCTACTACTAACTTCTTATGTATGAGCCATTGTGGTGAACTGTGTCGTTGCTGTCCACAGAAAGACATGCATCTCCATTCTTATAGATTTTTATTTTACTATATCATTTAAACACGACAGCTCTTTATATCATGTGAAAGTGTCATAATGAATGGACCAATAGAAATGCTTCAAAATCACTTGGAAAGAATTCTGGGTCCATTGACTTGCACTGAAAGTAAAGAATGTATTTGGTCTCTCCTGTAAAGTTACTATTTTGTAGATGCTTGTTTTTCTTTTGGCTGCTGTTGATATTTCTGATGAATATTTCAATGTGAATGAGAGCATTATATATATATATATATATATATATATATATATATATATATATATATATATATATATATATATATATATATATATATATATATATATATAGGTAGACAGACACACACACGTTACGTTCACTTGTTAAGGCAACGCTGAATAATGTAAGATATACTTAAGGGCTTCCCCCCACGTTTGACTCCCGTGTAGCAAAAAGCCTTCCAGCCTCAGCGTGTATGGGCGTGGCTAAACTGCTATAAGCCGAATAACTGGAAATGTTTACAGGCGTTACATTTTATGTGACAGTTGGTTCAAAACAGGCTGTTAGTGGCTTCTACATATAGGCCGTACAGACAAGGAACTGAACCTGTCTGGAACAGAGAATAAAAAGAACCAGTGTTTTATATATATATATATATATATATATATATATATATGTATGTATGTAGTAGCATATTGTGTACCGTGATTTTTTTTTTTATTCCAATATTATATTTTTGCTGTATTGCCCACCCATAAAGTGAATAATCCATTCTGTAACAACATCAAATTAATTTATTTAAACAAAAAAAGCATTAATTTGAGAATTGCATGCCTTCAAATTGTGATTTGAATATAAGGATGAATTGTTCAGCCCTAGTTTACTTAATAAAATGTTTATAGAGTACCGTAGAACACTGTCTTCTGCTTGTGTTGTGGGATGATTGTTTGCTTTTTGAATACTCGGGAAGCACTATGATGTTGTAATCCTGCAAGTTTTAGCAGGTTGGTTAATTGCCTAAACAGAAATGATTGATTTGGGACAGATGTTTATATTTGACTGATGTTTCAAACTGATATTTGACATGTTTATTGCACTCCAGAAACTTGTGTGCTACAATGTCATTATTTTATGTGGCCTGTTCATTTATCGTTCATGTTTATGTGTAAGCAAATGTTATTACAATTATTCTTATGTTGTTCCTTCACAGAGACGTGGTCCTTTTGCCTGCACTTCATAAAATGTTTTTGTTTCCACTTCTGCAGATATTTAAATTAAAAATATCACATTTGCTTAGAATTCCAAAATAGTTAGTGAGGGCTGAAATGGCTAAAATATAATATTACAATACTTCAAGACACAGTTTCATGATACACAAAATACATCACAATTGTTTTTTTCTCAGGTTTAATATGTTGGAACAGAACCTGGCAACATAGAATCTGTTGTGCCACTTAAAAAAAGCAATCATAATAATAATAATAAACCTGTAATTACAGCGATTTTTAAATTAAGTGTTTTACAAGCTGCTCTGCTAAATCCAGTTTAACAGGCTGAATTACTCTCTTTGAAGTTGAATTTAATCTCTTTGAAGTGAAACATGTAGTTAGTCAGTGCATAGAAAAGTGTATTGAGCCATAATTAGTCATGATAGCAAGAAATATACAACTGTTTTGCCCTCTGCTATTTTGTCGCTGTTGCACCAAAACCTACAATCTCCAGGAACCTTACAGAAGAGTTGAAAACATTCTTTACTTAAAAAAATTTCCAAGTCCTTTTGGATCATTTAAACAGTTCAGATGTTTCAACTATTTAGATATCTGCTAAAATAAAATGTCATATTATGCATTGAAATTATCGTGAAGACTTTTTTTTGTGATGCTTGTAGCGACAACACTGTATATATATATATTATATTACGGGTGTAAGAAAATATAAAATATGGGGATATTATGTTTCGTGATACTGTATCAATTCTCAAAAACACAGTATTGATACACAGATTCCTGGCAGACAGTGAATCATGTGTTGTGTTTAAACCTCGGACCACTAGATGGCAGTGTTGTAATTCATGTTCAGCTCCACTCCAACATTAACAAGCAGCACAAGGTCGCAATGCTATTGTAAACATGGGCAAACCTGTTTATATAGTGGTGTGTTTTAATAGTAGGATTTGAAAAATCGCAGTATATCATGATATATTAAATTGTGACTGCTGTATCACGATACGTATTGTATCACCAGGTTCTTGCTAATACACAGCCCTGTATATATATGTATATGTGTGTATATGTGGAAGCATAAAATGTATATGGTATACTGTTTTTATTTTTTAATTCTGAAAATAATAATAAAAAAAATAAGTGAATGAATAAATGAACAGTTAAAAAAGTATTCAGTATTTTTGCTCTAACATGGTACATCAACTATTATTGTACAAATTGTAGTACATCAGCTGGTCACCGAGTCTTGTTTCATGCCTTGACTCTTTCTCGTTAATGTAATGTTTGCTTGACACTCACAACATATTTGTGGTGCTGATGTTTCAGCTGAGATATCATTTCCTCTCTTTGATAGTTGGGGATAACATGAGCCGCAATCTTGTGATTTTCTGATGCTTGACATTTCAACATCGGTGATGTAGGGAGTGGGTTGTAGTGAGTTGTATGAGAACCTGTATCCAGGGGAGTCATATCACTGTGTAGTGCAAACACCAAGCTTTTGATTATGAATATTACAGATATGCTCAAATGTCCTTGCTTCTTTATCAAAGGCAGTAAAGTGTCTGGCTTGTTTCTTTCGTTTCAGATTACCGAACTGTGTGGCGCCACCCGCCTTGGCCACTTCGGTCGGAGTCAATTCTACATTGCATTGAAACTTATTGCAATAGCCCAGTCTGGACTGCCCCTCCGCGTAGAGAGCCTAAACAGCGGTAAGCTTCGGCTCCATCATTAAACGTGTCTGTCGAGCTCGTCCGCTCTCTTCACAGCGTCAGCTCATTTCACTTTCCCTGACATGAGCTTCATTAACTGAGCGCAGAAAAAAGCTCAATCAGTGAAGATTATGTAACGTAAAGCCCTTCAGAGTCATAGCTTTGATCCACCCCAGTGTTACTGAAGAACCGTGGTCTACACTGATGCTTCAGCTTAACTACAGTTTCTCTTGTGAGAATGCACACGCCTGTGTCGTCTCCTCCGCTGTGTTTTCAGTCACCGGCTCGCGAACCCTGCGTTTAGGATATTGGGGAAATGACTGGTTTCATAGATGAGAAGGAATGAAAAGCGGGTGGCCATGTAAATAAGCAGGAAATAAGGACATCCCTGCAGGCCTGGAGATACTGTAAGAGAATGGAAACTGAGTCAACAGGAAATTGCAAAAAAGGGCGCCCCGAAGTGCAGATACACTTTGGAAGGACTGTTTCCTGCACTGCCTTTAAAATTAACCATAGTAGCGCGAAAGACACAGAGGACTCGGGTCTCATTAACTGTGTGTACGACTTCAAATCAAAGTTTATTTGTCACTTACATACACAATAAAACTAGCGGTGAAATGCTTTGACAGCTGCCCACTCATGTTGATGATATAGGGTGTGTCTCAAAACCTAGTGAGTGTGTAAGTAGGCTGTCTAGGTAGCAGCTGTTTAAGTAGCAGTGTTCTCTCCTCATCTCTCCTCATAAAACAGATTACTGAGACGCTCTAGTTAGAGAGAGACTGGGTCACGGCTTGTTCCCGTCCACTGCAGCACGGTGGTTTAACTGGTTGCTAAGCTACCGGCCGGCATCCAAAACAATAGTTCGAGGCTTAAAAATCCTCTAGCATAAATGCTAATGGCTCGAGTTTAAAACTGCTAAATGGTGAAGGACTCGTTACAGAGTTGATAATAAAAACTGTTTTGTGTGATTATATGACCAGAAACACATTAAAACTCCAGAGAGAATCAAAATAATTCACGTTTTAAAACCACTTCACTGCTCCTAGATTAGCCTGTGTTGCATCATGGGATTGTCTTAGCGGCTGAGGAAGCGTTTGATGCTTCCCCAAAAATCAGGTCTAAATAAGGTTCCTCAGTAGACAGCATGTTTAAGGTATGTAAGAATTGGGACAATCTACATGTTGGGAGCGCATACTATGACATACAATGCTGCCTATGTAGGAGCTCACTAGGTTTTGAGACACACCCATAAAGTTTAAGACAGGATATCTAAAGTAATGTGTGATTTGTGGTTGTGCTAAGCACTGCGGTTGGAAAGTTCAGAACCTTTTGGCTGTAGGGGAGCAGAAATGCCTTATGTGTTGCCATGCATAGATTTCAGGGTGTTGATTCAAATTCAGTCATTCATTCGTTTATTTGTCCAAAATTACCCCAATGTAGGGCTGTGTGATATTAACAAAAATTTATATTTAGATATTTTCTGTATTTTGGTGTATTGTTTTAGAAATAGCTCTTCTATTTATATTTGTATATTCAACCTATTTCTAAAAATGGTTCAGCCAGCTGTACCAAAATAAGTGTTGTTATAAATTTGATTTAATTGGCGATCAGATATTTACTTTATTATGGACCAAATAAGCACCATATAACATTAGAATAAAGGCAAATATACACACACATACTGAAATATAGCAGAAATGTGTTGTTTTAATATGTTATTATCATAAAAATGTTATTATTAAGTTATTAATGTGGACGTGTTATGCTTTTATTTCCCTTTTCTTGTTAAGTAATGATGCCCTTGCTGTCCCTTTGCTGCTGTAGTACTGTAAATTTTCCCAACTGTGGGACTAATAATGGATTATCTTAGCTTTTTCTGCATGTAAATGTTTTGCAAAGTTATAAACCCCAAAGTACACGTCCACTTTGCCTGAAACGCCTCTTACATTTGAGCAGAGTATGAGGAGTGTGAACAGAATATGAGGAGTATTAACAAAGTATGACCAATTGAGGTTGACCAATAAGAGGTTGAGGTTGACCAGAGGTTGACCAATAAGAACAGAGTGGGCGAGCTGACCAAACTGAGCTCTTAGGGCTCATGTTGGTTAGAAAAATACTCCATCCATCTCAAGTATTTGTTAAGTTCCATCAGCAGCACCTGATGTAATGCAATGAAAGAACTGATTAGATAAACCAGGTAAGGTTAAACTAGGTAAGTAAATACTGGACCTCCTTGAGGAGAGCACAGTTAAACACGTTCCAGCACAACATTGTTTATTTGTGTTTATACAAGAAAAACTTGTATTAAGAGCTTAGTTTTCTGAGATTAATGTATTGTATCTCTTTGCTGTGTTCGGTTTCGCAGTGAAAGATCTGCCCCTCCCCCGCTTTGTGGTGGGCAAGAACGAGCAGGAGGCCAGGCACGCGGCCATGTATCCGGATACAGAGAACCAGGGGCCGTACTCCAGCGTGATCCCCAGACCACCTGGCAGAGTCCAGCCCAAGAAAGTGTCCACTCATGAGGTCATCCAGCCATGCGTGCCCACTGTTGATCCTCAGGTCGGTGGAGTGTTTGCATCCGCTAGCCACTCACATCGCTGCTAATGACGTCACCTCGGCTCTCTGCTAGTCACACCTGCGAGCCTCTACATTCTGCCACTAGACGTTCAGGATGTTCTGCCAGAACTTGCTGTGTACTGAGTGTGTGAGAGTTTAGATTTCAGTATAAACAAAACAGATTTCAGGCAGATGAAGTTAGCCTTGAGGAGACTTTCTCAACACACTGCAGCTATAGTGTATGCTTCGGCTGCGTGATATACTGTTAATTATCACCAAGGTGTTGGATTAGGGATCATCCAAGTCATGTTTATCTGAGCATAATCCAACAAATGCAGTAGTCAAGAATTTTAATAATGTAGTTAATTTGTCTGTAGGAGTATGTGGTGCTGGCACGAGTGGATCAGACACGGCAGGTTCTGCTACTTTTTGCTGTTACAAGTACTTTATTTTCCTTTATTGAGAAATACATTGCCCGTGTCCTCCTCCTCACGTTTCAGTGCAGTTGGCTGTGTCGTAAGCGTCAATGTGCACATGAGGATTAAGCGTAGGTTAACAATCTAATCCTGGGATCTTTGAAAGGCTGTGCATGGTTTGTTATTGTTCAGCATTTGTATTGTCCAGCCAAATCCCCCAATACTTTAAGTCGTGGAAGTAATTGGTAGATTGCTTAAAGCAGGAGCGTCAGCCCAGGTCATTATCGTAATGTGGACTGTGGTCAGCATGCAGGCCTTGTTTGTTTGCTTCTTGTGTTGGTTTGAAACGAATCTGCCCTGTAGTGTTTCAGTGTTTCTAGTAATTTCACACCACACCCAACAGATTTACCGGTTTGGGTGTATGTCCTTGCAAAAGGCGTGGATGACGATCATGTGATAATTGTTGTTCTATCTGTCTCTGACCCCAGCCAGACACCACGTCTCCTGTAGTCTCCCCTCATCAGTCCCCGCCCACCTCCCCCCACGCATGGAGAAAGCACAAGCGGCAGGCCAGCGGCGGCGCTGTGGACCGACAGCCTGCGGTGGCAGGGGCCGTGTGGCCGCCCTTCAGAGAAGCACAATCAGGTACCCCCTGACTTACTGTGGTTCTGGCAGTTGGTGTAGTTCGGAATCAGATATCTAATTAATTATTTTTTTGTTATTTTATGATAATATGTATGATAATAATAACAACTTTGCATATAATGGTATTAATGTGCAAGATAATGATGATAATAGTACAGTAATAGTTTAGTGTTATAAATATTGTAACATAGACACCTTAAGAACTCCTAACGCCTAAGTATACCTAAATAGTCCATGTTCCAAGTAATATAAATAATTTTATAAATAACATATAAAGTAATGATCTGTTATCTGCCTTAAGAGTTGGTGTGCATGTTAAAATCTGGGTGTTAACTCATTATAAGTTTATTCTCTAGGCAATGCAGTCATTTAAAAATGTACATATCAAATCAATTAATTCTTAATTCTTTATTTATTTTTAGTTTATCACAGATTTACAGATTGACACAGGTCTAGCATATAAGAATATATATATTTTTTCTTTAACCAGACTAATTTTTACATTTTCCAAAGCACTATATCCAGAATGGTGAGTCTTCAGCTTATGGTGAACCCCTGTAAGTAATAGATACCATGAATAGCCAATTTGGTTCTACCCACATTTTCTTCAAATGGGAATTGCAAGGATTTTTCAAAATGTCTGTGTGATCCAGTGTTTGCGTTCAGTAAACAAACTCCTTCAGATTGGTTTGATGTGAAATGCTTCACTATAGAGATACATAGCACTGCATATATCTCTCCACCATGAATAGGTTTAGAATGTAAGGCCAAAGCAGCATTGCTGAACTATCATAAAATGATGTCTTGGGTATCAGGAATAATGGGTGTGTCTTAAAATCTAGACAGCATCTAGACAGCATTTTACGTCATAGTATGCGCTCCCCACATGTAGACTGTCCCAATTCTTACATAACTTAAACATGCTGTCTACTGAGGAACCTTATTTAGACCTGATTTTAAGGAAGCATCGAACACTTCCTCAGCCGCTAAGACAATCCCATGATGCAACACAGGCTAATCTAAGAGCAGTGAAGTGGTTTTAAAATGTGAGTTATTTTGATTCTCTCTGGAGTTTTAATTTGTTTCTGGTCATATAATCACACAAAACAGTATTTTATTATCAACTCTGTAACCAGTCCTTCACCATTTAGCAGTTTATACTCAAGACATTAGTATTTATGCTAGCGGATTTTTAAGTCTCGGGCTATTATTTTGGATGCTGACTGGTAACTTGGCAACCAGCTAAACTATCGGACGCGTGCTGCAGTGGGTGGGAACAAGCCGTGACGCAGTCTCTCTCTAACTAGAGCGTCTCAGTTATCTGTTTTATGAGGAGAGATGAGGAGAGAACACTGCTACTTAAACAGCTGCTACCTAGACAGCCTACTTACACACTCACTAGGTTTTGAGACAGACCCAATCTGTTGTTTTCCAGAATCCGTACATCCGATCAAAAAGCTGTTTACAAGCCCGAATCACACAATCATACCGGACAGTCTGGAGGTAGAACGGGGTCGATGTTTTAAAAGCTGTGGGGCGAGATCTGGCAGAAATCGAAAAACGAAAAACAGTGTAGTGGCTTGCAGTTGCTTTACAAACCGCAACCATAATACAGATAATAATATACAGTGGAATAACAATATAGCGACTAGGATTTCAAGCTAATAAATAAATTATAGTGTATATCATTTTAGAAACACGTAAACTCTTGGCTGTGTTTGGGAAACTAGAACCTCTCAGTAAGAAAAAGGTCTATGCTTGAGCTGCAAAGTAAGTCTTGGTTATTTTTAAGTCTGAGTGGCTGCATGTGTTGATTAAGTTATCAGCTTTCCCCAGTTACTCATGTGTGGCATTGACTGACTTTCCTCGTTCTGTCTCAGTTTCTCCGAGAGGGCATTTGTGTATGTTTGCACAGAAAATAGACTTTTGCCTCTGTAGACTTCCACTGCTGTGGAGGCTTGTTTTCTGTTGGTGCTGTTGTTGGAGCTCACTTGTTGAGCTTCTGTTGAAGCCTTGCAGCATGTCTGCTTGTTGAATTTCTAACAAATGTGCCACATTGGTTGCATTTTAAGGAATTCAGCTCAGGAATTTGATAAATACGCCTCTTCAGACCTCTGCCTAAGCTTTTCTGCACCAAGACTTTGGCACAGCCTAGCAGCTGACCTCAGACAGGCATCCTTAGACAGCTGTTGAATGGTTTGTGCTGGTTGTGAACTGGGTGTGGCAGCGTCAGTCTGTTTTTTATGTATGCAAAATGAGACTGGTGTAAACTGATGGTGGAGCCAAGTTGTTTATTAGTTTTGTAGCATGTTGGTTTAAGATGTACTATATAAATTAAATGGGTTTGCTTGCTTACATTAGGACTTTTGATCATGTTGGTTCATGATGATGTTCCTTCAGTATCTGGTATTAAAACCCTTATGGATTCATCTCGATGCAGCAGTTATTGTTGGATTTATTGAATATTGATAGATAGATAGATAGATAGATAGATAGATAGATAGATAGATAGATCAATCTTCATCTTGGCACATAAAGTAGGTGACTGGTAAGAATTGGAAGTTAGGTTCATTCAGCCTTGGTTGGTTTTTCAGTAGGGCTGATTTTACATTGGCTTTGCTGTCATTGGTTAATGCTATTTTAACATACTGACCTGTGCGGTGTGTCCCTGTATTTGTAGTATTCCCAGAGTACTTTATTTTTGTTAACATGTGTCATTTCTAAGCCCCTTATCCCTTCCTTAAAAAAATAAATAAATTCTGACGTATAAATTTAATGCATTTTTTGCAATTCTGATTGCTTTTTCTGATGCCTTCATCTTTGTTTAGACCTCCACTGACCGATGATTTTATTGTTTTATTGATTTTATTGTCCGTGCCCCACCCCAGAACATGCGCTATACCATGTGTGTGTATGTGTGTATATGTGTATATATATACATATATATATATATATATATATACGTACACATTTTATTTGTAACGCACTTTACATTTGAAGCAAATCTCAAAGTGCTACATAATAATACACAGTAGAATTATCTCTAATAAAGATCAAATCAAGGGTTATAAGTTCTGCTAAGTTATATGTTGAAACTAAGGGTGGAAATCACAGAAAACCCTGTAATATGATATTATTGCGATACTTAAGTCACAATAAAATATTAAATATATTGCAGTATATTTTTATTACCTTTTTTAACAGCCAATTATGTCCCCAAGGGAAAACTTTGCACTCTTATAGATGCATAGGCACCCTTGACATCTACACATAGCAGGTTAATGTAATCTTGTTTGCTTTTCTCAGAGCAGTTGGTTTTATTATTCTAGTACCAAAAGCTTGTTTTCATTCATGTACATTTACATTCCAGTAAAGATTATTGATAACATGCCTTGGAAGTTTGACTTTTTGCTCCATTACAATACTTATAGACAACTAGTCATCATATCTTCTGCTCCATGAAACACATGTTAATGGTTGGTAGTAACAGATATGCTTCTTTAATATATTTACATTGTACTAAACTACATTCAATTTCAACGAAACAGGAAGCCTAATGCATTATGGCTTTTAGAAGAATCGGGTTTCTGGGGAGGTGGGCTAGTGCACTATAGACCCCTGTGGTGCGGCCTAAGCTTTTGTCCTTAATGGCATGAGCTTGAGTTAATACTTGAACTTCGACCGAAGTATTATTAACCCTAGTATCTATACTTCTACCTGAGTAATGAATGTGAATACTTTTGGCACCTTTGGTTGTATCAGTTTTCATAATTAATTTAAACTGTCAGAAATCTTAACTACAGAATTATATTGATTTTTGACTGTATCCACTATTAACTGCTGATGTAATTGGAAGTCTTCTATGAAACATTATACTCGTGTCTCCTTTTAATCATCTCCTTTCTGCCCACTAATCAGGTCCGGTAACAGGTGATGGGCTTTGGTCTGCCCACTCTCCGCCTCCGGTTCAGGAAAGCTGGGTCAGTTTTACTGACACTCCTCCCTCCAGCACACTTCCAGCAATGCATCCCTCTTCTGCTCAGGTATAGTAGCGTGCACCTGTTAGCTCAGCCTTGTTTATAAACCTCCTGTATTGTGGGTATCTGCTTTCATGAACAGGTCAGCACAAACTTGATTCAATATTTGTCCAGCCCAGACGGGGTAGACTTTTTTTTTTTTTTTTTTTTTTTTTTTTTTTTTTTTTAAACAGATACCTGTAGCAAACAAAGCAAGTATCCATGGGAGCTGAGCAAATGTTTACATACGAAACAATTCATAACTTTCCTGTGGTCTCCTGATTTTAAGCTGTGCTCCGTTTGTTTTTTATCCATTATCCGATGCCGGATTCTGTTGCCAGTCACGTAGAGTGCCATTTTTGGTGTTTGAGTGCACTAATCTACTGTTTTTATCCTCTTTTTGAGCTAAACTTGTTCCCTGTTTGTTTTCTTTCCTCCTGCTTCTGCCATTGCTGACCACAGGAGAGCACAACAGTACGAACAGTGGCGTCGGCTGCTACTACAAACGAAATCCAAAGACAGGCCAGTAGCTACGATGACCCCTGGAAAATCACAGATGAGCAAAGACAGTATTACATTAACCAGTTCAAAACTATTCAGCCTGATCTGACAGGTTTTATTCCTGGTACGTATGTTCTGAAGTTGCTTCTCTACATAAGGGCTGTATGATATGATTTTTTTTAATCATAATGTTGACTGCAAGGTTTTAACATATCAGGTTAGGAGGTAGCACCGCAACATTCATACCCCATGTAGAAGACTGCACCGCATAGGTTTATCTATTTACCAAGCACAGTGTGGACTGATATGCACATAAACTAGAGATCGAAAACGATCGATCGGCTATGTATCAGTATTGGCTGATTTTTAATCAAAATATGTGATCGGTGATCCGATATTTCTCTAATTTAGCCGAACCCGAGACCCGATCGATGGCGTTAAACAGATGAGCTTAATTTCTGTATTTCCAGCTAGCGTCCAGCCAGGTCCTTGCAATTCCTATCTTAACCACTAGGTGGAAACACATCTTCTTTTATTTTGGACAGACTGATTAAAGCGGCACGCCTCGTGAGAACAGTTTGCGTTGCGTCCGTCTGGCAGCTTGTTGCTGTACGTGACGCAGACTCATCCAGGACTTTTTTTTTTTTTAAATCAATGTGTCTCGTTGGGGAACCAAGACAAAGACATTTAACACTACTAATCTGATACAGCACTGCACACAGCTGAATACAGTGAGTATCAGTAAACAGCAGAGCTAACACACACAGCTAACACAAAACAAACAACCCAGAACACCATACAGACCAGATCTGACCGGTACGAACAGAACAGCAGCAACAATTCAATATTCTACATTTAATGATTACAGATTCTGTTTAAAATAAGAATTTATTTAATGAGCTTTTTTCGTTTTAAATTATGGGTCTAAATGTAATGATTACAGTATTGGGGATATTTGTTTGATTTACTTTGTTTATTCACTGTTAATTTTGTTACAAATATTATGGTGTTTCACATGATCTCATTAAAAATGGTAATAAACCAGTTTAGACCATGTTTCATGACTTGCTTGCGCTAATAACTACATGTTGCCCTGCCGTGACATATAGCCCCGCCCTCAATCGGTATCGGCTATCGGCCGATCCCTTTTAAATGTGATAGGCAATTGGAATCAGCCTCAAAAACACTGCTTTTGCGTACTGTTCAGTATGGAAGTACACGATTTCAGGCGCACCCAAAGTTTATGATTCCGAACTGTTCAAATTCCCGTTTTACTAAATTATGGGGGAAGTCATGGGAGAGCGACTCCTTGCTAACACGGAGTCTTCCTCTCGGCCCTAACACGAAGTCTTCCTCTCGGCCCTTCTTTAATAAGTATGTGAAATATGTTTTTCTGTGTCCACCATCATTTAAAGCAATTAAAAACATGAGTGCGCTAACTAAAAACTTAGGTAACATACTTCAGCTGCTCTCATTCTGACTGAACTTGCTTGCTGCTCGTTGTCATGGTAATGTTTCCACCAAGCTGTACTCTACGCATGCGTGTGATGTTGGATCCGATTACTTGTACTCTGCATGAAAATGTAGATTGTTGAGTAGGGTGAGCATATAAACTCCTCAGTCTTAATCTAGAATCAGAATTCATTCAATCGGATTGGAGAAAATCTCTGCATGTAAACATAGCCACTGTCAGTCAACTCAGTTGCTCAGTGGAGCAACCTCTCTATGTCTTCTTTGGTTTGAAGTCAGTTGCGTCATAAAGTAGATCTGCAGTATGTACCTTATGTCTGCTTACTGCCTGTCATCACCTTGGTTTTTCTTTTCTTTGCTAAGATGCATTTTAATTTCTGCTTTCCATTTCCATCATGCCTGAACAGTCATTCTTCTTCTTTTTTTTATTTTTTTATTTGCATATATTTGCTTCTGTTTGTGATTACAGTGTAACAGTATTTGCTAGAGATGGAGAGACATGGTCTAAACTGGTTTATTACCATTTTTAATGAGCTCATGTGAAACAGTATAATATTTTTAACTAAATTAGAAGTTGGTCTATGTGGGAGTAAACCGCTTGATACAGCTCCAGAAGAGCCACATCTGAAAACTAGGAACAGCAGAGCGTGGATCCAGGTGGAATATTAATCAGCAGAATGAACGTCTTCTACAGCCTAGAAGAGCTGCTTATCTAGAACTATACACTCAATCACTCTGGCTGTGGTTCTTTAGCTCTCTGCACGGTGTTCTGGGTTATCTGTTTTGTGCTAGCTGCTGAGACACACTGTACTCAGCCACGTGGTGTTCTCTGAAGTGCGTATCTGATTAGTGTGTTAAATGTCTTTGTCTTGGTTCCCGCGAGAGACGCTGATTTTTCTCATTTTAAAGATGTTACAAACTGATCCTGGAAGAGAGTCACATACACAGACAAACCACATGTTTTCTTTCCGCACATGCGGTGAAGGCCATACACTGTTCTTGCGAGGCTGCTGCTTTAGTCAGTCTGTGGAAAATGATGGGTGTGTCCACCTAGTGGTTCAGATAGGAATTGCAGGGAGCTGGCTTAAGGGCTCCTCTTCCTGAAAGAAACGCTAGCTGGAAAAACAGAAATTAGGCTCATTTGTTTAATGTCATCGATCAGCTAAATTGGAGAAATATCGTCAGATTGACGATGACATGTTTTGATTAAAAATCAGCCTATACCGATACACATGGCAGTTGTGACCTGAAGGATAGGGATCCGGTCTAGAGACCGGAAGGTCGCCGGTTCGATCCCCGGGGTTCCCCAGGCCACGACTGAGGTGCCCTTGAGCAAGGCACCTAACCCCCAACTGCTCCCCGGGCGCCGTGGATAGGGCTGCCCACCACTCCCGGCACGTGTGCTCACTGCCCCCTAGTGTGTGTTCACTAGTATGTGTATATGTGGGTGTTTCACTTCACGGATGGGTTAAATGCGGAGGTACAAACACGTGGTTAATTCGAGTTCTAAATTCTAAAAATTCTATTCTAAATTCAGCCGATCGATCCTTCCATCTCTAGTATTTGCAGTTTCCCCTCAAGTCATTTTTATTACATGTCTCAAAATATGCGTAAACATGTGTTGATGGTAACTTATGCATTTTCAGTTTCTTGCAAAGCACATCGCAGCATCCAGCAATGTAGCTGCAGTTTTGTTGAATTGAATGTAAAATATTTTCTGCATTTACTGCGGTATGAATTTCTATGTTGTCTCATAACTGCTGTGTCACTGTTGTTTCAGGCTCTGCTGCAAAGGAGTTTTTTACTAAGTCAAAGCTGCCTATTCTAGAATTGTCACACATTTGGTAAGTAGCTTTACTGAGAGATTACTTTGTGCTTTGTTGTTTGTGTTCAGCTTGGATGGCCTTGATTAAGCCTGTTAAAAAAAAAAAACAGATATAAGACCTTGTGGCCAACACACTGGCCTCTTTCTGATACGTTTAAGAGTGAAAGCTGTTGTTTCTAGGATGCACTGCACATTTCTTTTAACTGTTTCTGCTAGTATTTTTTTCGCCACGTGCTCTATCTGCCTTACTTTGCCTGAGTCATGCTTTTAAGAGGAAGCTGACTTCCTGTAGAAACCTCAAAGTAATACCACCAGTTTACTCCAAACTGTTGAATTTGTCTTGTCACCTGAAGCCGTATGTTCTTTGCTCTGCAGGGAGCTGTCAGATTTTGATAAAGACGGTGCACTGACCCTGGATGAGTTCTGTGCAGCGTTTCATCTCGTGGTCGCTAGAAAGAATGGTTATGACCTTCCCGAGAAGCTCCCCGAGAGCCTTATGCCAAAGCTTATTGACCTGGATGACTCAGCAGGTAAGGAGGGCCGTGGAAAAGCCTGCCATTGTGGAAGTTATACCTCATAATGTGGCAGCATGTATTAAAGGAATAAGCCAGTCTAATCTCTGTGCTGTCTGTATTCATGCAAACGATTACAACAGAATTATTTTTATTCGCGCTATTTTCCATGACAACACTAGGGGCGCCATCTTTGTGTACTTTGTGTTAGAACTTTCGGTGCGTCCGCGGATACGTTGATAATAATTATAAGCAAAACGACAAAAAACATATTAAATGACTAGCATAATATGTTCAGTTAGAGTGTGTCCCAATAACTGGAAGAAGAGGAAAACTTGGCTTGAACAACAGAGTTACAAACACAGCACATAAAGATCAGAGTGTTGGGGGGCCGCCTTCCAAAGAAGAGTTCCTGCGTCTATGACTGAAGACTCTAAATTTAAAACATCCACCCCAAACCTCCATATGTCTGCTCTTACCATTCTGTGGAGGAGAACCAGCACCAGAGCATCCTTATCCAGAGAAATGACTCGATTATAGAGCTCATAGAAAGCAGACATGGGTACTTATGAGGCTATCAGTTAAGTAACTGTTTTCTGATCAGTGTCCACCGCGCTAGGCTATCTGGGCTGTAACTAACACCCAAGCCGGGCAGCTGGCTGGACTTGGGTTTAACCGGCTTTCAGAAATATAAACTCACCGTCTGTGTGTAGGAGTACACGCCCACCTTCCCACTGTGCAGGTACTGATACGCTTCAGTACTTTTATAGTTTTTCATTTCTGAACCGTCTACACCTTCCGAGAGTACAAAATAATTAAAAACGTCGCCGTAGGTAACCTCAGACCACCCTTTCATAACATCCACCCACTGTGTTATTAACCTCAGACCACCCTTTCATAACATCCACCCACTGTGTTATTAACCTCGGAGGAGACAGTGTTGTCCCATTCAAACTTCTTATTGTTTCTCTGGTCTCCTTCCATGTAACTGTATTCCTTTTGGTTAGCTGAGCGGAAGTTCTAACACAAAGGCGGAAGAAACACGCTTGAAAGAGGGTGTGGTGAAATACGTTGAATATGTACTTACTTTTTATATGTACTTACACTTACTGTGAGAAGAAACTCTAGACTTGCCCATTATTTGGCAGTTGTTGAATATTGGTCTGTCTTTATCCAGTTCTCCAGCATGAAAGTGAAAAAGTAGGTCTGGTTGTTTGCATTCTGGTACAATATACACAGTTATATGAAGATAATTCTACACGGTAGAGGATGTGTTGCCACAATCTCCCAAAGCCCTAAGCTATCAAGCTTCTTGCATTTTAAACTATATATAATCTAAATATCCAAAATAACTAAGTCCTTCTTGTCCTGCTTGTTTGTTCTGTTGTTAGTTAGTGAATGAATAGACCTCTTCCCCATCTAGTGCATATACAATTGCAGCTCCTGAGAGTGGATTGAGGAACAGGAAGCCATAATCATATTGTTTTTATCTGTGATTTCAGTGAAAGTCCCTGCAGTTCCATTAAAACAGAAACTAATGGGACCTAAAATTTGTGTCTGTGTGTTTCAGGAGTCCCAGAGCCTGCACCTGAGGTGGGCTTTTCTGGTTCCCCAGTGGAGGTGACCCCTAATAAATCCCCCTCCATGCCTTCCCTAAACCAGAACTGGCCCGAACTCAACCAGAGCAATGAGGTTTGGCCTGCTTTACGCTACCTCACTTATAGAGCAGTCTGTCACTTGGACGCATACAAACCCTTTTTTAAGAATAAGTTTTATAGAAATAGAGTCATTACAGTACTACATTGGTCGAAGTGTACAAAATGTAAAGTAATAATTAGGTATTTTACCGAGCTCTGCTGGTAACACCCATTCTTAATATAGACAACTTACTAAGACTCGGCCACAGTTTAATAAGCCATTGAAACAAGATATTTAAATCATGGCCCCAACATAATATGGCATGGGAACGAAAAACATTGTGATAGTTGGATGATGTCCATAGCCTGGTAAAGCTTGAGAACAAGATAATGAACTCATGGCCACATCTTAGCAAGACAAGATGATTGAGTTATGATGGTGAAGTCCACAAGGCTTTAGGGTTTAACGTTTGAGAACCCGATAATCAACTCATAGCCACATCTTAGTAAGGTGTGGAAATAATAATTAACTCAAGACCAGAACTTAGTGAGAGAACTAGATAATTAAGTTGTGGCCATGACTTGACAAGGTGTGGAAACGAGATAATTAACTTATGCCAGTGACTTATTGAGACATAGGATTGAGATAATTGTTATGGTTAATTCACGGCCATAACTTTGTAAGGTGGAACTAGATAACTTCCTGAGGCTTGCAAGTTGCTGCCATGACTTGAGTTTCTCATTTTGTGTTTTAATAAGTCATGGCCACACATTGAGATCTTGTTCCCACGTATTAGCCAGATGTGGCCATGCATATGTTTAATTAAGCCGGTACGTCGCCAGCAGGGCTCTGTAGTATTTAGTAACAACTAGGGGTGGGCGATATGGCCCCACAATAAAGTCACGATATTTCATGGTATTTTTGCGATAGTGATACTCTTGGCGATATGACAAAACATTGAATTAAAAAATAATATTTCAAAAATTCACTACTGCAACAAAATGACAATTAATTTTTATTATTGTATATGATATAATATGGCACACCCCAAACTGAGATATTAAAAAATACAAGAATGTTCATCAGATTGTAACAGAACTCAGTGATCCAGAATGTCATGATACTAAATAATGCACTCCAAATATCTCCATATATCCAGGACTGAGGTAAAGTGAATGATACTGGACAGATAAAATCTGTCTCTAGTAGATATATAATGGGAAATGAGAAAGTGTGAAGTTTTCTTTTGTTAAAAACAGTAAAAGTAGTACCCTGATGTGATAATTAGTGATGGGTGATATGGCAAAATATTTCAGGGTATAATATCGTTCACCACATTCAAAAATGTTGGCAATATTATTGTGTACAATACGATATGGCACACCCCTAGTAACAACCTTTACTTTAGTTGAGGTTAAGGATTTGTTCATTACTTATTGTATTCTATTTAGATATCTGATGTACATCTACAGGTTTAAGTTAATAGCCATAGTTTCTGGAATGACTTACTAATTTAAAGACACTGAAAGCCAAATTCTTACCAAGTGCCCAGAAGCTTTAGGACAATAGGATTAATCTAGTTAAATAAAAACAAGTGTGAACGTTAACCTGCTTTTTAAATAATATGCAGTTTGTTGGAATTTGTCATGTTTACAGCTTAGTTATTGGGAAACTGTGGGCAGCATGTCCTGTTTTGTCTCATGAAGCTGAGAAATATAGTAATTTGTAATCACAACTAGGGCTGGGCGATATGGGGAAAAATCTTATCACGATAATTTTTTCATATCAGTCAATATTGATATATATCACAATATAAAACAAATCACTATTGCCTTTTTACTTTAAGTAAGAAGTGAAGATATCAAAAATGTTCTTACATAGTTTTTTATCCTCTGATTTATTTTATATCAGAAGATACACAACTGTACTATAGAACATTACACAACTGTATTTCTCTCACACACACACACACACACACACACACACACACACACACACACACACACATATATATATATATATATATATATATATATATATATATATATATATATATATATATATATATATATATATATATATATATATATATATATATATATATATATATATGGGGCAGTATTAGTATGAACTGTTTTCACACACAGACACTGTGTTAAGTAAGCAGTCTGTCGACTTTCTCTCGACTACATCGTATAGTTCTATCGAGGAAACGTTAATTCATGATAATTATCGTTTTATCACCCAGCCCTAATCACAACGAAGGGATTTTGTTGCAGTATAGTGAGGTTTTGTTTCTTGGTAAGAGTGTTTCTCTGGCGTCTCATATATCTCTGTTCTCCTCCATCATTTGGAAACTGGAAGCAGTAGTTGAACTGTAGCCTCCCAGGTTTTGTTTACATGCTGATGTGTCTCTGCTCTGTCTCTCCAGCAGTGGGAGACTTTTAGCGAACGCTCCTCAAGCTCACAAACTCTGACCCAATTTGATTCTAACATTGCACCAGCTGACCCTGTAAGTCAATCACTTAGTGCTCTTTCATGATTAATGGTTTTTCATTAACCCTATACTCTTGGGATTCTGTCTGGAAATGCATGTTTTCATTGCAAATTCATCCGCATCAGTGGCCACAATACAATTTTGTTTTGTTTCGCTTGCTTAGCTTATGGATTATTCTCCCGCACCCTCTCTGTTTGTGTAACTCGGTCTAGGTGCTGACTACTTGTGGTCCGGCTAACTTTACCTTAACGGTTTCGAAACAAAGGACGACATATTTGTAGCTTTTCTGTCTCTTTCTTTTTGTTGCACATTCGGTTGCAAGTGAGCTTTACAAGAAGGTACCTCTCACTGCGGTGATGACTGACAGAGTGATGTTTTTCAGGATACAGCAATAGTTCATCCCGTGCCCATCCGTATGACTCCCAGCAAGATACACATGCAGGAGATGGAGCTGAAGAGAACTGGGAGCGGTAAGGAACTTGGCATTTGTTGGGCCTTGAGAAATCCGAGACAGTCTTCTTATTGACTTGTCTGCGTATGAGGGAGGCTTTGATGCCCGTCTGCCCAAATCCAGTAGCCAGGCTTTTGTAATCTAGTGACTCTGCACTTCTTCCTGCACTGTAGGCAGTTCTAGTACAGAATGTGCAACAGACTGACAAAGCTCAGCTCACTGAGGCTGTATTTACATTTAATTATATTTATATAACATATTAAATTATATCTCATGGCTGTTCAAAGAAAAAAAATCTAATTTTGGTCAATTTTAAGTTTTTTATATTATTATATCATCACGACAGCTGCTGTTTATACTGTAAAAATATACTGTCTAAGTTTTCTAATGAATGGACCAATAGTAATGCTTCAAAATCACTTGTAATAAGTAGGGATGCACTGATCCCACTTTTTTCCTCACTGATACCAATACCGATACCAGCTTTTCAGGTATCTGCCAATACCGATACCAACTCTGACTTAAATGCTCGATATATGGCTGATAAATCCTGATATTTATAGTGCTCCACTTTTAATATGTTGTATTTTGTGCTAGCCTGCTTCGTTGTGCTTGCTTGGATGTGTGTTTCGCTTTAAATGCTTAATTTAATTTGGCATATTGAAGTCTTTGCTGGTCGTGCCACCCCTCGAAATGCTGGCATTACAAATTTTGCAGCGGGCATTTTTGCTGCTGCCCGTCTCAACTTCCACACCGCGGACGTGCTGTTGGCTTCAGTCAAGCGCCATTTAGTAGTGCGCATGCGCGTCAATAAGCTTCATGGTATCGACCGTCTCTATTGCCGATACCAATACTGTGTGTAAGTGTCAGTATCGGCGCCGATACCAATTCGGTATTGGTATCGGTGCAACATTAGTAATAAGATCTCTTTACATTAACCTACATTAAAAGTTAAGAATGTTTCTGTTCTCTCCTGTAAAGCTACTGTTTTGGAGATCAACACTTCTTTGGACAGCAACAATACGCTAATTTTTATATTATATTATTATATTTTATAGTATGTAATATTATAATTCAATGTACAATGTACTATATCGTCGCTGTCCAATGTAAAACAAGTTTCCCCAAAATAGGAACTTTACAAGAGAGGCCAAAAACAGTATTTACTTTCAATGGAAGTGATTTTGAAGCATTTCTATTGCTCCATTTATCATGGAAATTGTAGGCAATGTCAGTGCCAGCTGTTGTGTTCAAATGATGTAGAAAAATGAAAATTTACAAAAATGAAGATATATCTTTTTCATTGGAAAGCGATATATATATATATATATGTATGTATATTTTGGCTTACCCAGAGATTATCCAGAATTAAGAGTGTTACATTTACATAGGCACTACATAGAAGTAGTATTGGGAATCTTGCCTTAGGGCCCTTATTGGTATAGTGTAGGGGGCTTGCCTGGGTGATCAAAACCTAGTCTACAGCATAGAGAATGGAGTTCTTACCCCCTAGAAGATACCAACCACATACCACCGCATATTTTTGATGTAATGACTGACATCAGTTTAGTGCGTCTGCATGTCTTAGTTGTGGTAACATGATTGTATCTGTAAGAGACTGCTGCATGTGTTGAAATGTATTGGGTCTGTTCATGCTTTGCCCTCTTGGCCTATTTAATAGCAGTTAATGCACAGATGAATACATTTAACTGAATGCTGAGAATCCTATTGAAAATCCTATTCAACCTAACGACAAGTGTTAGCACACTCTGTTAAATAAGCTGAATGCTGGACATTGTTATTTTAGCTATGGCGATTGTGACATTTTAATTTACCATTAATTTTTTTATATAAATAATTGTGATGAACAGTGTAATTTTTTTATGAATTGCTTATAAATATTATGATGATAATTTAACACTAGCTAGCACTGGTTACACTGTTAAATCAGTACCTTACAGAATCTTGTGCAGAGGTAAGCACAGCTACATGTTTACATGTTAACAAGAAGCTGTCCTTTTAGCACACATGCAAAGCTAACTAGGTAACAGTGAAACTATAATTACTGTGCACTGCCCTATAAACGTGTTAACCACCAAATTAGACGTTTTTATTCAAGTAAGCCCCATGATGTCTTGATACATTTGCCTCGCACCTGATTCTTATTTTGCTTGTTCAGTAAGGCATTAGACTCTTCGTATTATCTGATTGTGGAAGATGCCAGCAGGCAGCTCAAATGATTTTAATCTTCTCAAGTCAGTATGATTAGGTGATTATGCACCATTTGCTATAGGCTCAGTTGTAGCTAGTTAAAACTAGGCCACTACTTTTTTAATAGTTCCAGCCACTGTGTCAGTTAGATGACAGAAAGCTACAGCCGGGCTGTCCTGACAGTGTGATCCGGGCTGTCCTGACAGTGTGATCCTTTGCACACATACTGAATAAATATAATTACCAATGAATGCACTCTGAATGCACTCTCAGTTTCTCATTAGTTTGAGTAGAATTTTTACCAACTTGCCAGACGTGTATTGAAGGGGTAAATGTGTTTAATAACTACATTGTAGGCTGATAACTCTCATAATCTGTGATTGACTCTTGATTTGACAGACCACGCACATCCAACAAGTCCGTTAATGCCGAAACCACCTGAACTCTCCGAGGAGAAGAAACTAGCAGCAACTATTAAATTTACCGGGACCACTGTAGGTAGGTTTACTGAGATAACTGTTTCATGACACTGCTTGACTGGATTAAAAGCAGCTAACAGTGATTTTACCTGGCATACGTGTCTAGTGTCTTAACCAACACTAGCTTTCTGTTTCTTTGTTTCTATTTATTACAGGTGATGGTTATAGCAGCTCTGATTCGTTTGCATCTGATCAAGAGCCTATTTCAAGTGCTGTAACTAGACAAAGGTAAGGTTAATATATTACTGTTTGTGTGGTTGGTGCTGAAGTGTTGTGGTTTGCTTCTAGCTTTAAAACAAAGTGATAGATGTGTGCTGATTTGCTGTACATGTGGCTATTCTACTTATTAGATTTTGAACCTTTGGGCCAAAAAGATTGGATTGCTGTAACTCAACTACAGGCAGCTCTTTGTTATTAGGTTGAATGCTTCCTATTTATACATGTTAAGTCATCATTGTTGATAGTGCTGGACAATATGGCCAAAATTTATGTTGCGATCTTTTCTTTAATTTCAGTCTATACAATATAATTCCTATAACGATATAAATAAATTGAAGGCTTCAGATAAACTGCCAAGAGTCCCTCTAATGGAAGTCTCTATCTAATTTATCAATATAAATAACACTGACTTTAAATTACAACAGAGGCCTTATTCCAAATATTGAACATAAACAGTCTTCATATACATAAAAGGAACATGACAACACCGTCAAATAAGCCGTTCTCTGTATTCAACTGTATTCAAAATATGAAAAAACACAAATGTACAGTATAATGAATAATTACTAACTAATTAATTTAATTTGACTGTAATTACAGCAGTAAAAATGTTACAACGCACTAAAGATTTTGTCTGAGCTGACATGCTGCTCACTAGATGATGTGAAACTCAATGTCAAACATTTGTAGGCTAAAGTGTAGATGCTTACAAGAAATAACACTCGTATAAAACCACAAGCGTTAATCAACTCTGCCCCGTAACCCCTGAAACGCAGGCACGAGATATAATTCGACGACGCAAGAAGCACCTTAGTTAACATGCGGCCAGCTGAACAGAGGAAGTGCGTTCACGTCGCGACGGAGCAGTGTAAATGCAGCGTTAGTGCTTTTTTGATGTCACTGCATGCAGTTCGCTGCAGAGCGTGGGGGTAGTGCAAGACTCCACCACTTACATACAAACACAGCGAAGAAGAAATGGTGGGACTTTTTTGATTGTGCGAGTTGGATAGAAATTTGAACCATGATGTATCTTCACCTTCGCTTTCAAAGTAAATACAGAACTACGAGCTTATCCACCGGCACCATGTTTGATTTTACTATTACTCATTAAGTATAAATGAGCCTTAAATCAGCCTTAAGTTTCTTTAACTTCACTTTGCTAACACAGTGACAAACCGACGTGCCCTTGCAACATGCTGATAGAATGATTCCGCGGGCCAATAAAAGTCTGGCTGCACCCCTTCCGTGAACAATACATATCGAAATACCGCAAAAATGATATCACTGTTATTGATATGGAATTATTGTCCAGGCCTAGTTGTTGATGTACTCTATAATAAAATTTGCAGCTCTTGCTATTTAAAATGGTTGCATGTTTTCAAATTCAGTTTTGATATAAAAAACATTTTTTTTGGGCCCCATTGCTTTCATTCTTGTCTTTGATGGGCTGTTTGTGTGTTTGCAGTCCCAATAAAATGAGTTTTGACTTATTTGAGGTTTTAGCTGAAAGCAGCTAATCTGCTGTGGCAATCTGCACACACCCAGATACACTATACTGTATGTATGTATGCAAGTGTAGTAAAAGGGACGAATTACACCTTCAATAAGAACTGCTATGATAACTAGCGGTTAGAATCAAGTACACTGACATGCTCAAAGTCGTAGTATACCAGTAAAATGATTATGAAGTGGTGTTACCTCAGGGGACGGCTTGGGAACCTTCACACCTGTATAAGTTGTAAGGTGTTATCTCACGAGTGAGGTCAAACACTGGCCTGCATGCTCATGGCAAGGCGACCTGAATTTTTGGAGTTTGAGCGAGGCATGACAGCATGTCCCAGATGGATCATAGAAAGGCATTAAATTTCACAGGGGACCGTGCAGTGGCTGCTCACAGGTGTTAAATGATTGTGAGTGGCTGCATTTGGCTAAAATTGTTTGTGCAAGCAAATAACCACTGACAGAAATCACATCTGCATTCAGTGCAGGAGGTCCCACTCGCTTATATGAGATATGGGAGCAGGAGACCTAACAGAGTACCTCTGTAAACACCATGATGGCAGACACAGCACCTCACCTGGGCTCATGAGGTTGCTAACTGACACCTAGAGGACTAGCAACATGTGGCATGGTACAAATTGTTTGGGGCTGGTGTGCTCCCAGGTTAGTGTGTGGCATAGACCCTGTGAAGCCTTGGACCCTAGTTGACAAGAAGGCACCATGCAGTCTGGTGATGAGCCGAATTAAGCATTTATGGGGCGTGATGGAGAGGTCCATCCACACCAGACTCAAAGCAGTTTGATAAACAAACTGAATTGGGTCCACCTTTTTAGGTTTGTTTCATTGTGGTCCTCATGATTTGTGAGGTTGCTAACTGAAGCCTAGAGGACTGGCAACATGTGGCATGGTACCAATTGTTTGGGGCTGGTGGTACAGTTAGTGTGTGGCGTAGACCCTGTGAAGCCTTGGACCCTAGTTGACAACAAGGCACCATGCAGGCTGGTGGTGATGGTGGTGCATACTGGTGTTGGGTGCATTGTTACGGTAAGCGGTTGGCGCCGCGGTTGGCTTCACTGGTTCGCCTGACCACATCAGTGCCCACGACGTTTCACTGCTTGGTGAGCATTTGCAGTCCTTCAGGGACTTCTTGTACCTCCACAGTGGTGGTATATTCCAGCAGAATATTGCACCATGCCATCAGACCCAAATCGTTCCAGCAAATGGTGCGGCCTGCATGTTCGCCCAATCAAGCGTTTATGGGATGTGGTGGAGAGATCCATCCACACCAGAGATCCTGCAGCTACAAATACCATAGCAGGGTGACTATCCAGACCAGACGTCTTCTGACCACTTTTGGAATCAACACCACGTCAAGTCACTGAACTTCGCCCAGCTAGATGGGATCCTAGGTTATGCTAGTTCCTGTCCCATGACTTTTGGTGTGTCCGTGTATAATGTGAATAAGATTGAAATATACTGGGAGTTCCGGCAGTTTGACTGCTAACTCCTCCTGCTCTCTGCCGCATTGTTACTTGAGCTGAAAACCTTGACTCAAAGCAGTTTGATAAACAAACTGAATTGGGTCCATCTTTTAAGGTTTATATTTCTTTGTGATCCAAGTGATTTGTACGTTGTAAAAAAAAATACAACACTTCTACTAGGGGTGTAAGGAAATATCAAAATATTCATTATCGGGATATTAAGTTTGGTGATACTGTATCGATTCTCAAAAACACAGTATCTGTACACAGATTCCTGGCAGACAGTGAATTCTTGTGTGTTGTGTTTAAACCTCTGACCACTAGATGGCAGCGTTGTAATCCATTTTTAGCTCCACTCCAACATTAACAAGCAGCACAAGGGCGCAAAGCTATTGTAAGCATTGACAAACCTGTTCATTTAGTGGTGTGTTTTAATAGTAGAATTTGAAAAATCACAATATATCACTTTGCCTGCAGTATCGCAGTATAAATTGAATCATGACCACTGTATCACGATACGTATTGTATTGCCAGGTCCTTGGCAATACACAGCTCCAATACAACTCCTCCCGTAAGCTTATCGTTGACACACAGTCTTCCAGCACTGTTTGTGTGTGTGTGTGTGTGTGTGTGTGTGTGTGTGTGTGTGTGTGTGTGTGTGTGTGTGTGTGTGTGTGTGTGTGTGTGTGTGTGTGTGTGTGTGTTCTTGTAGAGGTGTAGTTGTGAGGACCACATGTCTTCACTGGTATAGTACAGTGATTTTTTTGGTAAAGTGAGGACATTTTGTTGGTCCTCACTTTAGGACATGTCATTTTCTCCAAAAATCAAGTAAAAAAAAAAATCTAACAGAGCAGAAAATTAGTCTTTAGGGTACTAAGGATAGGCTTAGGGCTAGGTTTAGGTGTAGGTGTAGTATTACTTAGTTATAAGACAACAAAGATCAATAGAAACCTATGGATGACCTCACTAATATAGTAAGATAAACTAGTGTGTGTGTGTGTGAGAGAAAAAAAACGCTTAGTACTACTTTTGTGCTCTTCTGCTGAGACAGAAGCAAATGATATATTAAATCATTAAGCCACGACAGGCCACCTGGTTCAGTGACTTCACTGCGGTTAAAGGCTCATGCTAGGCACCCACAAGAGGCTGGTTTGTAATAGTCCTGCACTATTGAAGTGCTGAAGATGTCATCAGTGCTAAAGAGAACCGAGTGCCACTTAAAGTGCGCTTACAGTGAAGCACTGAGGGCCGTTGCAGATGGCTTTCTTTTTTCCCTGTAAGTAAAAAAACGCCCTAAGCTTACCTTAAAAACGGGATAGTGTGGTCTGGAGCTGCGTTGTTTTTAAAGCCTCGCAAAGAAGCCAGTAGAAATACTTAATGGTTGTTTGTGTGGTAAGCATTGTGCTGGAGGATGTTTGAACATGGGTGTGTTTTGTTGCAGGTCTCACTCCGGGACTTCTCCTGAAGGACTGAAAGTGGTGGCTCCGCCGCCGCCCCCTCCCCGCCCCCACGCTTCACACTCGCGTTCCTCCTCTTTAGACATGAACAGAAACTTTGCCACGGTCCCCGCAGGTATGCAGATCACTCGCGTAATACTTTTAAGATCCTTTCTAAAAGAACCAGAAGTCAGAAATGATAGAGTTGTTGCCCCACGTTGGGCGTAGGGTTACTGGTGCTTCGGGGCAGCCATGGGCTGAAGGTCAAGGATCCAGTCTTGTGACCAGAAAGTCACCCGTTAGACTCCTTGGACCAACAGGACACCACTAAAGTGCCCTTGATCCCAACTGTTTACTGCCCCCTAATGTGTATGTTCAGTAATGTGTGTATATGTGGGTTTTTCACTGCACGGATGGGTCAAATTCCACTGTGTAATTGAAAGTGAATAGAAACCTCATGGCATAAAGCTAGCTTGTGATTATTTACTTCGCATCATTACTAAATATGTGATGATATTTTGTCAGTTTGTAAGAGATATTGGAGTCTTGCGGCACTTACATGGCTTTGTATGTTCAATGTTTACCAGGAGCTCAGCAGCAGGCTGGAGTTGTGGCCTTTCCCCCTGCCGTCCCTCCACGACCACTGGCCACGCAGGTACACCTCCCAAATCTACCTGTCTTTGAAGAGGAAGAATAGTGGATTTTTGGCATGTGCATAGTTTTGAATGCTGATTGTGGCATTAATGTGACTCATGTACATGTCAGTGTTTTGGGGAGGATGCATCTGCTGCCAGCAGTGAATTCTGAGGGAAAGTGTTTCATGGAGTTGGTTTCATTTGCACATGTTTAGGTTTCTGTCTTCAGTAGCTTTCAAACTTTAACTTGGGTGCCACCTATGTAAGCATTACCCCCTCGCCAAGTATAAAGATGATGGTGCTCTCCTGCTTTCTGTTTTCCTTTGCTGGAGCCAGAGAACGTTTTAGAGAAAACACTAACAATGAGCAAAAACTGATCTATCAAGCTGGCTTATGTGTGTCGGCCACTTATTAGTCTGCTTATTCGTCTGACCACTCCAGCATTCCCTGGATGCACATTTAGCAGGAAAGACCTTCACCTTTCTTGGAACATCACAGAAATAAAACCTGGCTAGTGTTCTGCAGCTCTGCTTTTATATTCATCTCTCTCTCTCTCTCTCTCTCTCTCTCTCTCCCTATATATATATATATATATATATATATATTATTCGCTGTCCAGCTCCAAAATTGCTACAAAAACGTACTTTATATATATAAATACTTTCAATGTAAGTCAATGGAACCAGAATATTTTCCAAGCTATTTTGGAGCACTTCTATTGGTCCATTCATTATGAAATTTAAACAAAATGTAAATAAACATTGGCGTGTTTAAATGATGTAGAAAACTGACAACAATTGAGATGTTGTGTGTCTTTCAGCAGGCTGCTAGTGTCGTACAGACTGATCCCAATTATTTGTGCTCACTGAAATATTAAGACCACACCTAGACAGTTCTCACACCTGTCTAGTCAGTGTATTTGAAGCCTTGCTTTATTGCCTTTCATTCAAACGTGCTGGCTGTTTACTGGAACACACTCGATTCTAGTGTCATATAACCATTTCTTAATTTACTCGCTACATTAGCTTAATAGCTCCAGGGCAACGCTAAAGAATGTCTCTCTCCACCCAAACGCACAGACGTCAGTGCCCCATGGGCATCGTTCAGTAGATGGGGATGGTCTTCCGGCACATGCCAGCACTTCGCCCCAACAGATGCCAGAGCAGCCCAATTTTGCAGACTTCAGTCAGTTCCAGGCCTTCGCTGTGGAGCAGCCTCCTGATGATGGGGACAAGCAGCAGGACAATGTGCAGGTAGGCTACACCAAACATCAGTGAGCTATTCTTTAACCACAGCATCTTCTACTGTGGGAAACTATGGATGGATCCCCCCACTGCATGACTTAAAATGTAAAACCATGCATAGCAAGATTTTTAAAATGGACCATGAGAAATAATGTTATATATAACGGTGCCCCATTAATCAAGTTAACTTTTTTTAACTAGTGTGCTTTTAGTTTGGTACCAGCTTGCTTCAGATTTTATAGAAAAATATTTCTGTGCTACAACTTGAAGCAATTTCTTTGGTTCTTGTTTAAGGCCTGGGAAGGACTGGCCAGCGGGAGTACCGCAACAGTCCCCACTGTGTGTGTGTGTGTGTCGTTGAGAGAGCTAAAAAAATATATATATATTAGTATTCTAATATTGAAGTGTTCACTGGCCCACAGTATAGTATGGCCATCGGCTAATCAACCAATCACAGTAATAGAGCCATCCCAGTATAAACCATAATCACAACTATCTTGCACTACTTAATAAATAATAAACATATAATTTAATATATACATTTAAACCATTGAATGTTGAATAAGGAGTTATCTAAACGTATAAGGAAAAAAGTGGCTAGCTACCAAAAATACTATGTAGTGTATGTACTTGTTACTTGTGTTTTACTTATTCTTGAATGGAGTCGTTGTGATATGTAAAACATGGGGCTGCTGTAATTGTAGTGGGCTGGTCTAAAATGATTGTTAATTGTCATTTAAGTAATTGCAATTGACAATTTAATTGTTATTAAACTGCAGAAGTTTAAGCAAGAAGTGGACAAATTGGCTGATTAGCCATGTTTGATTGATGGCTAGTACTCATTGTACAGAGTGATACACTACACTATATCTGTACAGCTAATGCACCAATATTGACCTCTCAGTGATACATTTTACTGCTTTATTTTATTTCAGTTTTTATGCTCAGCATGACCACTTAACACACTGCTTCTATCTAACAAATGTGAAGCATTATTGTAGTCTTAAGAAATAGCTAGAGATGGACCGTTCAGCGTTTTTGGGGCTGATTCCGATCGCCAATCACCTTTCAGCACGATCGGCCGATAGCCGATACTGATAGAGGGCGGGGCTATATGCCACAGCAGGGCTACATGTAGTTATTAGCGCAAGCAAGTCATGAAACGTTCTAAACTGGTTTATTACTATTTTAATGAGCTCATGTGAAACAGCATAATATTTTCAACTAAATTAACAGTAAATAAACAAATAAACAAATATCCCCAATACTACAATCATTCAATTTAGAACAAAATTTATTTTAATTTAAAATGAAAAAGATAATTAAATAAATAGTCAAAACTGCAGACTCTGGGTATTTTAAAGGACAATCTGTAATCGTTAAATGTAGATCTTGAATTGTTGCTGCTGTTCTGTTCGTACCGGTCAGATCTGGTCTGTATGGTGTTCTGGGTTGTTTGTTTTGTGTTAGCTGTGTGTGTTAGCTCTGCTGTTTACTGATACTCACTGTATTCAGCCGTGTGGTGTCTCTGAAGTGCTGTATCAGATTAGTAGTGTTAAATGTCTTGGTTCCCCCACGAGACACGTTGATTTTATAGAACACCTGGACGAGTCTGCGTCACATACGTTAACAAACTGCCAGACGGACGACATGCTTTCTGTCAGCACATGCGGTGAACGCCTTAAACTGTTCTCGTGATGCCGCTGCTGTAGTCAGTCTGTCAAAAATGAAAGGGTATGTATTTCCACCTAGTGGTTCAGATTGGAATTTCAGGGACCTGGCGAGAGGGGGTTTCACAAAGGTCTCCTCTTTCTGGATGAAACGCTAGCTGGAAACACAGAAATTAGGCTCATTTGTTTAGCACCATCGATTCGCCCTCGGGATTGGCTAAATTGGAGAAATATCGGCCGATCACTGCTCACATATTTAGATTAAAAATCGTCCGATACCGATCATAGCCGGTCGATCCTTACATTTCTAGAAATAGCCATCATCCTAAGTAACTGTGATTAGGCAGTAATAGCAGTAATAACAGTGATTAGCCCTGTTTTTGTTTGATGTAAATGTATCATGGATCAAATCAATTTTGAAATTTGCTTTTGCATAAAGCTCTTAGTCTGTTTCGTTTGTGACAGCAATGATTAATCCACACAGATTTCCTACTTTAAACAGCCAGTCTGTTGTTTGTGTCTGGGTGCTAGTCAGTCAGCACTGGAGAGCTCTGCTGATCACAGTGCCTAAAGCTACGGCTTTGTTCTGTTTCAGGTTGAGAAATGTGCAGACGCTACTGGAACTATGAGAGCCGTGAAGAGTGAAGCTCAGCCAGAGGAGCGAACCGCAGCCACTGTGAACTCCGTACGTATCTTTCCCTTCACGCCTGTATATTCGCATTCATATACACATACTCAGTCAAGCTAATGTGTGGGTTATCTGTGTATATTGTTATGAGATTTAGTGCTGAAGGCTCAGTATGTTCACACACAGCCTTTGAAATTGAAATATCCAGGAGAACAGAATCGCTGATGGCCAGTGCTTTACAGTGACCAGAATGTTTTCACGCAGGCCAAAGGGTCTACTCCGCTTGCTCCTCCTCCTAAACCTGTGCGGCGGAGGCTCAAGTCAGAGGACGAGCTCAGACCTGATGTGGAGGACCACCCGCAGAAGTCCGGCGTGGTTGCTTCTGTCCTGGCAACTCAGCCTTCTATCCCGCGGTATGCTCAGTGAACAGTGTGCCAGTTCAAACCTGAATTGTAGAGGCAGTATCCTGTGCACAAGCGTTTACAACTCTTTTCCTCTCAAAACAGGTCTGTTGGGAAGGATAAGAAGGCTATCCAAGCTTCCATTAGAAGAAACAAAGAGACGAACACGGTCTTGGCCAGACTCAACAGTGAATTACAGCAGCAGTTAAAGGTGGGTTAGGACAGGTCATCCAAACGGAAGCCCCTTCACACTCAGAGCGCTGGATGTTATCAGTACATGTACTGCTAATGCTCGACTGTACGTCATTCATACATGCAGCACTTTACAGTTTAACGGCTACACATGCTCGTGTTTCTTAATAAAGTTATAGTAAACAGGCAGACGTCCTCAGCTTGAATAGTAAACAGGTCCTTCATTTCTAAATCATGCACACACATGCACTCCCACAATCTTTCTGTTTTTATTTTTTTTTTTTTTTTTTTTGTGATCAACTTTTTATTGCTTTTAACATATTTCACAACCAGGATGGGGGTTGGGAGGGGATGGCAAGATTAATAGAAACAATAAACAGGATCACACACTAAAAATGCATACTCAAACATTCATTAAAAAAATAATTAAAAATAATTTAACAGAAGACAATATCTTGAATAGAATTATATAAATAAAAATAAAAAAACTATACCTCGTTGAGGAATGTGCTTTATTAAGTTTAGCTGTTAAGTATTCCATTCTAACTATGTTTTGAAAACTAGAGATCCAAAATTTCATAACTAAAAGTTAAGTAAAATAGTTTTCTTGCTAGCTGTAAACCCTGCCTTTAACATCCTTCGCTCAATCAAAGATAATTGAAAAGAAGAATCAAATCTTTCTATTTATTTATGTAGCTCTTGTTTTTATTGAAGTGAGTAAAAACATTTATTAGAAGTTTATAAATAATGAATTCAGTTCAGCATTTAATCAGTAAATATACTGAAATATACTGAACGGTATGTGTGATGTGTTGGTGTTTCAGTAGTTGATGGTATAAGATGCTGATACTAGACTACTTCAGTAAACAGGATACACCACTGAATCAGAACACACGTTAGAAATTATGATGGTCCGGACAGCAATAAAAACACAAATGTTGTAGTTTACTGGCCCTGAAACATCACTGTTGCACTTGCCTTAGATGCTCCACCTCCACAAAAATGGAGCATCTAAAACAGGGGTATTTAATTAGTCAGTAAGGTCCAGTGAGAGGAAATTTGGTCCGGACCTTCATCATTTCTAACTTGTTTTCTGATTCAGTGGTGTATCCTGTTTACTGAAGTAGTCTAGTATCAGCATCTTATACCATCAGCTACTGAAACACCAACACATACCGTTCAGTATATTTCAGTATATTTACTGTTTAAATGGTAAAATGAATGAAATATTTATAAACTTCTAATAAATGTTTTTACTCACTTAAATAAAAACAAGAGCTACATTAAAAAAAACAGAATGTTTTGGAAAAAAGTTCATCTTAAAGTGTTTATATAAATAAACAGTAAATAAAGCGTTGTCTCGTTAACTCAGTTTCACTGCTTGACCTGTTGGTCTGGAGCCGCTTGTGGGAAGAATAAATATAAGTCTCTATCCATTCACTGTTAACTTTCCTTTTTTAGAGTACGTTATTCTTTTTCCAACCTGCTTTACTTTCCGACTGCTGCTTCTCGCCGAATCTGCACAGATCTGATTGGCTGAGGAGCTTTTGGTGATCTTACAATGCACGCGATTGTTCTGTGAGGTTAATGCGCCGCAAAGCCCGTATACCAGAAAGACAAGAAAACTGCCGCCGCAAAGTTAACGTTTAAAATAAAAAAAATAATTAATTAAATCGCTCTTAACAGTTTAACGGTTTGGATCCGCATTAAACAACATCCGGACGGCGATCCGCCTATTAGTGTCCTCGGATCTAAAATATATGGCACACAACTGGCCACAGCTATCAGCATTTCAGCAGTCGCATTTTAAGCTAGTCACACATCCATACCATGCAATGCAGTCTTTTGTACCATTCATACAGAACAATATATATTCCAATATATTTAATTGTATTAAGCTGCAGCTGTCTGCACTGGTCACTGCATTGCCTTCCAGCGCAGAATGTTTCCATGCGATGCTAACAATCACCTCCCATTACATGTCATGCCAGAACACTAGGTTGTGATTGGTGGTTCTGCATGTCAGTCAAGGGTCTCAAGAGACTACTTTTTGCATGCACGTAGGGTAGAGATCTCTATTCTCTAGCCTGTAAACCTGTTTTGCATCATGTACTTGAACCAGTGCACCACCTCTATGCTGAGCATGGTCTGCAGCTTGCTATCTGATCTGCTACTATCTGATCAGCGGTACTCCCTTTCTATTCATAGAAGACGTAGATCAGAGGCTGTGCAGTAGCAGATGGGCTGCAGTCAGTAATTGTGACCATATAAAGTGCTTATGTGGTAGCTGTTTCTGATATGATGGTAAAGATAAAGTGCAAGTGTACATAACAGCTTGGTGACTCAGTGTACTGTAAAGTACTGTTTGGATGGACTTGGTCTTGCATGGACGGGCTGGAACATGCATAAACCTAGAAAACATGGACTCCGTATGGAAAATGCTAATAAAAACAGAAAGCAGTTGTTAGTAACTTCTGTTTGACCATGGAAGCTGGGGAGGGAACTTGTTTAGCGCTATGTTGCGTTACCTTTCTTTTTAACATTGCCTAATAATCATTTGGGCAATGAAGATACTAGTTGATCCAGTTTTGAAAGTGTAGCAGTTTTTTAACTCAAGACGTACAGCCATGTTTTTGTAACATGCAAAATGTGGCTTGCTGCGGTCCTTTTCAGGGTTAATGGTGTCACCAATGTGTGCAAGATACCTACTAATACGCCAGACAGGCCCTGACCCATGAACTATACACTGATCACAGTCTGGATAGGCTGTTTTCTTTGCTCTGGTAACACAACTTCTGTAAGTTCCATAACCTTTTTAGAAGAGCTCCACAGTCTAACCCTAACCCTACAGCCGGAGCATAGTACAAGCTTGACATCCTTGTGTGGACACTAGAGCTAAAACGATTTCTCGAGAAACTCAGTTACAAAAAATCCTTACCTCCTTACCACCATATACAGCGCACCTTCACACGGATGACTATTACTGTTGCATAGTGCACGGTTACGGTGTTGCCAGGTGACACAAAGAAGACGTGGTTTAATGGCATGGATTGCAAAATAGAGAACGAGAGAGAAAATGAGAGGCGGACTTACGAGACGGGCCAGTCAAAACCTAAAGAAAGATGTGGCTGAAGTTAGCTTCTGGTTAGTTATGGTTATATGTAATGACTAGTTAAGAAAGCAAGTCAGTGTGATGGAGAGTAGAGATGAAGGCTAGTAAAGGGTGTATGTAAGTTATGGTTATATGTAATGACTAGTTAAGAAAGTAAGTCAGTGTGATGGTGAGTTGAGATGAAGGCTAGTAAAGCGTGTATGTTAGTTATGGTTATTTGTAATGACTAGTTAAGAAAGTAAGTCAGTGTGATGGTGAGTTGAGATGAAGGCTAGTAAAGCGTGTATGTTAGTTATGGTTATTTGTAATGACTAGTTAAGAAAGTAAGTCAGTGTGATGGTGAGTTGAGATGAAGGCTAGTAAAGCGTGTATGTTAGTTATGGTTATATGTAATGACTAGTTTAGAGAGTAAGTCAGTGAGATGGTGAGTAGAGATGAAGGCTAGTAAAGCGTGTATGTTAGTTATAGTTATATGTAATGACTAGTTTAGAAAGTAAATCAGTGTGATGGTGAGTAGAGATGAAGGCTAGTAAAGCGTGTATGTTAGTTATGGTTATATGTAATGACTAGTTAAGAAAGTAAGTCAGTGTGATGGAGAGTTGAGATGAAGGCTAGTAAAGCGTGTATGTTAGTTATAGTTATATGTAATGACTAGTTTAGAGAGTAAGTCAGTGTGATGGTGAGTTGAGATGAAGACTAGTAAAGGGTGTATGTTAGTTATAGTTATATGTAATGACTAGTTAAGAAAGTAAGTCAGTGTGATGGTGAGTTGAGATGAAGACTAGTAAAGGGTGTATGTTAGTTATAGTTATATGTAATGACTCGTTAAGAAAGTAAGTCAGTGTGATGGTGAGTTGAGATGAAGACTAGTAAAGCGTGTATGTTAGTTATGGTTATTTGTAATGACTAGTTTAGAAAGTAAATCAGTGAGATGGTGAGTTGAGATGAAGGCTAGTAAAGTGTGTATGTTAGTTATGGTTATATGTAATGACTAGTTTAGAAAGTAAATCAGTGAAATGGTGAGTTGAGATGAAGGCTAGTAAAGCGTGTATGTTAGTTATGGTTATATGTAATGACTAGTTTAGAAAGTAAATCAGTGAAATGGTGAGTTGAGATGAAGGCTAGTAAAGCGTGTATGTTAGTTATGGTTATATGTAATGACTAGTTTAGAAAGTAAATCAGTGAAATGGTGAGTTGAGATGAAGGCTAGTAAAGCCTGTATGTTAGTTATGGTTATATGTAATGACTAGTTAAGAAAGTAAGTCAGTGAGATGGTGAGTAGAGATGAAGGCTAGTAAAGCGTGTATGTTAGTTATGGTTATATGTAATGACTAGTTAAGAAAGTAAGTCAGTGTGATGGTGAGTTGAGATGAAGACTAGTAAAGGGTGTATGTTAGTTATGGTTATATGTAATGACTAGTTAAGAAAGTAAGTCAGTGAGATGGTGAGTGGAGATAAAGACTAGTAAAGCGTGTATGTTAGTTATGGTTATATGTAATAACTAGTTAAGAAAGTAAGTCAGTGTGATGGTGAGTTGAGATGAAGGCTAGTAAAGGGTGTATGTTAGTTATGGTTATATGTAATAACTAGTTAAGAAAGTAAATCAGTGAGATGGTGAGTAGAGATGAAGGCTAGTAAAGTGTGTATGTTAGTTATGGTTATATGTAATGACTAGTTAAGAAAGTAAGTCAGTGTGATGGTGAGTTATGTCTGTAAATGATCTAAGCTTTGCTTAAGCTTCCAGATATCATTAGATAAAATATTCAGATATCATTTTTATCAGTATCGCACAACCCTACTGACACTGTTAGGTTAGAGTCTTCTAGAGAGTCTACTTCACCTGTGAATCAGATTTGACTCTGTCCCACTGTTTTTCAGGACTTACTAGAGGAGAGAATATCTTTGGAAGTTCAACTGGAGCAGCTGAGACCGTTTTCTCATTTGTAACCACATGAAGGAAGAGCCGTTGAAGTGATCGGTCCAGAAAAGGTCCAGCGGATCCTCCGGGAGGACGCACATTTCAGCCCTGTATCCCCTCCTCCTGCGCCTGTTGCTCTCCCTCTGCCTGCGTGAGGAGGGAATCTGCTGCTTCCTTCCACAGCGCTCTCACGCATCCCCTCCCGCCCTCAGAGAGGGGACGTGTTGAGAGATTAGGGGTAGGAACATAATAGATTTTGGCACTTTGACGAAACAGAGCGTGAGTTGTTGTAAACGTCAGTCCTCTACTGTAAGTCTCCGGCGCGGGGGCGGCCACCGCTCTCGCCATTCAATAGCCCCCCCCCACCCCAAATAAGGACGCCGAGCGACGCTCACGGCAGTGCTCCAGCAGACGCAGTGGCACCCCAGCAAGGTTCAGTAATCACACAGTGTGCCGGTGGGCCGAGTGGAGGACTGATTTTAGGGAGATCATGCTCTGTTTCAGAAGTACGTTAATGAATGAATGAATCGTGCTAGGCACTCGTTCAAGTTTCTCGTAACCTCCCTAACACGCCAGCGGAGGACACATCTAAGCGTGTTTGTGTGTGTATGCGTGTGTGCGTGAGCAACGGTTACAAATATATGGCATAATGCATCAAAGACTGCTCTATTTTCCTCTTTTAACATCTGTGGTATAATGAAATGAGTTTTTCTACCCTGTACAGTCATTGACCCAGTATAACAGAATTTTTGTGGCCCCGCCCTCCTCCCCACTCGCACTCATCCGAAAATCTGAGAGAGTCATGCTTCAGAATCGAGCTTTCCTGTGACATCAGCTATAAATGTGAAACCTGAAATGTAACGCGACTGCACTTTCTTCCCCCCGGCTGTCCTTCGTTTTCGTCCGTTCTCCCACGTAACACTATGTTTTGCATGTTGTTCGTGTTCTTATTTGATATACAACGGCTCTTAAAATCGAACCACTTGATTTGTTTGTGTATTATCTTAACTCGTATGACTTTTATGTTGGTATTTGGACTCATCTCGTCTCGTTCGTTCCTTCGTTTGTTCGTTTTGCTTTTCTTTGGTTTTCAGTTTTCTCCAGCGTTCCCGTTTTCTTTCCTCATCCTCAAAGCCTTATTCCCGTCGTTCAGGTTTTCACACTAATGAATCCCCATCCCACCCTCCCGTGTTTAATCGAGGTGAGCCTTCTTCTCCTGCTGTTCAGGTCGATGTACTGTATAAGGGGTTTGTTGTATATTGTATGATACACACCTTTTGGTCTCATATGTAAATTTGCATTAATTGCTGACTAACAGCAAATATTCTATTTAATTGCTTATATTATGGCTGTGGGATCATAGATGTTTAACTGCATGGATGTATCTCTGCAGAATGAACTAGCAGCTGTGTGATTTTTACACAAAATAAAAATGGCACAATATTTTAATAACTTTTCCGTGGTCTTCAGTTCTGACTGTGCTCAAGTGTGTGTGTTTATAGAAAGAAGAGTGTATATATATATTTGTATCTATTTGGATCAGCCATAACATTAAAACACCTCCTTGTATCTCTACACCCATTGTCTAATCTATCAGCTCCACTGACCATATAGGAGCTACACTTACAGACTGTAGTTCATCTGATTCTCTGTATACTTTGTTTATCCCCTTTTTACCCTGTTCTTTAATGCTCAGGACCCCCACAGAGCAGGTACTATTAGGGAGGTGGATCACTGGCTCTGACGTGGTGGTGGTGTGTTAGTGTGTGTTGTGCTGCTGGAGTTTTAAACACTGTGTCCACTCACTGTCCGCTCTGTTAGACACGCCTACATTGCTGGTCCACCTTGTAGATGTAAAGTCAGAGACAGTAGCTCATCTGCTGCTGCACAGTTTGTGTTCTCTAGTCCTTCATCAGTGGACACAGGACGCTGCCCACTGTTGGCTGGATGTTGCTGGTTGGTGGACTATTCTCAGTTCAGCAGTGACACTGAGGTGTTTAAACACTCCAGCAGCACTGTTGTGTCTGATCCACTCATGCAAGCACCACACACACCATGTCAGAGTCACTGCAGTGCTAAGAACGATCCACCTCCCTAATAGTACCTGCTCTGCGGAGGTCCTGAGCATTAAAGAACAGTGTAAAAGAGGATAAACAATGTATACAGAGAATCAGATGAGCTACAGTCTGTAAGTGTAGCTCCTGTATGGTCAGTGGAGCTGATATAATTAACAATATATGTAGATATAAGGAGGTGGTGTTAATGTTATGGCTGATTGGTATGTTAACATATTGAGAAGCTCAACAGGTTACTGCAGCACTTTAAGGGATTTGGAGACCTCCCTGGTGGAAACGTGTAATTGCACCCAACATGCAGAAGAACGTTTTGTAACATGGATTGAGCTTTAGGTCTCGTCTCTAAGTGGATAAATATGATGATTGCAGGTCTTCTGTGGATGTAAGTGAATGATCTACTATTTTCATCATGCATGACCACCCACTTTATTAAGCACTCTTCCTTTTATCTACACTCTTATCTGTTTTATCAGCTCCACTGACCATATAGGAGCACTTTGTAGTTCTACACTTACAGACTGTAGCTCATCTGTTTCTCTGTATACTTTATTACCCTGTTCTTCAGTGGACCCCTAAAGGACCACCACAGAGCAGGAATTATTTGGGTGGAGGGTCATTCTCAACACTGCACTAACACTGATGGTGGTGTGTTTTTGTTTTGGTTTTTTGTTTTTAGTTTAAGGTGAGAGTCAATATGCTTGCCACTTTCCAGTATGCTGAGTACTGTGAATAGATGTGCTGCTATATATTATGATTTATTTCCTGTTTCAGCTGAACTTCGTGTTGATAATCACACACGGCTGCAAGTCATGGATCAATATGAAGTGGTTTATTGGAGCGAAGCTTATAGATTTCGTTAGCAACCAGGTATCATAATGTGTACAACACAAATAAGGCTTCAAATAATACATAATTAAAATGATAATAAAATAATCTCAAGCTTCAGACAACATATTTGCAACCAGTGCATGTAATGTGTTTCTGGGCACTAGCTTTTAGAAGCATCACCAATGTGAGAAGTCAACACACGGTATGACCTTCTGGCAGCACGGTGGTGTAGTGATCAGCACCTCGCCTCACAGTAAGATGATCTGGGTTGGATTCCCGGTCCGGGTGGTTCTGTGTGGAGTGTGTATGTTCTCCCTGTGCTTGAGTGGGTTCCTCCGGGCACTCTGGTTTCCTCCCACAGTCCAAACACATGCATGTTAAGTTGATTGGTAACTCTAAACTGCCCGTAGGTGTGAGTGTGTGAGTGAGTGTGTGTTGGCCATGCGATGGACTGGCAACCTGTCCACGGTGTACCCTGCCATCGGCCGATGATGCTGGGATTGGCTCCAGCGCCCCCCGTGACCCTGGCTAAGCAGGATAAAGCGGAAGATGATGGATGGTTGGATGGTATGACCTTGTTAGCATTTTTATGGCTTAATTAATTAAACTGTGACTTATTATATATAATTAAAAATACAAAAGAAAGTCTTTTTAACCCGTAATATACTTCACAAAGGACTACCTCATCTATCTGATTTGATTTATTTACAAAACAAAAGTTTATATTCAAACCAGCTTGTCTTGTGCTGGTTTGTGTGATGAGGCTAGAAAGAAGGAAAACCTCGTCCTGCCTCCTCGTAGAAGTTTATATGGAGAAGAAAGCAAGTCGTCAGACTCCTTTACACCTTTTATTAACATTTCTCAATATACAGCTGCTTATTTCTGGATCTTCAGAAGCACTTTTATTTCCCAGTGAACTCCTGAGGATCTCGGTTGATGGCTAGTTGCGGATCATACAGCAGGGATATTGCTAGACAGAGGATATCCAGCTAAGCAGGTACAACAGCTCTCAGTAAGTTGTGAGATATTAACGCAGGAAAAGCTTATAAGAATTCTTTCAGTGAAGTGTAGTGACTTGTGAAGTTGTTCTGCCATCTCCCTGACAAGAAGTGCCACCTGGGATTGTTCCAGTTACTTTACAGTCCTACGGGAAACAAAGAAGATATTTCATAATTCATTCTCTAATATAAAGTAAGATAGAAATCAGCAGATCTACACTTGCAAGAAAAGATTTATGTCTGCAATAGAAACTTTACAGGGACACAAAAAGAACAGATCCACCAAGTTTCTGCTTATGCATAGTATGCATGAAACTAAAAAAGAGCTTGGAGGGAAAATCACTTGATTGCTCACACAGTGTTCTGTTTGTAGCGGTCCAGAGCCTCCTTTGCCACAACTTCTGAGAATTTGGGGTCGTTCCAGGGGATTTCTCCTGGCACTGTGAAGGTCATTTCAGGCTCATCAAACAGTTTGACTGACACTTTGGTGTCTGCTTCCTTCTCAGGGTCCTCTGTGGTCTTGGATATGACCTGTGTTAAACAAGAAAACAGCTTTGCATTACTTAATGTACTTGCTTAATAGTCTAATAGACTTTTTTGCTCTACTGAAAATAAATGTGAGCATAAGTTACTGGGTTTTAGGAAGTTAGTTTTTAAAAAACCTGTAGCCCTGTCAAATATGGAATAGTAACTTATAAAGAAAGGGGGAAAAAGCTGTTGGTGTCACAGCTTTCTTCTTTTGTTTGCGCTGGGGTTGAAGAGAAGGCAGCTAAAAATAGCAGAATCTAGTTTAAATATTTTTGGGTGACATACTTGTCGCATTAGCTGGTAGCTCCAGTGCAAAACTACAGATTTTGTTTGCCAGCCATGTTTGGAGAAAGGACTAGTCTGAGACAGAACTAGTCCTGTAAGAGTGATTTAAAAACAAGACCACTGATTTTAATCCAGTATGAATCTGCAGTGTGTGTAGTATTTACAGTCTGACAATAATAACTGGAAAGTAATATTCTTCACAGTCTGACAGTAATAACTGTGGTGTGATTTTAATCCAGTATGAATCTGCAGTGTGTGTAGTGTTTACAGTCTGACAGTACAAACAGTAGAGTGATTTTAATCCAGTATGAATCTGCAGTGTGTATAGTATTTACAGTCTGACAATAATAACTGGAAAGTAATATTAATTAATGCATTATGATTCTGCAGTGTATTTTGGAGCCTGGCAATACTAACTGTGGAGTGATATTAATCCAGTATGAATCTGCAGTGTGTTCAGTTTTTACAGTCTGATCACCACTGTGGAGTAATATTAATCCAGTATGAATCAATAGTGTGTTTACTTTTTACAGTTTGACCATGATAACTGTGGAGTGATATTAATCCAGTATGAATATGCAGTGTGTTCAGTTTTTACAGTCTGATTACCACTGTGGAGTAATATTAATCCAGTATGAATCTGCAGTGTGTTTAATTTTTACAGTCTGATCACCACTGTGGAGTAATATTAATCCAGTATGAATCAATAGTGTGTTTACTTTTTACAGTTTGACCATGATAACTGTGGAGTAATATTAATCCAGTATGAATCAATAGTGTGTTTACTTTTTACAGTCTGACCATGATAACTGTGGAGTAATATTAATCCAGTATGAATCAATAGTGTGTTTACTTTTTACAGTTTGACCATGATAACTGTGGAGTAATATTAATCCGGTATGAATCTGCAGTTTGTTTACTTTTTACTGTCTGACCTCAACTGTGGAGTAATATTAATCCAGTATGAATTTATAGTGTGTTTATTTTTTACAGTTTGACCATGATAACAGTAAAGTAATATTAATCCAGTATGAATCTACAGTGTTTGTAGTTTCACAGTCTGACAGTAATAACTGTGGAGTGATTTTAATCCAGTATGAATCTGCAGTGTGTGTAGTGTTTACAGTCTGACAGTACAAACTGTAGAGTGATTTTAATCCAGTATGAATCTGCAGTGTGTGTAGTGTTTACAGTCTGACAGCAATAACTGTGGAGTGATTTTAATCCAGTATGAATCTGCAGTGTGTGTAGTGTTTACAGTCTGACAGTACAAACTGTAGAGTGATTTTAATCCAGTATGAATCTGCAGTGTGTGTAGTGTTTACAGTCTGACAGTAATAACTGTGGAGTGATTTTAATCCAGTATGAATCTGCAGTGTGTGTAGCATTTACAGTCTGACAGTAATAACTGTAGAGTGATTTAATCCAGTATGAATCTGCAGTGTGTGTAGCATTTACAGTCTGACAGTAATAACTGTGGAGTGATTTTAATCCAGTATGAATCTAGTGTTTGTAGTTTTACAGTCTGACCATGATCATTGTGGAGTGATATGAATCCAGTATGAATCTGCAGTGCATGTAGTTTTTCCCGAGTTGGCACTTATCCTAAACGAGAGCTCACCGCCTGGATTTTGAAGATTCCATCATCGCTGTTGGTGTGGTTGGCGAGTGAGGACACCCAGCCGAACTGCTTGTTGAACATGTCCAGCAGCTTTGAGTTGTTTAACATCTCCTCCTCGAAGCGTTTAAGGATCTTGTTATATTCCTGAGTGAATTTTTCAGCCAGAGCCAGGGCCCTCTCCAGCTCCTCCTTCAGGGGGCCTTCCAGAGGCTTCTTTCCAGAACAGTCTGCAGAAGAGAAGCAGCGCAGGCTGATCTTATGTTTGACCTTCAGTATGTGTCTCTCAGGGTGCACAATAACATAAATACACTTGGGTTTATATTACAGCTGTCATACATGGAATGCAGTCTAGAAGAAAACAACAAGGTCATGAATGAAGTGCGGAGGTCTTGACTAGCGAGTTTACCGATGTGCTGGATCTCTCTGCACTTTTCACATTCCTCCCGCAGTTTGATGCAGCCCGCAGAGTTACGGCGAATCTCCCTGCAGGTCATTTTATCGTTCCCAAATGGCGTTGTTATGACGACGTCTTCATTCACAGCGCCATCTATCACATAAGGACAAATGTAGAGGTGTGTTGTCACAGCCCTGCTTTCATGTCACTTAATAGGGGTGTAAGAAAATATTGAAATATCGAATATCGGGATATTATGTTTGGTGATACTGTATCAATTCTCAAAAACACAGTATCGACACACAGATTTCTGGCAGACAGAGATTTATTATGTGTTGTGTTTAAACCTCTGACCACTAGATGGCAGTGTTGTAATCCATTTTCAGCTCCACTCCAACATTAACAAGCAGCACAAGGGTGCAATGCTATTGTAAGCATTGACAAACCTGTTCATATAGTGGTGTGTTTTAATAGTAGGATTTGAAAAAATCACAATATATTAATTTGCTTGTAATATCGTAGCATATCATGATATATTGAATTGTGACCACTGTATCACGATACGTATTGTATCGCCAAGTTCTTGCCAATACACAGCCAGTGTCACATATAAGAGAGACATCTCTTAACTCGAAAGCGATGTTGGAAAAGCTCGTCCTAAAGTTTACCTTCAGAGGGAAAGTCCCCTTCACTGCCCATGTAAGGCTCGAAGGATTTGAAGATGTCGCGAGCCATCTGCATCATGGGATAGAACATGCTGTGGAAGCCGTGGAACTCCGGATCCTGGAGCGGGGACCTGTAGACGCGGGCCGGCCTGCTGAAGATGCTGGGCATGCGGAAGGGGCTGACGAAGGGGTTGGGCTGGTGCATGGGCTGGAAGGAGTGCATGTGATCAAACACCCTCATGCTGTCCACGAAGATGCTGTCCACTCCGTCAGCCACTTCACTGTAGCGCTTCTCTAAGTCCTGGAAGTGTTGGCTCTGCTGCTGGTCCTCCTTCTCCAGAGTCTCAATGTTCTGACCGTTGATCCAGATGGAGAAGGGAGACGTCCGGTTCAGAACCTCCTCCAGCTGAGAGATGAGCACACAGGAAGGTATGGTTGATGAGTCTAATGAGCTTGCTTCAACTTCACTGGGTATATTTACCTTGTATCTTCAATCAGTCGCCAGTTCATCAAGTATTAGGACTTTAAGAGCTGAACTAAAGTCCCAGTGTGTTAGATTAGATCAGCATGACTGTGATTGTTCTAACCTATAATGTAATAGTAATTTAAATAGTCAATTTTTCTAGAAAATAAAGATCCAGAGAACAATAATAACAATGTTTGATATGAAACCTGACTGAACAGATGTTGGAACAATGTTTGTGTACAGATAAAGGAATAAGAGGGTTACAGGAAGCTGCAGACAGGAGGTCTACAGCGATCAGCTGTAACATTAAAACCACCTCCTTGCATCTGCACACTAGTGATGAGCAAATGATAGCGATGCTTCAGAGCTTGTGTCGAGAAATTGGCGTGATTTATTGTTTCTTATTAAAAAATAAAGTCACCATTACCCCACAATCACTGTCCCATCTCTTAAAACCACTGCAACAGCTTTAACATCAATATCTCACGTCCTATTGGATTTATTTACTGACTGAAATCATACTGGCAGTTTTTGTTATTAATGAACAGACTTCTATTACCCACACAATCAAACACAGATCAGATGAACAAATGAATTAAACCACAGAAAATAATATTAAGGTGTTTTATCTATATACTTGTTCCCACGCTGACAACGTTGCAAATAGTTGAAATGACAATAAAAGCTTTGGTCAGCAGGGGGGGTTCGTGGGCACATGAAGCTTCAAGTAATTAACCTTTTTTTTTTAACCATCTGGAGGGAAAGCTTCACCGCTTCAAGAGACTTTAATCTGGCCATCACTACTCCTCACATTGTCCATTTTATCAGCTCCATTTACAATACAGGAGCACCTAATGGTCAGGACCGCCCACGGGACCACCACAGAGCAGATATTATTTGGGTGGTGGGTCATTCTCATCACTGCAGTGACACTGGTGATGGTGTGAGTGGATCAGACACAACAGTGCTGCTGCTGGAGTGTTTAAACACTGTGTCCACTCACTGTACACTCTATTAGACACTCCTACTACTTGCTGGTCCACCTTGTAGATGTAAATTCAGAGACAGTAGCTCATCTGCTGCTGCACAGTTTGTGTTCCTCTAGTTCTTCATCAGTGGACACAGTACGCCGTCCACTGAACACTGTTGTCTGGATAGTTTTGGTTGGTGGACGATTCTCAGTCCAGCAGTGACACCATGTTTAACCATTCCAGCAGCAGCAGCACTGCTGTGTCTGATCCACTCACGCCAGCACAACACACACTAACACACCTCCATCATGTCAGTGTCACTGCATTAGTATCTAATAGTATCTGCTCTGTGGTGGTCCTGTGGGGGTCCTGATCATTAAAGAACAGAGTAATAAAGTATACAGAGAATCAGATGAACTACAGTCTGTAAGTGGAGCTCCTATGTGGTCAGCTGAGCTGATACAGTGGACAGTGTGTGTAGATATAAGGAGGTGGTTTTAATGTTATGGCTGATCTGTGGAGTTCGCTGGCTTTTGGTTAAGATGGTTAGCTAAGTTTCTCTGACTCTGAAACTGGTTTGTGTGGGCGGGGCCAGAGAGACGTCAGCCTTATGATTGGTAGGAGGACTGATCACGGCAGCGTTAGCCAAGGTCAGGCCCGTCCAATTTACATGGAGAGAAATATTGAGAAAAATATTGAGCGTTTATTGGTCAGTGGAACTTCACAGGGTTTAGTTAGTAAATGTTTACTGTTTACCTGCAAGAATACAGTTAACCCTTTATGTTAGCCAGTTAGTTTATGTTGAATTGGTGTAACCTCTCTGCAAGCAGTTCATAGCTCTGGTAAAAAAGGTGAAATGTGTCAATAACTGTTAGAGGCCTGTATGATCTCACCTGCCTGCCCACCAAGCCGGAGCCACTGCTGCAGGTGCGGGAGTAGTATTTAATGCAGGTGTTCTTCAGGCACGGCTTGCACTCCTCCCACAGCGCCTGCATGGAGTCATTACACACCCGCTGTTCTTCATTCAGCTTCTCCTCCATTTCCTCCGCAGCCTTCAGGGCCTCCTAACACGCAGAGTTACAGAATGAATCGAATTGTCCAGCAGGAAAAAAAGCTATTACAGCAGTAGGACACACAACAGTACCTTCTGTCATAAGTAAGAGGTTCTATAATAGAAAATATAATATAATAGAATATACATATATAATAATAATATAATAGAAAATATACAAATGTTAATACAAATAATCAAAATTAGCCACAATCATGTTTTTGTTTTGAGTTCCTTATTTGTTTGTCTCTGAGTTGCAGCTTTATAAGCATGTAATAAGAATTTACTAGTGAGCTCAATAACAGTAATAAAAAAAGATATGTAATTTGTAGCTCCACCAATCAGATTTTAGGGCCGGATTTACTCCTTTTATAAAAAATGGTTATGCTTCAGAAGCATTAACACAATCATCTGGATATAATCATATTAGATAGACATTACTGTAAGTATAGAAATAATTCATTATATATCAATCCATCAATCAACCTTAATTTTCACTCGGAAATACATTGAGTGAGACCCTCATTTACAATGTTGCCAAGCATTACAATTATTAAACAAAAAGGGGTTGAAAATAAATTTAAATGAATTTTAATGAGTACTTAAAATGTAAAAAAAACAATAAGAACAGAGACAAAATTAGGTAAGATAACTGAATAAGAAATTAAAATCAGAAGTCAATAGAATAAATATAAATATAGTAGAAAAACATAAAATAGTAAAAGAAATAATAATAAAAATAATAAAAGTAATAATAAAAATATTAGGAATAATAAAATAAAGAGTAATAAATAAATAAAAGAATGGAAAAAGAAAATACAAATAAAAATAAATATACTACATTTCTAAATCATAAAACTGCTAACTAAAATTAAATAAAACGCGGGCAGGTCGTGCGGAAGTGGTTAGAAATTAAGAGTTCCAAATGAAAATGAGATTTAGTGTTTCCCGAGTGAGTTCAGCTCGCTGGTGCACTGTAGCTGAAAGCAGATTTTCCCAGTTCAGTAAAAGCTCTAGAAACTTGAAAGGTGATCCAGTCACTTGAACGAGTTGCGTAATTTGTACTATTCTCAGTTGTGTATCAGAAGGTCTGCCTGTTGGATATTATGATAAAACACTATTTAAATATATTGTCGCTGTCCAATGAAAACCAGATATCTCTAAAAAGGCAACTTTACAGGAGAGACAAAACAGTCGTCACTTTCAATGTAAGTCAATGGAACCAGAATTTTTTTCAATATAAACGACAGCTGCTGCATTGAACTGATGTAGAAAAATAGAAATCGGCAAAAATGGAGATGCATGTTTTTCATTGGACAGCGATGATATTTTAAACCTGTTTATATTCAGGATTTTATGTTAATTCCTCTTTATTCTGGAACAAAAGCTGTCTATATATTAAGCTGGCTTTAATATAAACTAAGATTTCACACAGCGCATTGCAACACAATCGAAACGTCATTATAGCCGCAGTATGAATTTCTCTCTAACCTCTTTCTGTTGCTTTGTTTTCTCCAGGGTGGAGAGGAACTTCTTGTGATCTTGCTCAGACTTTTCCATCACCGTTTTCATCTCCTTCACTCCATTAATGGCATTTTCAATCTCCTTATCCAGGTACTTCTCTCCAATCTGGGAGATCTCTGAGGACAGATCAATACAGCTGACATCAGCTCCCAGTTACAATACTACACAATACTTTGAAAGTCGTCAATCTATAGAGGCAGTCGTGAGCTGAAGATAGGTTAGAAAGCTCGCTGGTTTGATCCCGTGGACCTACAACACGCCACTGAGGTGCTCTTAAGCGAGGCACCTAACCCCTAACTGCTCCCCGGGCACTGTGGATAGGTCTGCCCACTCCCCACTGCTCACTGCTTACTGCCCACTAGTGTGTTTGTTCACTAGAGTGTGTATATGTGGGTGTTTTACTGGTTCAATGCGGAGGTCAAATTTATTGTTAATAGTTCTAAATTGAATTCTAAGAAATCAAGAAGAAGAAGTTTTAGGCTGGAGCTACGAGGCTAATGCAGCTAACAAACCATAGAATGTAACTTCAGCCTAGTATCGTACGAACAGCATGCCTACATCATCACACACTTTCCCCTTAAGCTGTTAAGTAACACCATATACATCTGCTAATGTGCTCTATACACTGGTGTCTGTTACGCTGTAACACTGCCATCTATAAAAAAGAATGGAGGTGCAGAATTCAAGATGGCTGGTGCTGTTTTTAGCATAGCCCAGATAGCAAGTCCTTATCACTCTGTGGACTTGATAAGGTCAGAACCCTCGCTGAGCTTATGCTACAGCTGGTCCACCCTTGGTAGAATGTGCCGAGCTTCTTAATTTTTGAACTTAAACTAAGACAAATACTACAAACAGTTATGAAAAATAACAATCAATAACAAAAAATGATGATGTTGCTGACACTGTGCTAGACTGGTTAGTTAGCTGTATAACTGGCTGTTTATACTGGTTAGTTGGCTGTATAACCATTTGGTTATATTGGTTAGTTAACTGTATAATCTTTGGTTGTACTGGTTAGATAGCCATAGAAACTGCTATTAATACTGGTGAGGTAGCAATATAACCTGTTGGTTATAATGGTTAGTTGGCTTAATAAACGTTTGGTTATACTTGCTAGTTAGATGTAAAACCTGCTGATTTTACAGGTTAGTTAGCTGTACAGCCGTTTGGTTATACTGGTTAGGTAGCTGTGTAAACTGCTGGTTATACTGGTAAGGTAGCTGTAGGAACTGCTGCTAATACTGGTAAGGTAGCTATATAACCTCTTGGTTATATTGGTTAGCTGGCTTAATTAACAGCTGGTTATACTAGCTAGGTAGATGTAAAACCTGCTGGTTTTATAGGTTAGTTGTACAGCCGTTTGGTTATACTGGTTAGGTAGCTCTGTAAACTGCTGGTTGTACTGGTTAGATAGCTGTGTATACTACTGGTTATACTGGTTAGTTAGCTGTTTAAACTGCTGCTTATACTGTACAACCTGCTGTGTTTGTGATCATTTATGAAGCATAAGGAAGAAAAAGAAAGGATTAGACTGTAAATGGAATATGAGTGATGAAAAGTGGAATTTTGCCAGTGAGCCTCTTCAGTGCTGAGCAAAAAGCCAGTGAGCCACCAGCCGTACCCTCTAGCTCTCTGGGACAGTCTCAGATAACAAATAAGCAGGTCTATTTGGGATCACTTGATGAAGTTAATCTTGTTTATCTGGGTCACAGTATACACGTACCAAGTGTGTCTAATGAATATCTTTCTGTGGTCTAATTAATAACTAACAAATTTCACCATGTTTCTCTTTATTTAAACCTGGTGGCCGAATCTTGGGTAAGACTTGCATAAACATTCCCCTGACCACTCACAAGGCTGGCATCTTTCTGGCCCCACCCACACAAACAGTGTTAGGGTCAGAGAAGATATCCAGTATAACCACAAGCTAATAAGCTAGATCACCGGTCTATTGCTGCCTGTCGCCCCTTCATTCCTTTATCATCACCAACATTGTTCATTCATCCACTCCTTCATTCATGCGCTGCTCCATGTTTTTGTTTGTTAATTTGTCCATCTGTCTGCAGGTCTGTTGGTCCGTGACTTCTTTTTAACAGTTAGCATCTCATAAAAAGCTGGATAATGATATAAGTCCTATATGAGAACTGAAGTAGGCTAGATGTGTTGGACTGAGAGCTGTCAATCAAGCTGCTCATTAGCCACACCCACACAATTCTCAGGTATAATCAGTGTTTAATAGTCCATGTTTTATCATATTTATTATGTATTGTTCAAAATTGGAGGCACTTGGGGACATTATTATATTTAAAAAGCTATTTTTTACAGACAGTAAGCTTTTATTTACTCAGCAAAACACTATTTTAAAATTTTAAGTAGTATTAATACAGTAAGTAGTGCTTTTCCATACATCAGTGTGTTTATTTAACCCTTTCCAAGCTTCTCCGTGTGGAAACAACCCAGTATTATTTACAGTTCTCATCTAATACCTGCTTTGTGTATATGTTATATTTTTCATTCAAGCTTTGCTGGCTGATTAATATCACACAAGCATTTTTAATATTATACTCTGTGTTTGGTGCGGCTTTAAGAATATGTTTAAGAGAAGAGCGTGATGTAGTCCTGTGGTTTGCACTATGCTAACTGGTAGGATTGAGCAGTACTCAGTACTTGGTTGCTGTGCAAAACTAAAAAAGCTATCTTTGGACGCCAGATCTGTTTTGGCTGATCTCCAAAATCAAAGCCAAGTGTAAATGTAATAGTTGTGCCCAAGTTTCAAACTGTGTTTGGATGTGTGTGAACAGCACAGCCATTATTAAGTTCAGTCATGCTTACGCTGGAGCTCCTCTGTGGAGGGCGGAAGGAGACACTCCGCAGAGATGTACAGGAGAGAGAGGCCCAGTAATGACCAACACGCCCTCATCTTTGGTCACTCTTAGAGTCCAGCTTTTAGATGTAGAGAAACACTAAAGGAAAAAACAGAGCAAACATAAGCTTTCAGAAAGAGTCATCAGAGTGAATCGCATCTCTGGTGCCATCCTGTAGTGTGTCATGGTTAGAGTGACTCAACACTGACTTTTCAATTATTCAAACAGTATTAATAGAGTAATTAGTGCTTTTACATAAGTCAGTGTGTTTATTTAACCCTTTCCAAGCTTCTCCTTGAGGAAACAACCCAGTATTATTTACAGTTCTCAGCTAATACCTCTTCTGGTGCTGTCCCTGCAGTGTGTCATGGTTAGAGTGACTCAACACTGACTTTTCGATTGAAAGTATATGAGCAAACATGCTGGATTTTTATTACCGTTATGTAACGTTTACGGCGTGCGGTTATTTTCCAACAGTAACTTCAATTGTGAGAGTCATCATCCCACAGACGCTCTAACTCTCTACCAGCAAGTGCTCCTTTGTGTTTGGGCTATTATTAGTTCTGGAACAAACAGCCATCATGACTGTTTTGTCTGTCTGGGACTTCATGTGTTTTTGTAATGCTGATAAGACCCTGCCGGGGGGTGGGGGGCAATACTGCTCCAGCAATAAAACATACAGTATTAAAATATATGAAAATTGATTGATCGAAAATACTGATACATTTCATTAGTTCATTTAAACTTTATTACAGTTGTATTTGAATTATTTATTTACATGCACTACAGCTCAAAAATCTTATAATCTATAATATTTATTATTTTTTGTCATTTATGTGCAATAATATTTGCTACAGTGTCAACTTAAATATGGTAAACGAGACCCAGAAACACACCAAAGTGTCTCCAAAATGATGACTTTACAAGAGAGCACAATTTTGTTTTACTTTCAATGTAAATTTATTTAAAGGTTTTGTGTTTATAGCAATTTTTGGAGCATTTCTATTGCTTCTGTTGGCTTATATTTGACCTAAACAGCATGATAAAGTACACTTCCACTTCAATGAAATGCAGATTTACATGCTAATAAAAAGGTCAAGAAATTAATACATGTTTTATTAAATATTGTGATATATATATTCATTCAGACATTTAATCATAATTTTAATCATAACTTTTCTGGATATAAATTTTGCCAGTGGATATACATTTTCATTATAATTTCATTCTCAACACTATACAGGTTTTAAGTTAGAACAACGGTGGACCCCAATTATTATTAATTTATTTACTAATTTTTTAAAGCCTATAAAGATGTTTGGTACTTACATGTTTTATATTGATCTGCAATAAAGCTGCTTATAGATTTGAAACCTTAGACTGGTGTCTCTAGCTATTTAAACGGCACCAGGTATTAGAACATATTAGCGATATTACAGTTAATATTGCATAACTTCCAATAACACTCCTATCTTGCTGATAGATAGTGTACTTTTTCAGTTACCAGTGTCCACCTGAGACAAAACAGACGATGCTTTGTTGGGGAAGAAAATCTAATCTGTAAACGTGTACACATATTTTCTATCACTACCGTAGTTGCATTTTTATTTTATTTATTTTTCAATATACTATTTTTTTATTACAAAGACAGCATAAACACTCATGTTTAACTGGTTTGAGTGCAGTGCAAAAATTGATGTATTCATAATTATTACATAGATGCATGAATGTTCATTAAAAAAATCACATATAAACCATAAAAATGGGAATTATAAATAAAAAATAACTAACAGGCAAAAAAATCTTTTACTAGGCCACACCTGTGGTGATGTCGTATGGCTTCAGTGAACTCAGTCAATGGAAAATTAGATAATCAGAAATCTGAAAACTTCTCGTGAGTGATGTCATGTTCTAGCTAAAGCTGGAAACGCTGAACAATATCAATGAGATATTTAGCTTGTTGTTCCTCAAACAGAGCAACCATCTGATGTGATGACAAAAATAACAGCCTGTTAATAAAATAACTGTCTATGTTAATAATAAGTAAAGTATTTTGGTTTACATGACATTCTGATGCTATTGGACATGTATACTTCATTGGGGCCTGTATGTCTCAACACTCAGGGTTTAATAGCGGCTTTAAATGTGGCACCTCTGGTTCTTGAAACATGTATGAAACATGCTGATGCATATTGAGTATGAAAACGATCTTTACGTATCGTTATGGTAGATTTTTTTATGTAGTAGATTTTGCTGTATCCCTTAGAACATCTGTTTGGAAATGCTTGTGAGTTCATGTGCAGCTAAAGTGAATTACCTGCCCTCAAGCTGTTTTTCTCATCATGTACTAAGTCCAGCATTTTTCAACCTTGGACATGGAGACCCACTGTCCTGCACATTTCAGTGCTTTCTCTGCTTGAACACAGCCACTTCAACACTTTAAGTAGTGGGCTATTCATGAGCCGATAAGTTGCAGGAGGGCCTCCAAGGACCAGAGTTGAGAAACACTGGATTAGATGATATGATGATGATAAAGATGATGAAATTAGTCATAGTCAAAGAACGTCTGACTGTTAAATACTAGCTACATGGGTTTGGCTGGAACTGTTAATGCTAGTCTTATGCTAACTGCTTGGCTCAGAGAACCCCAGTCGCAAAATACAACTTGTACATTTATTTTTTGTGTATCAGCCTGTACTGAACCAATATACAGCCAATATTTAACCAATAACCATTAAATTAGCTGCATGGAATACTCATGCTATTTAAACATCACACAAAGTGATATCACACAATGGAAGAATGTTACAAATCAGACTAGACTTTTTTAATATCCAGCATTGTCTGCTGCATACCAACTAACATGATCATGTCCAAACTGCCAGGTACATGGCTGACAGATGAATCTGACATGCTAACAGAGGCATGGCAAAGGGGTAGCCCTGAAGTGAAGCCTGGACACCCCATTTATGAAGAAGTGAAACAGTCAGTCATCATCACTAAAGCATGAGATACTCTTTATAGTGGAAATCAGCTGTGATTGGCTGAATTACTCAGGAAACAGGCCAGTGAGAGTGTGCACTGCGTCCTTCAGCAGTGATGCTCGGTCAGCTACATTATGAAGATTGTAATGTGAGAACTATCAAAAATGAGTCAGCAAGAATCATGTATCATACATAGTTATGCTACTCCTGCCTAGTGAAATCTAATGTCATCTGAACTGTTCTGCTGGTACTAACTGTTAGCAACATGGGGCTATCTGAACTGTTCTGCTGGTACTAACTGTTAGCAACATGGGGCTATCTGAACTGTTCTGCTGGTACTAACTGTTAGCAACATGGGACTATCTGAACTGTTCTGCTGGTACTAACTGTTAGCAACATGGGACTATCTGAACTGTTCTGCTGGTACTAACTGTTAGCAACATGGGGCTATCTGAACTGTTCTGTTGGTACTAACAGTTAACAACATGGGACTATCTGAACTGTTCTGCTGGTACTAACTGTTAGCAACATGGGGCTATCTGAACTGTTCTGCTGGTACTAACTGTTAGCAACATGGGGCTATCTGAACTGTTTTGCTGGTACTAACTGTTAGCAACATGGGGCTATCTGAACTGTTCTGCTGGTACTAACTGTTAGCAACATGGGGCTATCTGAACTGTTCTGCTGGTACTAACTGTTAGCAACATGGGGCTATCTGAACTGTTCTGTTGGTACTAACTGTTAGCAACATGGGGCTATCTGAACTGTTCTGCTGGTACTAACTGTTAGCAACATGGGGCTATCTGAACTGTTCTGCTGGTACTAACTGTTAGCAACATGGGGCTATCTGAACTGTTCTGCTGGTACTAACTGTTAGCAAAATGGGGCTATCTGAACTGTTCTGTTGGTACTAACTGTTAGCAACATGGGACTATCTGAACTGTTCTGTTGGTACTAACTGTTAGCAAAATGGGGCTATCTGAACTGTTCTGTTGGTACTAACTGTTAGCAACATGGGGCTATCTGAACTGTTCTGTGGGTACTAACTGTTAGCAAATGGGGCTATCTGAACTGTTCTGTTGGTACTAACAGTTAACAACATGGGGCTATCTGAACTGTTCTGCTGGTACTAACTGTTAGCAAAATGGGGCTATCTGAACTGTTCTGTTGGTACTAACTGTTAGCAACATGGGGCTATCTGAACTGTTCTGCTGGTACTAACTGTTAGCAACATGGGGCTATCTGAACTGTTCTGTTGGTACTAACTGTTAGCAACATGGGACTATCTGAACTGTTCTGCTGGTACTAACTGTTAGCAACATGGGACTATCTGAACTGTTCTGTGTACTAACTGTTAGCAACATGGGGCTATCTGAACTGTTCTGCTGGTACTAACTGTTAGCAACATGGGACTATCTGAACTGTTCTGTTGGTACTAACTGTTAGCAACATGGGGCTATCTGAACATGGGATTATCTATATTGATATGCTGCTACAATGGCAGATAGAACTGCTGCTCTACTGAATAAGCTGGTTTAATTGGTCACTCAGCAAGTCATGATTAACCAGTCTCCAAAATACGAAGTAGCATTGCTGTCTAACAAACACATTTAATCTCCTTTAGGCGTAATTTTTAAATCTTGGCATTGTGTTGATGTTTTTATGTGTATTTATTCTTAATAGTTGTGTTACATTAACCTTTATTACAAACTAAGAATGTTTTCCTTGTCCTGTAAAATTACTATTTTGGAGATGGTGCTCAGCTTCCACTGTTGTTGACCAGCCCTCATATCAATAGTGTATCGGGCCACTGTTGGTCTGCTGATGCCGAAGCTAGCAGTCCACTGACGTTTTCCTAGTATTCTCCTGTTGGCCCAGCGGCTGTTTTTTGTTGAAGCCTAGTGACGTGGGACCTTCTGATAGTACAGTTATGCTAGTTGTGTACTTGCTGGCAGCGACATGGGGTTAGCTGCTGGAACTGTTATGCCTGTAGAGCGCCTGCATGCTGAGTTGCATGGAGAAAAGCTTCAAACTTGCCAAATCAAAGCAGGGAGCCTTGGTTACATAACTCTGAATTCCATACAGACATGTGGACCCTATGAGCTGATGGCTGTACAGTTTGGGACAGCTCTGGCTAATGCAGCACAGCTACTAATGTTTAACACCAATGATGAGGCTCTGGTTCTTTTGCAGTCTTTATTTAGTTGCTCCAGCTTAACTGCCTTTGCTGCAGTACCCGGATGAGACTTAATACTTCCCAGCCTCTGTTCTGATGAGACCAAGGATAAACAGAAAAAAAAGCAGGGGTGTTTACAACTAAAGCAGATCTGCTCTACTCTGCAGATGGCCTGGCCTAAGCTGGGAGGGATTTGCTTGTTTTCAGGAAGCTTCAGTTGTGCTGCAGTGAGGACGCAGCTGACCCTATACCCCCCACCCCCCCCACCCCGCTGCACACTATGTTTGGGACAGGGAGTCAGATTCCGCTCTGCATTGCAAAATCAATACACATTCGCTCAAGCAAGACGCATATAAACGCAAATTAACTGATTTTCCTCATTTACTGCAGACGTATTATTTAAAAAATTGATCTATACTGTTACCTGGAGGGATGCTTATTTATTTATTTATTTATTTATTTATTTATTTTTATTCATTTCTTTATTTAAAGCATTAATGCTTGCTTGGTCATACTTTGCAGTACAAGGTTGAGCAATGCTGTTTATATGTTTTTCAGCCATGGGCATTCACTGATGCAACACAGCACAGCTTTAGAATATGAATATTCTATATATATATATATATATATATATATATATATATATATATATATATATATATATATATATATATATATATATACAAAAGTGATACCAAACAACGTTCATACTAGAATCAAATAAATAAATACGGGCATCAATATAGACAGAGCTGTTTATTTAATAAATGAAGGATGCGCGTGCCTTAATACACTCGTACACAGGTGCACGTATGATGCATATTTTAATGAAGGGCACGTGCACTGTTGCCATCTAAAGACAAAAGGATACGGATGCATCTATAATATGCAGCTATATAATATTATATGAATGCATGCTCAGATGCAAAGCTCAGTAAAGGCATCCATGCCCACTAACGCCCACCCTCTCTCGCGCTCATTCCTATATATGATAAAAAAAACAATGCAGTACTTACCCAGCTGTGGATGCGCGCGCGTTCTGCCTTCTGCAGCTGGAAGGCTCCAGCCTCTCTATTTATACCGGAGGCTGTGGACGGCGTGATTCACGTCCCCGTGGCTTTGGACTTTTCCAGAAGTTGTGCAATGTTTTCAGGGTAATGACGCACACGGCCACCAGTGGGCAGCAGAGCTACACCGTCAGGAGCAGCGCGCCGGATCAGTTCGATTCACTTTGCCGTCTAAATGAATCGAGCACTCGATTCAGCGATTCATTGATTCACAGCTTCACTCTGTTGTTTTTGTGTAAAGGTCTTCACAGCAGACATCGTTCCAAAGCTGTTTTGCAGGAATGTGTGAACCAATAGTTGAAGAGCACTGAGCCTCAAAAGAGGTGCGTGCTTAAAAGTATAAGGGAGAACCAAAGAAAGGAGAACCCATCTAAGAACCAATTAGAAGAGCCAATCAAATTACAACCTTCCTGCAAGACATAAAGCACAGACCAGCATGAATGATCACCAGTAAAACCATTTGCTGTTATGCTGCTCAACCAGCATGGCCAATCTAGGTGATCAGCTCAGTCAGCATCAGACCAGCACTATACCAGTTTAAAAAGCATAAGGAAGAACCAAAGAAAGACCCTTAAAAAGGAGGACCCCCCCAACAAACAACAAACAACAACATGAGGACAAGCCAATTAGATTACAACCTTCCAGCATGAATGACTAGCGGCAAAACCAGTTGATGCTGTTATGCTGCTCAACCAGCATGGGCAAACTGGGTGATCAACATATCATCAGACCAGCACTATACAGTTTAAAAAGCATAAGGAAGAAGCAAAGACCCCCAAAAGGAGGACCCCCCTCAGAACATGAGGACAAGCCAATTAGATTACAACCTTCCAGCATGAATGACAACCAGCAAAACCAGTTGTGTTCTGATGCTGTTATGCTGCTCAACCAGCACGGCCAAACTGGGTGTTCAGCTCAGTCAGCATCAGACCAGCACTATACCAGTTTAAAAAGCATAAGGAAAAACTAAAGAAAGACCCTCAAAAGAAGGACCCCCCCAGAATATGAGGATGGGCCAATTAGATTACAACCTTCCAGCATGAATGACTACCAGCAAAACCAGTTGTGTTCTGATGCTATTATGCCGCTCAACCAACATGGCCAAACTGGGTGATCAGCTCAGTCAGCATCAGACCAGCACTATACCAGCTCAAAAAGCATAAGGAAGAACCAAAGACCCCCAAAAGGAGGACTGTCCCTAAGAACCTGAGGATGAACTGGTTAAATTACAACCTTCCTGCAAGAGAAAAAGCACGGGCCAGCATCAATGACCACCAGTAAGACCAGTTGTGTTTGGTGCTGTTGTGAGTAAAAGCCTAAACTCTTGCTTTGTCACTCTCTCTAATTCCTCTTCCTCGATTCCTCCACCAAGGACTTCTTCTGCCCTGATGTCCATGCTGGGAATACACAGCTAGCTTCTTCTTCTTCTAGCTGAAGACCTGTAGTTGTGGGTCTGTGACGTGGGGCCGAAAAGAGTTGCTGAATAATCTTCCAGTAAAGACGATGTCAGAAGAGAAAGAACCATGTGGGCCTTCGAGGTGGATCAATACGACAGGATTTGATTACAGGAGCTTCAAAACATTCCAAGGCTTATCTGGCGTGAGATGCACGCTGTCCTGAAATGGCACTGAGGTTAGACCACTTTTGGTCTCAGGAAACACTACACAACTTCTTGAGACTGGGTTGATGAGGTTACAGCCCTGATCTTTCATAATCTTTCTTAATCTTTCTAAATCTTCAAGTCTCACATCCTTTTATCTCTTCTAGCTCTCGCCAACGAGCGATAACCAGTCTGAGATTTATTCTCGCTGGCTCAGTTTCTCTTCCTCTGACACTGTATTCTGCGCTCTCTTCTCAGGCTCTGCCCTGATGTCCATATAGCTGCTGAAGATCTATTCTTCTTAGTGGGTGATGTGGTGCTGTGAAGAGATCTCATGCACACTCCCCAAAGTTACATAGCGCCCAGAGTGGCAATGACATGTATGCCATTCTCCTGGCTATAAGGCCAGTACTAGGGGTTTGTCTCAAAACCTAGTGAGCTCCTACATAGGCAGCATTTTACATCATAGTATGCACTCCCAACATGTAGACTGTCCCAATTCCTATATACCTTAAACATGCTGTCTACTGAGAAACCTTATTTAGACCTGATTTTAAGGAAGCATCGAACGCTTCCTCAGCCGCTAAGACAATCCCATGATGCAACGCAGGCAAATCTACGAGCAGTGAAGTGGTTTTAAAATGTGAGTTATTTTGATTCTCTCTGGAGTTTTAATGTGTTTCTGGTCATATAATCACACAAAACAGTATTTTATTATCAACTTTGCAACGAGTCAAGTTATTAGCATTTATGCTAGCGAATTTTTAAGCCTTGCGCTATTGTTTTGGATGCCGGCCGGTAGCTTAGCAACCAGCTAAACCACCAGTCACATGCTGCAGTGGGCGGGAACAAGCTGTGACACAATCTCTCTCTAACTAGAGCGTCTCAGTAATCTGTTTTATGAGGAGGAACTCAGTCTGGCCTCTCTAACTGTATCTCCTAGTTGTTTAACCTGTGTTGAACCTCTGATGATCTCATTCCTAACCTTGTCCACCCTTGTCACTCCCAAGGACAATATCAACATCTTCAGCTCGTCCAGTTCTTTCTCCTGTCTATTTGTCAGTTCTACTGTCTCCGAACCATACAACATAGCTGGTCTCGCCACTGTCTCCACACCATACAACATAGCTGGTCTCGCCACTGTCTCCACACCATACAACATAGCTGGTCTCGCCACTGTCTCCAAACCATACAACATAGCTGGTCTCGCCACTGTCTCCAAACCATACAACATAGCTGGTCTCGCCACTGTCTCCAAACCATACAACATAGCTGGTCTCGCCACTGTCTCCACACCATACAACATAGCTGGTCTCGCCACTGTCTCCACACCATACAACATAGCTGGTCTCGCCACTGTCTCCAAACCATACAGCATAGCTGGTCTCGCCACTGTCTCCAAACCATACAGCATAGCTGGTCTCGCCACTGTCTCCAAACCATACAGCATAGCTGGTCTCGCCACTGTCTCCAAACCATACAGCATAGCTGGTCTCGCCACTGTCTCCAAACCATACAGCATAGCTGGTCTCGCCACTGTCTCCAAACCATACAGCATAGCTGGTCTCGCCACTGTCTCCAAACCATACAGCATAGCTGGTCTCGCCACTGTCTCCAAACCATACAGCATAGCTGGTCTCGCCACTGTCTCCAAACCATACAACATAGCTGGTCTCGCCACTGTCTCCAAACCATACAGCATAGCTGGTCTCGCCACTGTCTCCAAACCATACAGCATAGCTGGTCTCGCCACTGTCTCCAAACCATACAGCATAGCTGGTCTCGCCACTGTCTCCAAACCATACAGCATAGCTGGTCTCGCCACTGTCTCCAAACCATACAGCATAGCTGGTCTCGCCACTGTCTCCAAACCATACAGCATAGCTGGTCTCGCCACTGTCTCCAAACCATACAGCATAGCTGGTCTCGCCACTGTCTCCAAACCATACAGCATAGCTGGTCTCGCCACTGTCTTGTAAACTTTATCTTTGACATTTGCTGCCACCCTTTTGTCACAAATCACTCCTGAAACTTTTCTCCATGCTCTCCATCCTGCCTGGACTCTCTTCTGGACCTCTTTACCACACTCCCCATTTTCCTGGACCCTAAGTACTTGAAGTCCTGCACCTTTGTGACCTCTGCTCCTTGTAGCCTCACTGTTCCACCTGTCTCCTTCCCATTCACACACGTCTTGCTACGGCTGACTTTCATTCCTCTTCCTTCAAGTGCATATCTCCACCTCTCCAAATGATCTTCCATCTGTTTCCTGTTCTCATCACAGATCACAATCACGATCCTTGATGTAGTCCCACCTCCACCTTAACCTTAATCTGTCAGTCCTACAGCACATCTCACCACTGTTCTGCCGTCCTCATACATGTCCTGTAACAGTCAGACATACCTCTCTGCTACTCCAGATTTCTTCATACAACACCTCCCTTGGCACTCTGTCATATGCTTTTTCTAAACAAAGTATCCAAAAGGTTCTTTTTCTCTTGCTACTATGACGTTCCTCAAGAACCTTCATAGTTTAAATCCTCGATGTGCCCCAGAGTGTTACGCTAGGCAATTGCTTTTCAAGCTTAAGCTGAGTTTAAGTCTATGGCTTGGTTATAGACGTTGCCTCAGATACCACAATAGGTTCTATTCAGTCAGAACATGTGAATCGGAACCAGTTCAAAAGAAAGCAGTTCATTCAGAAGCAGGGATGCTACAGGTCTGAACGAGAGGGGCGGCGGTTACGGGAAGAAAGCCCCAGAGTTTTACGGTCAAGGCCACAAATCTGTAGCATTTGTTGATGCAGTGTTATGAAGGTCGTGCATTGTGAAGCAGTGAATCATCGCCCGAGCCAGTTCAGCTGCGGCCTTGAGATCCACTGGCCCACTGAAGGTGCAGGCACTCTGCTTTACCTCTACATTAGTTTCTAATACAGTAAATTAAGCGAGGGGAAAGTCCGCATCAGCTAATGAGCGCAGTGACCCAGATGAGTGCGCACAAGTAAACCTGCAGCTAATGAAAGGCGGACTGTAAACAAGTAGCTAGATTCAGACCAGACTTTATTCCATATCACTGCACTGCCAAGTCTGCAGCCCTGCTCTGAGTGGGCTTTATTTTTTTTCCTGTGACGTAAAATCATTATGTAACCTCATTCGGGGCTTAAAGTGACCCAAGCACCAGCACCAGCAGAAACAGAAGAATATCACGGGCCTGGTCAACACCGTAAACATTTGCTGATGAGTGTAATGTGATGCTGTCTTGATATCAGAGACAGATCTTCACAATAATATCAGAATGTACTAATATGTGTACTAATGCACTAATATACACTGTATACACTATATGATGGTTCAAAGGTAATAATCACTGCACTGGGAAAGAGAAATGAGAGAGAACTATAAAGTTGATGTCATGGCATCAGTGTAGAGTAAGAAGATGCAGGAAACATCACTTTAGAAGAAAGCATGTTTACCGAACAGGGCTGCAGTAGAGAGCGGCGTCCTCCTCCTCAGCTCAGCAGATCTCCTCGCAGCTTGCAGCATCACTTCTCCCACTTCTCAGGCCGGCAGCAGCAGCTGTGCTCTCTCAACCACTTTCTCTTTCTGCATGCAAGCTCTGTCACCAGGCCCCCCCCCGCACCTGCCCCATCATGAAGCCTCGTCAGGCCGTCTTCCAGCCGGTCTCAGCTGACACAGAGACTGCCTGACTTCGCCACGCTTCGTTAGGCGGGTTACATGCACTCTGAGTTCACTGTTTCCATGCAGTCCCCTAGGGGGCAATCCCACTTCTGACACCAAATATAGTGTCAGCACAGAGTATGTTGATGTAGGAAACATAACGATTCAGACGAAAGCTCTCTTACTGAATCAGCAAGGGAGAACTCTAGGCTTGTGTTGTCACTCCTCACACCACTGCTTCCTCTGCCCCCCACTACGCTGTTCACACCAGCAAAAGCATGACACCTTTTCACTGGAGCCCTGACTCTCGGTCTTGGCCAGTCATGCCGATGGGACTTACTCAGCTGAGATTGTTGTAGTTCATTTATTGCTTGTAATAGTCATTTATACGTAATTAGTAGTAAGTAATTTATTCTTTAATGAATGCAAGTCAGTTAAAGTTTACATATGTATGTAATTATCTTCAGCACTACTGCTGATGTACTGTTCAGATTCTAACTATATCAACTATGTATTGACCCAGGATGTGCAATGCAGTGAGTTTAGGCTATATCAGAGCTCCACCCACAAACATGTTCTTTTGTAGCAAATGCTGGACACGCTTTACAGACTATAGAGAAAATTCTTAATAACCAATCAAGTAATGAGTAGCTGTAGTTTAAAACTTTCACAGGTATTATTATTTTTAAATTGTATTTATTCTTAAATGCATATAGGATTTTAGTTTTTTTGGGCTAATGTTGAGCTACTGTCATTGTCGCTGCTTGCATGTTGTGTGTATGTGATCTAAACAGACATTGTAGTAGTCTGATAATAATATAATAATATGTACTTGGACAAACTTTAAGTTATTTTTTGCTAGCTGTCTGTAAGGCTTGTCCAACAGTTGCAAGAACTGAATGCATTTGTGGGATAACAACAGAGAGTTCTGATGTATATCCTGATCAGAATGATCATTAACTGAACGATATGATTAAAACATGATTTGTTTGGCCTGGTTTATCATAAAAACTGATACCCTTTGTATCTCTACACGCTGAATTAGGCTCATGACAGCGAAGGCAGGTCCGATACAGCGGCCTCAGATGAACCTGTGACATTTTCCACGCTACAGAGTTTGGATGGTAAACAGTGTTTTGCTGTTAGGCCGAAGATGACGAAGGTGGTCCTTCTGTAGAATTCACTGCTGCAGATTATAGACAGACTGAATATTACCTCTGTTGGCCTAAGCTCTGTGGTGAAGACAGGCAGTGGCTAATGAGGTGGTGGCTTGGTACGTGTCATTACTCGTCATGTCTAGATGCTAAAAGTTGTTTTGCTGGGTGTCTCCAGCCTGGAGGAAATGAAATGTCAGGAGAGCACAGCTGTGGATTGTTCTGTCTCGCTTTGAGTGAGTCAGCTGTGATTAAAAACTGTTGTTGAGCACTGCGCTTCACTGCAGTGTAAGAAGACTTCCTTAGCGACCTATTTTTTTCCTCGCCTCTTCATGATTCCTGACTCGATACAGCTGAATCTCCATCATCAGATGCCTAATTAAACCTAGAAAACATTAGACATGTGTGCATTATTGATCAGGCAGCCAGGGACAACCCACATACCACATGTGAAGCTAACAACAACTTAACAAGAACAACTGTCTCTCATTCTACCTGAAGCGAGGCGCCTCCCAAGAGCCTCTTTGCATGGCCATGCCTCCAAGCCAGTGACAGGACGCCACACAACCCCTCCTTCAGGTGTTCCGGTGGCCTTCCAGAGTTCAAGCAGACTCAGTGGGGTGTTCAGGGGCTCCTTGAGGCTCAGCTCATCAGATATGCCTGGTAAACCCCTACACTCAGCTCCACCAGAAGCATCTGTCTGTGCCATCTCACTTCTGACACCAGTGTGGCGCTGGAGTAGAGTAAGACATGGGATATTTCCACATGCAGGGCAAGAATGTTCTTTACTGAACAGGCAGCCAGGGCGAACGTCCACCAAATGCTAAGCAGGGGGGCAGTCGTGGGCTAAAGTTTAGGGATCCAATCTTGTGACCGGAAGGTTATCAGTTCGATCCCCTGACTGAAGTGCCTGTGAATAATCCCCAACTGCTCCCTGGGCGCTGTGGATAGGGCTGCCCACCATGATGGATAACTGTGTTCAGTGGTCCCGAGTGTGTATGTTCACTAATGTGTGGGTCTCACTGCCCCCTAGTGTGTATGTTCACTAGCATTTTACTGCACAGATGGGTTAAATGCGGGGGTCAAATTCCACTGTGTGCAAACATAAATGGCTAGTAATTCTAAATTCCTCTAGCTATACATCTTCACTTCAATGTAGACAAGCAACCCAACACAATTAACCCCACAGCCCAACATAGTAGCACACAACATAACCAACTAACAGCCAATGGCAAGTAAAAGCATCTGAAATATAATGGATACAACTAATAATTCTTATTACTAGATTAAATGCACTGTCAAAAAGAAATACAATTATTCAACTTTCGAGCTTGTTTGAGCTCATTCTATCTTAAGAAACTGTTGTTATATAGGCAAATAAATACAAGGCATAATTCTTCAAACATGCTCAATGATCTGCCAATGGAATAAAGGCATGTTCAAAAAATAACAAAACTTTGAGAAATAAGTTGATAAGTCAGAATCTTGTGAGTCGGGTCTCATAATCAGACATTATAGATACATTGACTGGATTTAAGAGCATTCCATTATTTTTGGCAGGCTGGGGCTTCTCCTGGAGGTCTTCAGATAAAAGACCACTTTTAAAAACAAACAGATCTCTCTTAAAGTAATGCAACAAATTAGCTACTCAAGAGTGTTTTGTTTTTGTTTTTGCTTTCTGACTGTTGCTTCTTTTGTCCACTGGGTGGCAGTGATCCATCATGTGTTAATGTTCAATGCTTGCTCACTGTTTAATAACTGTGAACTAAAGAGCATCTGGGAGAAAAGTAGCCTAGAGCTTTTTCAGGTTCTGTACAACCTGAAAACAAGAAATTCATACCAAGCATTGTTTATTTATTTAAAAAAAAAAAAATCCAAACCAACAGCTCCAGCATCTCTGTACACAACCCCTATCAGGATTTTTACAGATGCTTGTTGCTGTTTGGCCACTGGGTGGCAGTGATTCATGAGTCCTAAGCTTGCTTACTGATTAATGATTGTGAGCTAATAAGCAGGACTTACCAACTTGTGGGAGAACTGAACTTAATAGTATAGATTAAACAGCTTTCAGCTTCTCTCGTATCACAGAACGAGAACTTATTCTCATGTACAGCACAAGCATGCACTCTGGAGGAGGGACAGGAGCTTTACATATGGAGCCGTTCAGGGTTAAAGGTCAGTGGCTATGTTTTATAGGCAGTGACCTGAGAAACTGCAGGTTTCTGCCACATAGTCCACCTTCATCTGGATCCCATCTGAGAGGAGAGAAAGCGATGGGTCTAAACATAGGGTTTACATAATTTCCCCTAAAATACAGCCCATCAGCCAAAACAGGTCTGAAGTTTGTTTCTTTAGTTTTGCCCCAGAGCTATGAAGCTAATGTGGCTAACAAGTAATGAAAACTCAACCACCAATCAGCATCACACAGACCGCATCTCTAAATCATTACACACCTCAACCTGCGTCAGGGATAATCATACAGGCTAATACTGGTATGGCACTGACACTGTATGACGCACTGTTATTTATAATTAAAGGATAAAAGTGCATCCTGGGGCGGCGCTGTGGTGTAGTGGGTAGTGCTGTCGTCTCACAGCGAGACTGGCCTGGGTTTGGTTCTGTGTGGAGTTTGCATGTTTACGTGTCTGTGTGGGTTTTTCCCCCCCAAGCGTTCTGGTTTCTTCCCACAGGCCCAACACATGCAGTCAGGTGAACTGGACCCGCTAAACTGCCCCAAGTGTAAGTGTGTGTGTGTGTTTGTTTGAATGTGTGTGTCTACCCTGATGGTGGCCTGTCCAGGGAGTTTTGCATTTTGTTCATTTTTATATCTATAGGAGAGGACAAAAATTGTTGTTACTTTTAATGTCAATGGAGCCAGATTTTTTTTTCCAAGCTATTTTAGAGCATTTCTATTGGTCCATTCACCATGAAGTTTCCTCACAATATAAATGGCAGCTGTTGTGTTCTAATGATGTAGATAAATAAAAATCGAAAATTGACAAGATGCATGTTTTTCTTTTGGACAGCGACAAGATATAAAATATTATACAGTGTTAGAAACTCTTACACTGTAGCATAACAGAGTGTATATATATATATATATATATATATATATATATATATATATATATATATATATTAATATATATATATATATATATATATAAGAGAGAGAGAGAGAGAGAGAGAGAGAAGCAAAGGTATTTGGTCTATAATGCTATATACCAATGCTAAACATGTGCTTATGTGGTTTCTTACGTAGCTGTTTAGCATATTGAGTCATATTGTGATGCCTAAAAATCATTCAAGACTTAGTGTTGTCAGATTTCACAGGTGACAACTGTTTTTCAGAGGCGTTATACATCTTTATATCACACGTACAGGCTCAAAAACGAAGGTCCAGCTTGAAGTTCAGGTATCAAATGCAAAATAATGAGATAATGACAACAGTAGACTAGAAATGTGCATTATCTGAAGGAAACGCAGGATGTTTGCACAGCCTAAGCAGATCAAGGAACAAGAGATATTTAAACCACAAATGAAAAATTCAGATGGGTATGTCTGTGAATTAGTGCTTGTGGACCTTCCCTGTATATGTAGTTTGGTGGCTGCAGGTTAAATGAAACCGTGATGTTTGGGTGGGCTCGAAAATGAGTGGATGGAAAGAGCAAAGGAGCAAAAGAGCCAAAGCACAAGCCACGTCACAAATTCTTCTTGTGCATATTATGTGTAATTCTACATTTCTACCAGAGAGGTCCCCAAATCCCCAAAACTTACACAGTACAGCTTTAAAAAAATTCAACAGGCCAGTTTAAGGTGAGTATATGCTAATACGTCAAAGATGTTTATGTATCATGTCGCAGAGATATCTACTGAAGTTAGCATGCTAACCAGCTACCCCCAGCCTGTCCTGTCTTGTAATACCACTTTGTACCCCAAGACATTATAGTGAGTCACTGTAACATTCTGACTTTGTTCCTTCGTCAATCATGTTGAAGGCTCTGCCCCCAGTTAGATCTTTTATCACAGGTAGCCAGTGATGCTAAGCTTTTCATCTAGACTGGTGAGTAAACACCTGTTGATGCCTGCATTGAGGAGGAGGGACTGTGGCTTTCCTTGTTTCTTATGATATGCATGGACACCCCAACTATCTGGTGATATGTTGCCACCTATTAAGTGAAGGTGCTGCTTCTTCTGAACAATAATAACAATGGTTTGTTTGCCGTTTACAAATGTTAGCAGTACTGACACAAAGTCAGACACTATTGCCACGGAATTTAATTTAGACAGCCAATCAGCAGTGTAGTCCACATATTGGAACCAGCATTCTTAGTGGCTCACAGATGCTGATACGATTGATGGTTGGATGTCGTTCAATAACTTTAGCAGTACTAACCCACCAAACCCAGAGTACGTATGGCTTTATCCAGAATTAAGTGAGGTGTATAAGTTGGTATACTTACTGACCACTTTGTAGACTAATCAAGATGAACAGACGCTATTAACACATAATTGAATTTAGCCAGCCAATCAGCAGTCTAGATTTTGGAACGAGCATTCATAATGGCTCACAGATGCTGATGGTATTGATTGCATTGATATATAATGATATTAAATACTTTGATACTCTGTAGTATTGAAGTGTAGCAAGAAACTCATAAATAACATTACTCATTAAAAAAAGAGACCAGTTACTTTTTCTATATCCTAATGTCTACCAAATCCTGCAGCGCCTCTCTTGCTAATTGCCATCTGAATGAGTTTGTAAGTAAATCATGTGTTGGATTGCTCTGTGATAGCTCATTAACCACTCACACTTTATTTGTCTGTGAACCGTGTGGTTTGGCAGCCAGATCTAAGCTGGTGGTCTCGAATTTATTACATTCTTACTTAAACCCGCGGCCTGCGAACAGGAATTCACCTCGGCCGCACGTGTGGCGGCCTGTGACAAGAATTAGCAGCAGTTTGTAGACTTCAACCATTCTCACCTGCTAATGAGGCAGAGAGAACATCTTTTTTTCACATGCCGTCCATTCCTTCAGCATGACGGAGACAAAACGAGCCATTAAGGCTTATTTGTGGCTTGTTTGAGATCCTGTATTTAAAGGTGTCATATGCAGAAATGGCTTTAAAAGGCCCAAATTCTATATTTGTTTGTGAGCTTTTATGCACCAAAAACAATTTTTACATTACTATTTTAAAACCTCTCCTTATAATTAAACAGGCTATGCTTGTAAATATGTCTTTAAGACTGACCGAACCTGCCAAAAGCATCTCTCTCTCTCTCTCTCTCTCTCTCTCTCTCTCTCTCTCTCTCTCTCTCTCTCTCTCTCTCTCTCTCTCTCTCTCTCTCTCTCTCCCTCCCTCTCTCTCTCTCTCTCTCTCTCTCCCTCTCTCTCTCTCTCTCTCTCTCTCTCTCTCCCCCAAGCCATCAGACTTCTCAACACAAGAACTGAACTGATATCTTTCTGGTACATGTACACTCCCTCTCTCTCCCTCTCTCTCTCTCTCTCTCTCTCTCTCTCTCTCTCTCTCTCCCTCTCTCCCTCTCTATCTCCAGATAAAAAAGGGAAGCATTTTTGCACAAAGCATTGCACTAATAACTTTACTACCTCACTGGACTCTATTTATTACACATTGCACAATTTTCACACTACCGGCAATTATTTATTATTCTCTGTCTGTACTGTGTTTTGTTGTGTTGTCTGTCTGCACTTGTTAGTTCGTGTTGCACTTGTGTCTTGTATACACTGTCTATGTTGCACCATGGTCCTGGAGGAACGTTGTTTCGTTTCACTCTGTACTCTGTATGTAGTTGAAATGACAATAAAACCCCACTTGACTTGACTTGACTTGACTATCTCTCTCTCTCTCTATCTATCTCTATTTATATGTATATGTCATGCCAAATTCCAGAGCTGTGACTAGTCAGTTTGCATATCAGTTAAATTTCCTCGTCCTGTACTAGGAGGCGATTCTTGTCCATGTGTCTCTCTGGAGAGTCTGGCAATGTGAGACTAACATATACAGAAGAACAAACTGTTGAGTTCAGACTGAAACGAAACCCTCAAAAGATGTAAGACTGTACTTATTCCATTTGCATCCATTTGGAAGGCCACAATGAGCCATTCACTTCCTAACAACGTTTAATTGTCTTCCCACGTTTCCTTCTCAGATATCCATTTTATAGACTTTTTGGATTATGGATTTATTATTGAATGGGCAGCTAATCTGCTTTAGGGCTGAGTTAGACAGTGATCCACAAATATGACATCACAACCATGACAAATTCAGCACGAACTGTTTTTGCAAAGCTCTTGAGTTCTCTTTGAATACTCCTTCAACATGCTCACTATCACCAGGTTCATCCGCTTGGGGAAAGGAACCAAAGCATCATTGACATTGCAATTAAAATGTTCTCCACACACTGCATGCAATTACACATTTCCACCAGAGAGGTCTCCAAATTCCCAAAACATATGAGTAGGTTTTGTACTGACAGTGATGATATGTGGACTTTATGGACTGTGGAGTGAATAATCTGTATTGAAACATCAATCTCATTTCACAATGGCATGGGATATGGATATAATATGATATAAGCCATTTAAAATGTAATACCAAACTAGTAAGATACTAAAAAGCCACAACATTCTGTGTGAAATTTGCTTTCTGTCTCTTATATCATTGCTGTCCAAAGAAAAACATCTCAATTTTTATTTTTCTATGCCATTGGAATGCAGCAGCTGCCGTTTGCAATAGAAATACTCCAAAATTACTTGGAAAACATTCTGGTTCCATAGACTTACATTGAAAGTAAAGAAAGTTTTTGTCCTGTCCTGTAAAGTTGACCTTTTCTTTCAGACAAAGGTGTCAAAAGTAATTACATTCATTACTCAGGTAGAAGTATAGATACTAGGGTTTAAAAATACTTCTGTAGAAGTTAAAGTATCAACTCAAGCTTTTTACTCCAGTAAAAGTACTGCTTTCAAAACTACTTAAAGTATAAAGTAAAAGTAATGTAAGAAAAAAAAAATAACATTAAGAGCAAAAGCTTAGGCTGCACCACAGGGGTCTATAGTGCACTAGCCCACCTCCCCAAAACCCCATTCTTCTAAAAGCCATAATGACTATTATGTTATATAAAAATGTTAATGTTGATAAATTTGGGATGAAAATGAATGTATTTCAGTACAATGTAAATATATTAAAGAAGCATATCTGTGTACTACTGAGCATTAACATGTGTTTCATGGAGCAGAAGATATGATGACTAGTTGTCTATAAGTATTGTAATGGAGCAAAAAGTCAAACTTCAAAGTCATGTTATCAATAATCTTTACTGGAATGTAAATGTACATGAATGAAAACAAGCTGAAATGAAATAGGAGTAACGAGACTATGTTTAAAATGTAAGGAGTAGAAAGTACAGATAATAAATAAATAACCAAAATTTCTATTTAAGGAAGGTAACTAAGTATTTGTACTTCATTATTTGACACCTCTGTCTTTAGACAATGAATATATATATATATATATATATATATATATATATATATATATGTGTGTGTGTGTGTGTGTGTGTGTGTGTGTGTTTGGCTAATGAAACCAGTTGTGTGCAGTTGTATGCAGTGGTATTCAGTGTGAGAGATCAGAATATCTCTCCTCCATTAACACGTTATTGATCTTTGCAGAGGTCTACTGCCGTCTGGCAGTTTGATCAAGAACATGTGTGACACAAACATCTGCATGGACACGAACGTTGAGATATAAATAGTGACCCCCATAATGGAGGCCAACTGTGAGCCTCCTATTTGTAGTAAATCTTGCCCAGAACACACTTCCCATTAATGCCTGGCCATAGTTCCTCTTTAATAACCTTCTCCTCTTTTCTCTGAAGGCCGTTTTTAAATCTAATACCAACAAGCCTCAAGTACGAGACTGCAGCCTGCAGCCTTTGAAAGAGCATTAGTGCTTACCTTTGAAACCTATTTTCAGCAGATCCAGCAGATTAAATCCTGGGCCATTTCTGAACATCTGAAGATCTAAGCAACATCCAACTTCTCAGGAATATCTGATGTAAACAAAGTCATTCAGAGTGGTTTGATGTGAATTGCTCCATTCTAGAGATGCTTGCCAAGTCAGAATTGCTCACAGTGGTAGTGATGGGAACCATACATCCAAAGAGTTTGCAGCCTCCAAAAAGCTCCCTTAAAGAACGTTATTACAAGAAATCATCAAGAATATGAAGCCGGATGCATGTTTTTTCTTAGGGGGTGGGGGATTTTGTATCATTTACGACATTACGTACACCCCCAGTCAAAGGTTTGGACACACCTATCTGAATATATGCTATTATAATTATAAATACATTTTGATCTGAATGTGTTTTCTTATCTTAAAGACATGTTTAAATAGTAAAGTTGATATTTTTATAAGGCCTATAACATCCAAAACCTGTTTATCAGAACAAGATCTCAGCATGTACACTATCTTCTTCAGTCCTGTTAGAGAAGCAGCTCATGTGGCTCCTGATGAATCTGCTGGCCAGAATGTTCAAAGTATGTAAACCTGCATCAGAGCAAATGAGCTCATTTCTAAAAGACCCTCTAAACATTCTTTAAACACAACCAGATGTTTTATTTTGCTCCAGGAATCATTCCATACCTCTTAATCTATAGTTCTGATCTCTTCACAATTATTCACTAATAAATATTAGAATTAGTAAAAATAAGAACAAAATATGGGTAGGTGTGTCCAAACTTTTGACTGATAAGGTATAAAAACTGAGATGATGTAGGTTCACTGGTGGTTTGGAGAGTAAATCTAATTTCTCTTCCTACTCCAATCAAATTCCTGCGTTCGGAGAACTAGAAAAATGAATGAATGAATGATTAATAATATTCAAAGAGATCTTTATATTAGATACAATATTAAAAAATAGATATTTAGGGCCCTTAAATAATCACTTATTGCAAGGCAATTTAAAGCAATTTATAAGATGACACAACTTATCAAACTCAAAGTGGTCAACAAATCACTATTCCAGTTGTGTAGCCCACCCCCAGACATCATCCATTTAAAGCAGCACCGCTGTTAACTCTTGTTTTGTTTTTGTTTGAGTGGGCAGCAGTGGTCATAATGGTCGCTTGCTAAGAGCTTCAGCCATTGTTGTGTTTACTGTTCTTTCAGCCGGGCCGCAGTCGGGGCAGCAGCGCTACTTCTTCATCCTCTCATGTTGGACTGATGGCAGACTGGATGCTACAGTGACCCTTTATCTCCTCTTCAGGTACAAAGTGTATTACAAGACAGGCAAGCTGCTAATAACTATTACTCACTCACTATTGCCTCATCAGGTAAAATGTGGTATTACAAGACAGGCTAGCTCACTATTGCCTCTTCAGGTACAAAATGATATTACAAGACAGGCAAACTGGGACTAACCAGGACTAACTCACTATCGCCTCTTCAGGTACAACATGGTATTACAAGACACGCAAACTGGGACTAACTGGGACTAACTCAGTATCACCTCTTCAGGTACAACATGGTATTACAAGGCATGCAAGCTGGGACTAACTGGGATTAATTTACTACCACCTCTCCAGGTACAACATGTTATTACAAGACAGGAAAGCTGGGACTAACCAGGATAACTCACTGTCACCTCTTCAGGTACAATGTGGTATTACAAGAGAGGCAAGGTGGGACTACCTGGGACTAACTCAGTATCACCTCTTCAGGTACAACATGGTATTACAAGACAGGCTAGTTGGGACTAAGTCACTATGGCCTCTTCAGGTACAATGTGATGTTGCAAGACATGCAAACTGGGACTAACCAGGACTAACTCACTATTACCTCTTCAGGTACAACGTGGTATTACAAGACAGACTAGTTGGGACTAACTGGTACTACCTTTAACATGCTGTCAGAACTCTTATTTCTTCACATTGTGTTGATAATATTAACTAATTTTAGAACGTTTTAAACTTTAAATTATACTAACTGCACTTTTAAATCTATCCAATGAATTTTGAATCTGTATTTAAGTTTAAAACCCAAAAACAACTATGTTTCTTATATCACATGGCATGCTTGTGAGCGTAACCCGAAGTGATTTCTTCACTGAATGGGATTCCTAGCGCTTTAGAAAATAGTCTGGAATAAATCAGCCAACATTTTCGCTCTCAGAACTGATTCCAAATTACTTGAAGAACATCTTGCAGAGTTTATCATTCTGTCATGGGCTCCACAGAGCAATTCCAAACGTAGCTATTTGTGCAAAAACTATTAAACGCACGCTCCACCCGTGTCATGTCATGTCAGACATGCTTTCCTGTTTTTGTTTACTTTTTGCTTCACTTTTGGCTAAACACACCGCCGGCCTACGAGGAGGGGAATGCAGAGGAGGGGTGTGTATCCAAGGTGAAGACCAAATGAACTTACTGAAGAATAAAAAGAAAACAAACAAGCGCTTCCCTTCTCTCCCTGTAAATGTGCTCTTCCTCAGTGGAATCTGCCCCAGTCACAGCCTGGAGAGCTTCCATATGGACCGCACTGCTCCGTGTGCTCTCCTGATTCGACCCCATCCACCATTACAACACAAGATTTACTCTCCCGTATCAGAGATTAAACTCTGATGTGAGGAAATGACTGATGTCCTGGGCAAGATTTGATTTATAGGTTTCTTTTTAATTGTTAAATAATCAATGTGTGTTCATGCAGTTGTGCATGTCCTGTGAATAACTGCCTAGAGTCCACTGAAATTCCCCTTTTTTGATGAAAAGCGAGTCCTAATCTTACTTACATAAGCATTATTCTGGACAATCACAAGACTGAAGTGGTTTGTTCCGCCCACACAGCTTTAGCAAAACTCCCCTTATGGACTTTCTTTGAGTTCCAGTCAAAGAAACATACACAAACAAAGCTAACAACCAAGCCGAGCAAGCATGGCTATCAAGCTATCGTATCTATCTGGGTGCTGTTCAACTGTTTGTTTGTTGGTTCGTTCATTCAGCCGAACACACATCTGCTTCTTGCATGCACATCCAGCAAATAAGAACTTTGCCTTTGTTAAGGTGTTGGCTTTTAGAAGCTGAATAAAATTTGCAGTGAGATGTGAGAAAGTGCTGTGAAAAACTTATTTTTGAATATTTAAAACTCAAGAAACCCAAGTAAACCCAAGTGGACCACAGTGAGAGTCTTTATCCACAAATAAACCTTGGAACAGTGGTGAGCCTTCCCAGGAGTGCCTGGCTTACCAAAAATGCAACCAAGAGTGCATCGATGACTCACCCAGGAGGTCAGAAAAGAACCCAGACAAACATCTAAAGAACTGCAGGCCTCACTCGCCTCAGTTAAGGTGAATGTAGTACACAATTCCACAATTGGCAAAGATGGCACCCGTAGGCACCAAATCATTGCTGACCAAAAAGAACACAAAGGATTGTCTCACATTTGCTAAAGCATGTCTAGAAGATCCTCAAGATCTCCAGGATAGTATTATGTGAAGTGATTGGTGGAACTTTTTGAAAGAGATGGGTCCCATTACATCTAACATAATGCCAAAACAGCATTCCACTATAAGAACATCATACCAACAGTGAAACATGGTGGTGGTAGTGTGATGGTCTGGGGCTGCTTTGCTCATACAGCACTTGGATGACTTGTCATAACTGATGGAACCATGAATCCTGCTCTGTATCAGAAAATCCTAAAAAGGGAATGTTTGCCCTTCAGTTACATGACATACAGCTCAAGCACAGCGGGGTTATGCAGCAGGATGATGATCTGAAGCACACAAGAAAGTTCATCTCTAAACAGCTCAAGAAAAACAAAATGCATTGAATACTGAGTCATCAGAGAACTTCTGGAGGTGACAGTTCTGTGAGCTGTACATGAAGTCAGCAGTGTACAGAGTGAAGAGGAACGGCGCCAAGACCGTTCCCTGAGGCACCCCTGTGCTGCTGACCACCTTATCAGTCACAGTCCCATGCCCTCACATACTTTGGTTGGTTGGTGAGGTAGTCCAGAATCCAGTTGGACAGGTGATTGTCCACTCTACTATGTTCCAGCTTGTCCTTCAGGAGCCCTGGCTGTATGGTGTTAAAAGCACTGGAGAAATCAAAGAAGGTGATCCTCACAGTGCTCCTGGGCTTCTCCAGGTGAGAAAGAGCTCTGTGTAGAAGACAGATGACAGCATCATCCACCCCAACACCAGGCTGGTAGGCAAACTGAAGAGGGTCCATGGATGGACTCACCAGAGAATGGAGGTGGTTGAGGACCAGCTTCTTCATCAGATGAGAAGTCAGTGCCACCGGCCTGTAGCTGTTGAGGTCTTTTGAGTGCTGTGTTTTCGGCACAGGTACCCCACAAGATGTACAAAGCATCAACAGCCCAGCAACTGCACCCGAAACAGACTATGATAATGCAAATCAGATCAAACGACACTGAATAATGAGACGCAATCTTTTGTCATCCACTTTACAGTTTATTGAGCTTTATCTGTAGCCAGAGCTTTGCTTTGTTACAAGACTGCTGGTCTGCTAATGTGTTCACTGTGGCCTCTGTCAGTAGATCCAGAGCCAGCAGCCAGGGCACTGTTTCAGAAATTCCTGGACTGCAGCTTTAAATACTTCACATGCAAAGAACTCAAGTCAGAGGTGAGGCTTGTTTATGAATGACACATGACCTTCGACAGACAGCTCTAGTCTTGATTATATGTACCGTGAATGAGATGATTAACCCTACATTTATTACCCTTGAGTTATTAATCTTAAGGTTTATTATTCACTAAAAGGAGACGCTGCTTTTGCTTGAAGCTCTACTAATTACTAATCTTCCTGTGAGGACGTGTCTGCACCACACCATCTTCTCCATGTTCCTCAGTCCCATCTCTCTGTCCAATCTCTGTTCATCAAGGGAGGTCCAGCCTTCTAGCTTAGAGGAGAATTCCACTATTTATTTGTTTTTGTTTTTTTTATTTTTGGCATGGTTAAATTACTAAGATGTAATAAAAAGTTGTTCAAAGTGGTTTGACGTAAAGTGCTCTGTTTCAGAGAAACTTACCAAGTCAGCTGTTCACAATGGTGCTGATAGGAACCAGACGTCTAAAGAACTACTTCACAGTTTTCTGCCTCTACCTGTGCAGTTTCTAAAGCTTTTACCATCCAGTCTTCAAACAGAGACTCTCTAAGTTATGGTTTGAGTTCTATATTTAGCTTAATAAACTATAAACACTGTTTGACCAGAGGAGGAAGGGTCTCCCCTGGTGAGTCTTGGTTCCTCCCAAGGTTATTTCCACCAGTCTTGAGGGAGTTTTTCCTCGCCACCGTCGCCTCTGGCTTGCTTACAGGGGGGTGTATCCTGTGACTTCATGTTTCCAACCTTCTGTAAAGCTGCTTTGCAACAACATCTTTGCAAAAAGCTCTACACAAATAAACTTGATTTGACTTTACAGAACATTATTACACAAAGTTGTTCTGCCTGACGTCTAAGACATTGTTTTATTATAGCATTGAGAAGGTATTGGGGTTAAATATATATTTTTTATTCATTCCTGATGGATCACAAGATAAAATAGTCCCGAACTAGACTTATTTGTTCAGATTTACTGCTATTTTACCATCAGCATGTAAAAACTCAGAAGACACGTGTAGGTTGTAGACATTTCAGCCCCAGCTTCCCATCACCATCACCACCACCACCACGGTAAAGAAATCCATGTTTTTCTCAAATGCAGTATTTTGCATCAATCCACTCTGAATGTCATCGAGACATTTGGACCCCTTAAAGCAGAAGCTGTCCAGAACTCCAGCCCAAGTTCCCCGAGTTCTTTCCTCTCCTTCGCTGTCTACACTCATACATGCGTTAAAGACCCAACTAGTAACATGCATGTGCAAGTATGTACACAGACGATTAGAGTTTAAGGGGTTAATTTAATCTATTTTGATGTATATCTTTTTAATAGCTGGTGTTTTGTCGTACCTTTCATTGTGCTGTCTGTCTACAAACTTACTTTTGTGCATTAGTCATCCGGTTTTGGATACTGACTTGTGGAACGTTGCAAAAATGCCAGATGGCAAACGCCATGGATCAAAGTGAGCTGAAATTCCATAAATTTGTCTTTGACCAATCCACGGAAGATAAAGGTGCCTGTCCTTCCCTGGCCAGACATTTGTTAGCAATTAGGCCGGGGCATGGGGCGGACTGGCTTGCAGAAGCATATGCTCTCTCTCTCTCTCTCTCTCTCTCTCTCTCTCTCTCTACTCCCTCCCTTTTCCTTCATGCTTTCTCCCACAGCGAAACACCCTCCTTCTCTCCGTTATGTCTCTCCCCACACTGCACATGGTTTCTAGCCTGTCTTTACTCTGAAAGGAGAAGCAGAATGTGATAGGCGCTCTGCTCCAGGCGCCCTGACTCTCTAACATGTGGTGCAGCTTTTCTCCTTTTAGCTGATTCAAATCAGGCAAAGAGCCGCGTTTCCCTGCTCGGAAGGCTCTATGCATTGTTCTTGATGTAAACAAGGACAAGAATGCTGAAATTTACAGCCGGATTCTAATCGTGGACACTTCTAATCGTGTGTTCTCAGACAGACGGTAAAGGACCTGTGAAGCACAGTTGTTCACAGGATCACAAGACAGCCTGATCCTCCCCAGCACTGCTGAAGCATCTTTACACAGTCAGTATGAAGGGTAAGCTCTCGCTTTTGAGTCTTCTTTGTTGACATGTGTTGTTGTGCCACTACCAAGGCACATGCGTTGCTCAGGACACTTAAAAGTTCAGTCACATACAGAGGAACATGCAGACAGCTTGCTTTAAGGACCACAACACTCAACCGTGTGAGGAAAATCAGGATGTGTTGATTTCTTTACCTTTGGAGGGGCTTCTATTGAAATTTCTCAGACATCACATACATTGACATATTTTGCACTTATATTTGGATTTTAGTTTATATGCATATGGGATATTTGCATACTATATGCTTAGACATCATTTTTTTTTACATATATAGGGCCTGTAAGGAAATGTAAGGATATATATATATATATATATATATATATATATATATATATATATATATATATATATATATTCGTATACACACACACACACACACGTGTGCCTATTCTAGCTGTGACTTTTTTAATTTCACTGCTAATGACTCACATGTACTGACATATACTTGGCACATATACTTTAATATGAACACATATATGTATGTATATTTGTCTTTGTTTTCATTTTAGTGTCAAGACAATCCACAAAAAGACATATATATATATATATATATATATATATATATATATATATATATATATATATATATATATATGCGTATATGCTCCTTATATGCTCTTATAATTCTGTATGGTATATGATGTATATGTGCATACATTTATATTCTATTTTGAGATATTTGTTTTACTGCTCGGGCATCACAAGTATTGACATATGTTGCTCATATATTTTTTATACATATATGTATGTGTATATTTCTTTGTTTCAAATAAGTTTGGATAAGAAAAAATATGAGTTATCCATATCCAAAATATGAGTTATCCATATGAGTTTATAGTAGAATATAATGCACACATTATAATATATATATATATATATATATATATATATATATATATATATATATATATATATATATATATAAATATATATATATATATATATATATATATATATATTGAAGTATGTGTACAGCGCTATTTCTGTGCTTATACATAGATATGTAAACATATTTGTATATGCACAAATATATACATGTATTTGTCCTCCAGAATATTTGCTATATATACATATATGATAAAATATGTGCACATATCACATGGTCATAAATATATATACACATCCATTTTCATTTCATGTGGGATTTTATAGGGATCTTACATAAACAATTTTTAGGCTTCAGTCAGCATCATATGAAGTTTTATTACAAACTTAATTAGCTGAGTAATCCTCGTTTAAGGGGGTATGGATGCAGCACTGGTGAGGTGTTTAACTGAACTATTTATGGGGAAAGTGTGTGGTAGGTGGGCTGTTTCTCAGGGTCAGAGGAAAGGTCCACTCTCTCTAACACATTCCTCATGCGTGTTCCTCTGACTGGGCAGCAGGTGTGGTACTGAGGCTTCATATGCATGCTGTGCAGACTGCGGTTAATCCATGGACGAGTAGAGAAGAACTGAGAGATGCAGTCTTTGACAGGTTGCGTCAGATTTGTTTGCATTTGTCGAGTCAGACTTTAAGAAATAGGAACATTGTGTATGGCCTGTGTGGAGTTTTGGCACGAGTCAGAGGGAAATATGTGTCTTACAGCTGTTTGTGGGGACCAAATGTTCCTGAGACGAAAGATGAAAACATGAACGTTTCGACCGATTTCGAATGTGTTTTTCCTGGAAAATATGCAAGACATGCTGATAACAAAGTAAGGCTTGTGTTACATGGACCCCTATAAGAACCCCTTTTTATGGGCCTTTGTTCAGTTTGCACTGCTGACTACCCTCTGAAACATATGCACACTCTGGTATTAATGTAGTAATGTAGCCACGACCTCATTTGGTGTCTAAAATTTACTTCTTTAGTTTAGCTTTGGAGCTAAAAGGCTAACATTATAAAACACTTGTGGTGGTAAAAAACACTTTTCTATAAGTATATATACCCCAAACATCTCTCAACCTGCCCAAAGCACGTCCATCACTTTATTAATCCTGTGCAGGCTTTTCAGGGAGGTTACCCCATGTGCCCCAGGGACTCTGCTAGGACTCTGCTTGGATTTTGTGGGGTCACCGGACCTGCATAATAAAGTGCCATATGTGTTTGTTATGCTAGTCTGAGGGGAAGTGAGGCAGTTGGTGCTAGTGTTAGCGTCTACTGTCATGTAGAGTTTTGTGGCTATGTGATCTGCCCATATAGGAACACTGTGTTGTTCAACAATTATTGGACTGTAGTTCATCTGATTCTCTGTTTATTAATGATCAGGATCTGCTACTAAGGTAGCAGATCATTCTTAGCACTGCAGTGTGTGTTGCGCTGGTATGAGTGGATCAGACACAGCAGTGCTGCTGGAGTGTTTAAACACATCAGTGTGACTGCTGGACTGAGAATAATCCACCAACCAAAACTATTCAGACAACAGTGTCTTGTGGGCAGCATCATGTGACCACTGATGAAGGACTAGAAGATGACCAACTCAAACTGTGCAGCATCGTCTCTGACTTTACATCTACAAGGTGAACCAGCAAGATGTCAGTGGACAGTGAGTGGACACAGTGTTTAAAAGACAATACTGTCCACATCACTGTCACTGCAGTGCCTAGAATGATCTTCCTCCCTAATAATATCTGCTCCGTGGTGGTCCTTTGGGGGTCCTGACGATTTAAGAATAGGGTAAGAAAGTATCCAGAGAAAAAGATGCACTGCAGTCTGTTAGTGTAGAATTAGAAAGTGATACAAGGTGATGGTTTTAATGTTATGGTTCGTTGGTGTATATATATCTTGCCTGTTGTTCCATGTGGCTGCCCGTAGAGTTGTTAATGTAAAGAAATGATTTGGGTTGACTTTTGACTGTTGACTTTACATGTTTGTTAGCCTCATCCAGTTTAACAGTAAAAAAAAAAACATATATTAAACATGTGCACACTGGAGCTATTCCTTTAACATACAATGCATGATAAAGAAATCTGTGCTAGAGGAAAGACATGGCTTGGTAATACTTTCTTGGCTTCAGCCTTTTATTGCAACCTCAAACCACAACACTCAAATTCCTTTATTCCTTTCTTTCTGTGAGGCCATCTAGATGAATCTGCATCAGTAGGTTCCTCTTGTTTCATTGCTTTGAAGGGGACCACACTTTCGTTTTAAAGTACATCTGGAAGAGATGCTCGTCAGCCAGGGCAGAGGGAGGCACTTGTCTCTGTCAGTTTCAGAGAGGCCTCATGTCGTGCTTCTGGAATTTGTGTAAAAACGTAATGGCGACCGCAATTGACTGGACAAAACAGCAACCTAGCTGTGTAATGGGCTCTTGTGGAAAACCAAAATTTCCTTGCTCGAATGGGGTAAAGGAGCATGACCTTTGACCTAGTATATATTTTTTCAAAACATACAGTTTTTAAAATGTAGTCCATGTATTAAAAGTGATCTGCAGAAAGAGCCCTTTTTGAACTTATCATGGTTGGGATGTTACAGCTGTCAGAGTCATTTAGTCCTGTAACAGCCATTCTGGACACTGCGCAGCAATGCTAAGACACTGTTCTCCACATCATAAGTCAGTTTACCATTAAAATGATTTAGAGACCTTAAGGTAGAATTGTATACACTCGCTTGTCTATTCAGACTACAGCAGTTTAGCTCTGCTCCTTCGTGTTGAAGCCGTTCCTGCAGGCAGAGTGTAGAGTTGGAGAGCTATTAGAGCAAAGGATGTAAAGGAAGGCTTTCAGGAAGCAGGAAGGCCATTGCAAAGGATCCACACATCCAGAACGAATGACTGTTGCTGCCGTGTCTCAACTTAAATGTTATAAGCATTTTAGCCCAGACTGCTTTATAAACAAGGTCTAATGTCACTGGCTGAAAACTAAACAAAGGGCTGGAGGCAATCCCAGCATCATCGGGCGAAGGTGGGGTACACCATGGACAGGTCGCCAGTCCATCATATGGCTAACACACACTCACTCACATACTCACACCTACGGGCAATTAAGAGTGAGTGATCAACCTAACATGCATGTGTTTGGACTGTGGGAGGAAACCGGAGTACCCGGAGGAAACCCACCCCAGCACGGGGAGAACATGCACACTCCACCCGGATCGTCTTGCTGTGAGGCGACAGTGCTAACCACTACACCACCGTGCCACCGCATTGCAGACTATTGATTTATTTAAAATGTTATACTAATGTGAATGTAACTCTTTGGATAATTCACTGTAATTAAAAACATACTTATGTAGTTACAATAGAATAGCACACTGTAGCTACTCCCTGCTTGGCAGCTCTGATGTGGTAGAAGAGGCTGGAAACAAGAAGGCCATTGCAAAGGATCTACATATCGAGAATGAGTGACTGGTGCTTCCATCTCTGAGGAAGTCAGTCTGAACTTAAATGTTCCAAGCATTTCAGCCCAGACTGCTTCATGTACAAGGTCTAATGTCATTGGCTGAAAACAAAACAAAAGCATTGCAGACTATTGTGTGAATGTAACTCATTGGGTAATTAAAAACATACGCAGTTACATTAGAATAGCATACTGTAGCTTCTCACTACTTGGCAGCTCTGCTGTGGTGGAAGAGGCTTTAAACCTGTAAATAAGTTGTTTTTGTTAGCTTTAAATGGTGTGTACACATGTTCTCTGTGCTGATGTTCCCAGACAGAGTATAGGAGAGTTATTAGAGCAGAAGATAATGATTAAACGTTGTGCTATTCCTGGCTGACAGGAAGCAAGAAGGTCATTGCCAAGGATCTACACATCCAGAATGTGTGACTGTTGCTCCCATGTCTGAGGATGTTAGTCTGAACTTAAATGTTCCAAGCATTTCAGCCCAGACTGCTTTATAAACAAGGTCTAATGCAAGACGACTTCACCTGCCCTCATGAGCTGTCCATAGTTTTGGAGATATTAGGAGAAACCTCTGGAAATCTTCAGCTCGATCCAGAGGTCAGACCAAAAACTCCTGACGCGCTCCAAAGTTTGTAGGTCCTGACTGGTTTTACGTTCCTGTGCTGTGTTATCCAGAGTTTAAAATAACAGCTTGTGGCTGCCTTCGGACTCAAGGGTTGTACCGTATTCAAATATTAGCTTTCTGTCAAAATATTGTACATATACACTGTTATTTATTGAAAAGAAGAGCATTCAAAAGCTGTGAATTCGGACACCGAGGTCAGGATCCCTTCCCAACAGCTCTGGATTGGATGGTGAGAACATGCCGAGAACCGATGCGGTGCATTAGGCTGTGCCAGGTTACAGTTGTTTGTTGTGGGTCTGAGCTGCTTAACTCAGCCGGAAACTATGAACTGGAATCTAATATAAATAGGAAGTGTTTTATTATTGCTCGTTCAGAATCTAGTTGAGAGCCAAGTTATAACTTGGAATGTGGCACCGTGGAGCCAATTAGGAATGGCCCATGGTTGCCAAAACATTGATCACAAAAATAGCCCCTTCATGATCCCCAATGAAGTTCATTAGTGAGGTGGTGAACTGCCAAGCATTGGTCTGCACTTACTGTAATTAAGACAAGGTTCTCTCTCTCATGTCTGCATACTACAATGACGCATATGGATGTTGTTATGCACTGTTCTGAGCAGGGTCGCGTCTAGCACATAGCAACCTCACACCCCTCGGTAATGTTCTTACTGTGGCGTCTGGGCAGCTCTCTGTTTTTCTCGGAAAATTGGCTATGCACTAGAAAACATCTGGACAAGAAGACAAATGACCGTTACTGCTTTTCTCCACCTCCACCTGAGAGTTCAATTGCTGAAGTTTTTGGAGACCTTGCTTTCTGAAGCCACATTTTTGTTCCTAAGTGGAAGATTTGATTAGAATTTTATGAAGAATAGTTGTTGCGGGGACTTTTCATTAAAGAGAACAAATGTCCTTTTATATTGTTGCCATGTTTTGTCATTGGCTGAAAACAAAACCAAAGCTTTGCAGACTACTGATGTCGAATGTAATTCTAATGGAAATGTAACTCACTGTCATTAAAACATACTTATGTAGTTACTCTAGAATAGCATAGCACAGCATTTAAATCTTTTTTTTTTTTAGCTTAAAGATAAATCAGAAGTCAGGAGACCTTCAGCGTAGGCTTGAGTTTATTGACACACACAGGAAATGTATGGGTACAGCTCAGTCGATTACCACCAGTCTGTCAGTGGTCGGGAATCAGTCTTAATCTTGTGCATGCAGAAGCACCGTCACATTCTTAGGTCATCTGTCTGTTGCGGGTTCAGTCTCTTGAAGTTCAGTCCATCTCTGACTCCAGTTTAACATGGTTTAAGTAGGAGTCAGAAAAAGGGTCAACTGGGAGGGAAAGTTTGGGTTTTGGGCATTAAGGTGTCAAAGAAGAGGACGTTAAGGAGGGGTACCCTCAGGGATGAAGGTGACGGTATTTGCATTTCACCCTTAGGGGGGTTGATGGTATCACCTTAAAGACAGGCAACAAATGGTAATTTAAATGGTGATCAACTCTCTGCAGAGAGAAGGTAGTATCAGAGTCCTAGACTCTGTGGCTAGAAGTGACCTGTGGCAACTATGTTCAATAAAATAGCATTTGCTTGAACAGCTGTTTCCTGCATCATCTTCTACGCTGATGCCACACTGGTGTCAGAAGTGTTTTAGAGAGGTATAGTGCTACCACAAACCGAAGTATAGGCAGCACAGAGGACTGAGGCTGACTGAGCACTCTGAAGTCTAGCAAAGGCACCTGCTGGCAAAACAGTTAATCGGTCTTATGGAACTGGTGGTGTTGGTCAGCAGTTGGAGCTCCAGTGTCCCTGCTCACTGTCTAAGTATATATCTTCTAGTTGTGGCCAGACAACATACCTGTACATAGTATATAGCAGATATATTTTACACAAAGATCCTAATCTTGGGTGGTCCTTACTTAAAACAGTACTCTCACCAGTCACTAGGCTGTGGTTTATTCTGCCCACACAGCTGTTTAGTCAGAGAAATGTAACCTTGTGCTGGAGCCGACCTAGCAAACATAACAAGCTCATCTCTCAACCTGTTGTTTGTTCTTTTATCGTTTGTAGGGGACATCAAAAATCAACTACTTACATGTAACGTACTAGACTGCTGGACGGGTAAAGCAGTCGATCTCTTTCAGTACATAAGCGATTAGTATACACACAACCTCGAATGCACTTCATCCACCATCTTACCAACATCCTTTAACACAAGAAGTCAGACCACCACTGTAAACATCCCGAAGACTGACCATCAGGGCCTCCTCCTCACCCATCGCCAACCAGCTCTTCTGTCTGTTTGTGCCAACTGCAACACCCTCAGTTACATCACCGTGCCATCCAGATGCACCAGCATTGAGATATGATGGGACTGTTTCAGCTCACGCCCACTTTATATAAAGACTGCCTCAGTCAGAGACTGCCTCAGTCAGAGACTTCCTCAGTCAGAGACTGCCTCAGTCAGAGACTGCCTCTACCTGTGAAGTTTCTAGAGCTTTTACCATCCAGACATCAAACAGAGATTCTCTTAGCTTTTCTTTGGTATTTAGTTTATTAAACTATAAATACTGCGTAACTCTTGTGAGTCTTGGTTCCTACTGCTTTTGTGTACTGTGTGATATGAAAGCAGGCTATTTAGGACGCAGCCATATTCTAGTGTAAGTCAATGAAAGCAGACATATTTCCAGCAGCATCGTAGGGTTACTCTCCATAGTTGTGTATGAAATTTCCTAGTCAGTCTTGGGTTTACAGATGTCTCCCTACTGGCCAGTAGAACCAATTTTCAGAGGTCAAATGTTGTATTTTAAGCACTGGGTGCAAATGATGACGGTGCTTTTCAACATAATATAAACCCTGAACCTCGAGCTAAGAGGCTCTACCTCTAATCATCACCAGGGGCTGTTTATTTGAAGAGTAAACTGTTTACCTCATCAGATTACAACCGTCCTCCATGGAGCATCATTCCGCGTGTTGCGTTACATAATCCATAAAGATGAGTTTCAGTGCTGCAAACACGTTGAGGTCTTACATCAGAGAGCCAAACGATTCATGTATTGAGTTTCCCACTGACTCACCCCTCTCCTCTGCAAACACACCTCATGTTCTCCAACTTCAGCAAACCTTTTCGAAAAACTTTCCATTTCCTGCAGCTCACTGGACGTCTCCACCATCAAACCAAACATCCTGCCACTTTTAGTAGTTTTGATACTTTTGAAGGCTGTTTCTGTTAATCCAGCCACGCTAGGTTTTGAAAGTACACGTCTGGGGCATGTTTTCGGAGGGGATGGCGGCCGTCCAGGCCACCTTTTCCTCTGCGATGCCAGCAGGGCTTCCATACCCAGCTCAGGTTGGGCTCGGAGGCACCTGCGTGGCCATGCCTGTCTGGAAAAAAGTGCAGGCTCCGGGCATTCCAGCTGGTCCCTTTAGCTGTTTTCCTGCAGCTCTAGCAGCTTTGGCTCCAATAAGCCTTACTTGCTGGAGGACAGGGCCCAAACAGCTTTACTGCACATCATCTCTCTGCTCCACGGCACACAAACACCAGGGCTGGAAAATTACAGCCCTATCAGCTGAATTTAATTCAGGGGAAGGCAAAAATTGGGCCAGCAGACTTAAAGGAATAGTCTTGTATTGTTTCCACCCTAAATATTCTCTGTCTGCATTGTGTGGTCGATTGCCGTAGAGAGAGAGTTCAGTGTGGTTTTTCTGTACTAAGCAGAAGAACAGAAAACCTATTGACTTCCAAGTCATTTCAAATAGAGAAGCGATTGCTGAAGCAGGGGTTTAAAAATGTTGGAGTGTCACATTTGGTATATAGATTGTTATTAGTGAGCTGGGCTTTCGTTGATTCATTCGTAAGGACCATTTAAAGATGCCATAGAAAGTATATATTCAGAATTTTTAACTGTTCTTTGATGTCTACATAAAAGGTATGTGACTTTGGTTGCCCAGATACTGTTTTACACGCCCCCTTACAGCCAATGATTGGGTCCTAGAATGAAACACTGTTATCCTTTTGTTGGTGGGATGAGCTCTGCTCTGATTGGCTGGTTTACAGTGAAAAGCCACGAAGATCTCACCGAAGCGCCATGCCTTGTACTACTTAAGTTAGTAGTAGATTAAAGTTGTCTCTGTGAAACTTTTAGTTTAAGATGATCTGCCTTAACCAACACACAGTGATACACTCACACAGCATGGCTGCTACTTACATGTCATTGTTGTGGGTTGTGATGCTAATCAAGGTGGAGCTGCTCGTCTCTTCAGTGTCTACAGTGTTAAACGCTGAGCTGAAGCTGCTCTATATTGTCCTGAACAACTCCAAATTGAAGTTGTTCAGGATCTTATTAAAGATGTGAGAGCTAATGTTCTTGTTCACCAGGTTGTTTTGCTGTTGCTGTTTGGTTCCACCTTAAATGGCACTGCAGTTACATTCTGGCGTCTGTACAAGCTATAGCATTTAAAGTGGACAGAACATTTGATTAAGAAGCTGGCGAATAGGAAGCAACCTCAGCCTTATTTAAAGATAAACATCAGCAGAGTCCATTGGCAGTTCCTTGGAAAGTTCTGACATAACCTTCACAGCCTAGAATGCTAGAGAGCTCTATATAGTCTGTCCATTGTATTGCTGTTGTTCTGTTGTTGTGGTTGTATGTAAATGTTAGGGGTATAAATATTAATGAGTCCGGTTATAGATAACATGACTTTAAAGTTTGACTTTTTACATCATTACAATACTTATAGACAACTAGTCATCATATCTTCTGCTCCATGAAACACATGTTAATGCTCAGTAGTACACAGATATGCTTCTTTAATATATTTACATTGTACTAAACTACATTCATGTTCAATGGGTGTATATGCGGCTGAAACAGGAAGCCTAGCGCATCCCAAATTTATCAACATTAACATTTTAATATATTATTATAGTCATTATGGCTTTTAGAAGAATAATTTTTTGGGGGAGGTGGGCTAGTGCACTATAGAGCCCTGTGGTGGAGCCTAAGCTTTTGTCCCTAATGGTAGTTTTAAAAGCAGTACTTTTACACTTTTACTGGAGTAAAAAGCATGAATTGATACTTCAACTTGTATAGAAGGATTTTTAAACCCTAGTATCTATACTAGTAATGAATGTAAATACTTTTGACATCTTTGGTTCTGAACTCACCTTATTAAACTGTAACAATGCAATTTGAGTTTTTTTTTCATCTATGGCGCCTTTAAAACTCAACAAATGAGCTGCCAGCACAGCTTCAATGTGCCTTGGCATAGATACGACATGTCTCTGGGTCTGTGCTGGAAGGAACTGTACAGGAGGGATCACCATTCTTCCAAAGGACGTTTCCTCAGCTGGTGTTTTTATGATGATGTGGTGAAGAGGGCTGTTTTATGTTTCACGCATACTACTTCTGCCTGACAGGAGCGACATGGCAGCGTGACATCTTACAGCTTGTGTTGGCCAGATGGATAAATAGTCAGTTAAGTTGCTTTGCTCAATAAAAATATCATTTGCAGTAGAGCATGGTGCACTTGTTTACCCCTGGCGGCTGTCTGACTCGTGATTGGACATTCGTCTCACGCCTGGTAGACCTACTGACAAATCCTTTTCATCTCATGGCCATTAATTAAATAATTCAACCTTCATTTCTATTGATTTTTCTAGGTTGATTTTCAAAACATACTTCACAGCATGTGTGAAACAGCCCCAACACATTAGTGAACATTCTATCATCATCATGATTATCATCATCATTTCTGTTTATATAGTACACAGTCGAGTCACATTATTATGACCACTTACTACTTTCGTTGGCAGCAACATGTAGGTGACAGCGTCATGGTGTCTGGACCCACTCATCCATGTGAAAGACACTGTCAACCGATTTGGGTGCGAATCCTTCCCTGCAGATCATGTACACCATAAAAGCTGATTGTCTTCGCTGTGGCAGATGGGATCCACCAGCTGACACTTCAAACAGCTATAAATGTTCCAAAAAGTACTACCCTGGACCCCTAATTCCCCCAACTGAGTGTCTGTGGGACCACCTGGATGGTGGTTTTGGCTCTATGGATTCTCCCCCATGCTCCCTCCAGCAGCTTTGGGACTCCAGATACCTGTGACAACCTACCAGGACATTACTGAGTCTCCCAATCCGTCTAGCTGCTGTCTGTGCTGCACACAGCAGTTACTCTAGATATTAGGTGGTCATAATAATGTGACTTCACTGTGTGTATCTTTCCCATATGCCAGGACGCTTTACAATTAGATGCTTTAGAAAAGTTACAAAATACAGAACCAACAAATAAAACAGCACACAACTCCCACTCACAGTTCCACAGTTCCCACAGCTAGTGGGGGGATTCCCCAGACCACAGTATAGAGTTGAAAAAGGGTGGCGCAATGCAGCAAAGACAGCCACACAGCTACAGTGTAATGTCAATGTTCTTGTAGCACTAGTGTATTGGTGCTCATGCATGCAGCCGAGTACCACCACCGACTCAGGCAGCCCCACAGCCGCGGTGTCCTCCAAGCAGCCAGGCTGCACTACAGATAGATAGATGGTGCTCAAACGTCCAGCCACAGAAGCCTCTGAGCCACGGGTGGAAAAATGTTTGACTGCTGTATCAGTGGAGGTGACGGCAAACTCTTCAACCAGCAGCAAATCATCGAAACATACATAAACAATGCATAACAAACGAAAAACAGATGTAAAGCAGCAGCCATATTGCAGCAACTCTATTGCACCAGCATACTATCAGTAGAACACACACTGCTAAAGCTTGTATGGGTGCTTCTATAAGGGTTCAGTTGGATTCAGAACTGGGACTACAGTCCAGGTCACATTTCATACTCATTCAATTAAAATCATTTCTTGACCCTTGGAGCCTTCTGGATAGGGAAGAGAACATTTCTACCAGGATTGGAATATTTCATCATGGAATAAAGATCAGGTTGTTCTTAACTCTGTATTGGTTTTCAGACATGTGAATCCAAACTGTGCCAGCAAAATGTCCCCCACAGTCACTTATGAAGAACGCCATGAAGGATGATCACTGTTTTCCCCACATCTCTGAACACCACCGCCACTGAACCCTCAAATGTGCATTTGTCTTTGTAATGAGGGGCTTATGCACTGCAGCTGCTTTAATACACAGTTATGGATGGATTGTTCTGGCTGACACACTCTGATTAAGCTCTGCATCAATATTCTTATTTATTTATTAGTCTCTTTGTCCCAAGTCTGTAGGTAACGGGTGATCCAGTGCCAAATCAAACCAAGAGTGTAATCAAGAACAGATCCCTCCTTTATGCAGTGTGTAAACTGAGTCTACAAACAAGTCCAAGTTCAGTGCACTTATCTCAACGAAACAAATGAACTCACTGAAGATTGAATTAGCCCCAGTGGCAGCAATATCCTTCGTTATCCAATGAGACTCTAGCGAGCTGTTTAACTTCAACAAGCCCCGCAAGGCCCCCCTATTGGCATCTGTTAAGCGTCCCTTGGCCCAACTTACTTAGAGCAGCAGAATCCAGAAGTCGACACTGTTCTAACTTACAGCGTGTTTGTATAACAAGCTCATGCTGTACCATGGGTTCCTTCATCCGACAGCTAGCTCATGCTACTCCCATGCATGCTCCTGTGGTATACTATCCAGAGGAACTGATCAAGCTCTGAAAAACACCCCCCCCCCTCTCTGATTTCACGTAATTGTAATAGCTTGAGTTCTTAAGGTGATGTGCCAACTATGACCTCATGTTTGCAAATGAGCCCAGGTCTAATGGTTTGTGTCATGGAGGGTATAACTGGCAATAGGGGAATTACCACATTTCTTCGTGTGCTTTGTGATTTAGGGGCTCCGTGATAAAGTGTGCATGCAGCTCCCCTAGATGGGTTTATGTTTCATACAATTGACCATAATTTGTGAACGCATAATTCAGCCCTGCTCTGTTTCTCTCTCTTGCAGAGAGCTATGGTGGCTACGAGAACCAGCTCTTCAAAGGTATGATCATCATTTCTCTTGTTTTTCTTTTATATCCTTCATTTGAAATCTAGGAGGATATTAAATGAAAGAATACATGCCAAAATAGATCACATTGCCTACTGACCTATCAAATGCCCTGAGCACAGATGCATTCATACATGGCCACTGTTGCTAAGACGACTGGCACAAAAAAAAACTTTAGCACACTCAAGTTTTGTCAAATCACTGGTAGTTACCACCTGGGATAACATAGCAGCCTCCTAGCAACGCCATAGCAACTACTTCCTATACCATAGCACCCAGCATCAACATCTTTGCCGCCACCCAGACTACAAGCAACACACCTAAAACATTAGAGCAAACACTCAATTTCTTGGCAAACACCTAAAAAACAGCTGAGTCTTTAGCTATACAAATCAAAACAAGCAACACACTTGCAACCACCAGGAATACCATAGCAAGAGCCTAGCAATCCCCTTTCATATACCTAGAGTTCGAGAGCAGCCACCTAGCAACAACCTTGCAGCCACCCATTATCCCACAAAACACAACCAGTAACACAATTGCAACCACCTGGAACACTATGCAAACCACTTAGCAACTGCTTTCCAATCATCCATAATACCACAAAATCCATTAAGCAACACACGTGCAAGGGGCCCAACAGGCAACAAACTTGCAACCACCCAGAATACTAAGGCAACTGCCTAGCAACAACCTTGCGACCACCCAGAACACTACAGAGCCAAACAGTCAGCACACTTGCAGCCACTAGGAATGCCACACAACTCAACAAGCAACAAATTTGCAACCACCTAGCAACAACCTTGCAACCGCCAAGAATGCCATATAACTCAATACACTGCATACGTGCAACCACCCAGAAAACCAAAGAACCCAACAAACGCCACATTTGCAACCACCTAGAAATACCACAGCAAATGCCTAGCAACCAAATGAAACACCAATGAAACCATATAGTGCCTTTAAAATACCAGCACATTCAAATCCAGCAATAATAACATTAGACACAGTTGTGGATAGGACCATCTGGAACGCCATAGCAATCACCTGGAAACCCTTTACAATACAAGTCCATTCAAATAGCCATAATAACTATGAACACATTTGTGGATGGAGCATGGACAGGATAGGTCACCTGAATGGAAACATCAGTAACAGGCGATATCATTTGTAGATGTTCATTTATGTCCAGCTGGATTTCTGTGAACCCTTCAGATGTTAATCTGATGTCTGGGATTTTGCAACGTTATAATGTTATTTAACAGCACTGCGGTCCATCTTTGACATTTAAAGTCATGATTAATGCTTCTTCATGTGCGATCTCTTGTTTGCAGAAGAGGACCTGACCGGAGAAGAGGAAGAGATGCCTCCCTTTAGAGGTTTGAGAAGCTTATTGCTCTATGAGATCACCATTGTTTCACAATTTTCCCAAACTATTACAAATGATTCACTTCATAAACTCGTCCACTGATAACAGTACGAGCGAACATCCACACCGTGTGAATGAAAACAAATCAAGTCAAAGCTATTGTGAGAGTAGGAGAGTCGAGACGAGAAGGTTTTTTAAGCCTCCTTCAGATCCTTTGTGTTTGTATGTGAGGGAATGCAACGTATATTTGTAACTGCTGAGTTGTTTATATGCATTCGTCCTACATCTGTTTTGAATGTTGCTGTGTATTGTCAAAAGGTGCATTCAACACAGCTTGATAATGATTGTGGTGTGAAAGGTTTCCACACCCCTAAAGTTCAGTTGTAGAAGTGGGTTGTGTTCAAGGAATCCCAAGCACCTTCAGGACTCAGTCCATTGTTCTGAGAACACCACCAGCCTTTCTGTATGATTTGTAAATGTTCTTCATTGACAGCTACACATGCTTTTAAGACCCATAGTGCTGAGGTGTCTACTCACAGTGGAACGATGGACAGAAACACCTGTGCAGTGTTCATTTTGACTAAAACGTCATTTAATTTTAATCATAATTTAGTCATCTAAATAGTTTTTAGTTTTAGTCTGGTTTTAGTTGATTAATTATCATAGGAATATAGTCTAGACTAAATCTACAGTCGATTCAGTCAACTAAAATATAAAGGGTGTAAAATGTAAATGCTTTTTCTTCAGTTCCCTTGAATTACTTAATTATATATACTTACACGAAATTAAACATTTATTAACCAGTTATGGAATATTATTCATGTTTGAAAGACCAAAACACACACAAACAGATTTAACAAACAACATCTGAGCTCTTACATAATTGCAAAGTGAATAAGAGAAAACTAAATTTTTTAATTAGCTCTTGTTTATTTCATAATTGTTACTAGTGCTGTCAATCTAATTAAATTACATGCTCTGTGGTTAACTAATCTACATTAATTGCATTTATCACTTTTTGCTATGAAAGTATTTTTAATTGTGCAATTCATACCAATTTTAGCATAACAGTAAATTAATAAATTAAAAAACTGCCACATCTCCAGGTCACAGTGTTTACTAGAGACACACTGCATAGTATGTGCTCTATTTCATTGTAAATAAAACTAGCTAATCTGTTTCGTGCACTTTCTAGTGTGTATGGAGAGATTTGGGACATGATAATCAAATGCAGATGGTTTGAGATAGCTAGCTAGTTTCCCGACTCTGGTCCAGACACACTGCCCTGCGTATATAGCGTATAGTAAGTTTGCGTTTGATTTATGGCCATATACAAAGTAGTTATGATTGGATGTTTTCCTGACTCGTCCCTGCCTTTCACAAAACTAAATCACTTCTGATTGGATGTCGTCCCTGCCAAACATTTTCGTCAATCAATTTTGTCATAGTGTTTATCCTTTTATGTAGTTTCTATTTAGTTATCGTGTCATTTTCGTCATGAAAAAAAGGTTTGTTGATGAAAACTATGACGAAAATAGTTCGTCAACGAAATTAAGACTGCATCTATGGCTAGCTCGTGCTACTCCCATGCATGTTCCTGTGATATACTATCCATAGAAGCTGATCAAGCTCTGAAAAACACATCCCCCTCTCTGATTTCACATAATTTAAAAGTGGGTTGTCTCCAAGGAATCCCAAGCACCTTCAGTGTTGAGGCCTGGACTCAGACCATTGTTCTGAGAACACCTGCAGCTTCTCTGCATGATTTGTAAATGTTCTTCATTGACAGCTACACATCCTTTTAGACCCATAGCACTGAGATGCCTTCTCACAGTGGAAGGATGGACAGAAACACCTGTGGATGTTCTAAGATCTAAAGCAAGAGTGGAGCTTGATGTTCTCCTCTCTCAAAGATGAAAGTGGTGTTTATCCAAATGACTTAAAGGTGCAGTTAGCCATTCTGGACAATGATTGTTGATATTTAAACTCATCCCAACCACAAATCACCCCTCATTTAGGTGCTCCTCTGGAAGCTCCACCCTTTAAAGTCATGAATGTGCATTGCAATAGCAAAGCAAGCCTTTTTTTGCAATAGTCACATCTCATCCTGGGTTATATTCTAGGGCAGAGGTCACTAATAAGTGGGCCGCGGTCCAGGTCCAGACCCAGACGTTGTCCAATGCAGACCCAAAGTGATAAACAACTGAGAAGGATTTAATGTTGACAGTGTTTATTTTAAACGGCGGCACTTTACGTGTCTTTATTGTATATGGGCTTTACGGCACAGTAACCTCACAGACCCATCGTGTGCGTTGAAAGATCACCAAAGGCTCCTCAGCCAATCAGATCTGACCAATCGGAGAGGAAGGCTTGTTTAGACAGCGTGCTCTAAAAAGAAAAGTTTATGACGAAAAAAAAAAGTCCTGGCTGGACAACCAAAAGCTCACTCCTCTCACTAAACAAGAGAAAGTGTGAGAGAGGAATACAAGAGGGAGATAAACTGTTAAGATGTGAAATTGAGTTAACAAGAAGACTTTTTATTTACTTTTTCTATAAAGAAATACTTTATGATGCACTTTTTTCACAAGCATTTTTAATGTAGCCCTTGTTTTTAGTTGAAGTGAGAAAAAAAACATTTTTTTTTTTGAATAATTAATTCAGTTCAGCATTTAAAACAATAAATATTTGAATTGAATTTGAATTGAATTTGAATATTTGAAGAAATATACAGAATTGTATTTGTAATGTGTCGGTCTTTCAGTTGCTGATGACAAAATGCTGATATAGGCTACTCCACTATACAGGATATATCATTGAATCATAACACAAGTTAGAAATTACGGGGGTCCGGACTCTGGCCTGAGGAAATTTCCTCTTAACTGGACCGTACCGAACTCTAATTAAATATCCCTGCTCTGATTACACTTGATCAAACTCACTAACAAGCCTTTCCTGAGCACAAATGGGTGTGTAAGAGACAGGCAATCGTTAAAGTGTGCATGAGCAGCAGTGTGAACCACTGCCATATACGACACCACGTACTGAGAGTGAGCTTTGTGTCCACAGGAAGGACCCGAGGAGGCTGCGTGAAGTGCCAACAGACTCATTCCCTCCAGCTGGCCGTCAGGGTTTTGTATGGATTCTTTGCCTTCATCATCATCGCTGTGGCTGTCTTGGCTTCTCTGGGTGAGCTTCACAAACAACTGAGATTACAGTGATTTCTCAGATGATAGGAATGATGGCTATCCAGACCTTAGATATAAATAGATAGATCTGGTTGTGAACAAATCTGAAACTTTTCAGCTTCAGGAATAAAATAAGCAGCTCCAGACGATCAAGAATTGTTAATTTTGGTGTATTATACATTCCTTAATAACACCTCCCACCATTTCTGGCTTAATATAGTCTAATTTACTGTCACCGCTGCTCCCACTGCAGGGTGTTTTGAGGAGTTCTCCTCTTCCCTCGATGGATGATGGAACATTTTGAGTGAACTGTGATTGTCAGAGAGGTTAATAGTTGAGTTGAAACAGGTTTGAAGACTAGGAAGACTTCTATATTAGGATCTAAGAGGAACCTTTGAATGTTAAGGCAGTTTTTAATTGTTATTATAAGTATGTTCTTTGGTGAATTATGGTTAATTTAGAAAGCTACGGTGGCCGAGAAGACCCAACGCGCTGCAAATTCATAATGGCGCTGCAGACAGTAAACACTTTCATCAAAACAGCATCATGGGCACTACATTTAACAAACGTGCTGCAAAACCGTCCAATGGAAGTGTTTCTGGTGGACACTTAAAGGACGTGGGACCACATACGGCGACGCAATGTAAACAGAACCAGGCTGAGCCGCAGTAGCATCTGATGAGAAGTAAGTTTGGCTATATTTGCTAACTATCCAGACTTACTTCTCATTAGACATGATGGCCAGATCTAGCCTCTTGAAGCTTTTCCTCCAGATGGTTCAAAAAAAGGTTCATTACTCGAAGCTTCATGTGCACACGAACCCTCTTGCAACGTTGTAAGCATAGGAACAAGTATATACATCAAATACCTTAATTATATTTTCTGTGGTTAATTCATTTGTTCATCTGATCTGTGTTTGATTGTGTGGGTCTGTTCATTTAAAAAACTGCCAGTATGATTTCAGTCAGTAAATAAATTCGATAGTATGTGAGATATTGATGTTAAAACTGTTGCAGTGGTTTGAAGAGATGGGACAGTGATTGTGGGGTGATGGTGACTTAAATTTTTTTTGAACCAGCGAGACTTCAGATGTCATCAGTGACGTCACTCGCCCTTAACGAAGCAAGCCTCCATAAGCACTTCATAAACGACTTTCTGTATTTCTCGACACCAGCTCTGAAGCCTCGGAATCATTTGCTCATCACTATTAGACGCTACCGCGGCTCCGCGTGGTTCTGTTTACATTAGGTGCGTCCAAAATCTCCTACTAGTCAGTAGGTACTGGATTAGAGTCAGTACGTGCTGCTCGAGCGGCAGACTAGTAGAGCAGTTTCAGTAGGTGAGTTTTAGTACCACACAAGCTCGGATGCACTACGTCCACCATATTACCAGCGTCCTGTGACGCAAGACGTCAGACCACCACCGTAAAAGTCCTGCTATTCATTTAAAAGCTCGTTTACTGACAGATTTGGATCTTTTAGTGACTCTGATCTGAGTTTTTATCTGATTATGTATCAGACGGTGTGGAGCTGTAGATCAGAGAAGATGAAACTGGAGGAATGTAATCATTGTTTATCTCAGCAGTTCACTAGTCGTAGCTACGTACACCCAGCTTTTCACCGTTTATTTACTCCACTTTGAATTCATCCGCGGCTCCAGGTGAATCATGGGATAGCGCAGTGTGCTGATTCAGTAGGTGATCTGGGTACCGTTCACCTACTACTCGATACCTACTGAGTATTCAGACATACTAGCCCCGCTCACCTACTGATTTACTACTGAGTATTCAGACATACTAGCCCCGCTCACCTACTGATTTCACTACTGAGTATTCAGACATACTAGCCCCGCTCACCTACTGATTTACTACTGAGTATTCAGACATACTAGCCCCGCTCACCTACTGATTTACTACTGAGTATTCAGACATACTAGCCCCGCTCACCTACTGATTTACTACTGAGTATTCAGACATACTAGCCCCGCTCACCTACTGATTTACTACTGAGTATTCAGACATACTAGCCCCGCTCACCTACTGATTGCACTACTGAGTATTCAGACATACTAGCCCCGCTCACCTACTGATTTACTACTGAGTATTCAGACATACTAGCCGCGCTCACCTACTGATTGCACTACTGAGTATTCAGACATACTAGCCGCGCTCGCCTACTGATTGCACTACTGAGTATTCAGACATACTAGCTGTGCTCGCCTACTGATTTACTACTGAGTATTCAGACATACTAGCCGCGCTCGCCTACTGATTGCACTACTGAGTATTCAGACATACTAGCCCCGCTCACCTACTGATTTACTACTGAGTATTCAGACATACTGGCCGCGCTCGCCTACTGATTTCACTACTTAGTATTCAGACATACTAGCCGCGCTCGCCTACTGATTTACTACTGAGTATTCAGACATACTAGCCGCGCTCGCCTACTGATTTCACTACTGAGTATTCAGACATACTAGCCGCGCTCGCCTACTGATTTACTACTGAGTATTCAGACATACTAGCCGCGCTCGCCTACTGATTTACTACTGAGTATTCAGACATACTAGCCACGCTCGCCTACTGATTTCACTACTGAGTATTCAGACATACTAGCCGCGCTCGCCTACTGATTTCACTACTGAGTATTCAGACATACTAGCCGCGCTCGCCTACTGATTTACTAACGAGTATTCAGACATACTAGCCGCGCTCGCCTACTGATTTACTAACGAGTATTCAGACATACTAGCCGCGCTCGCCTACTGATTTCACTACTGAGTATTCAGACATACTAGCCGCGCTCGCCTACTGATTTCACTACTGAGTATTCAGACATACTAGCCGCGCTCGCCTACTGATTTACTACTGAGTATTCAGACATACTAGCCACGCTCGCCTACTGATTTCACTACTGAGTATTCAGACATACTAGCCGCGCTCGCCTACTGATTTCACTACTGAGTATTCAGACATACTAGCCGCGCTCGCCTACTGATTTACTACTGAGTATTCAGACATACTAGCTACGCTCGTCTACTGATTTACTACTGAGTATTCAGACATACTAGCCACACTCGCCTACTGATTTACTACCGAGTATTCAGACATACTAGCCGCGCTCGCCTACTGATTTACTAACGAGTATTCAGACATACTAGCCGCGCTCGCCTACTGATTTACTACTGAGTATTCAGACATACTAGCTACGCTCACCTACTGATTTACTACTGAGGAGTAGACAAGTAAGCGATTTCGGACGCACCTATTATGTCGCCGTATATGGTCCCATGTCCTTTAAGTGTCCTCCGGAAACACTTCCGTTGTGCTGTGGATGGTTTTGCAGCGCGTTTGTGTTTTTGCAGCGTGTTTGTTAAATATAATGCCCATGTCGACGTTTTGATGAAAGTTTTTTTCTGTTTGCAGCCATTTGTGAATCTGCAACGCGTTGAGTCTTCTCGACCACACTTTTTACACTGTAGCAAAAATTTGTGACCCCCTGCTGACACTAGTTCACATACACACACAGCTTGTATAACCTCCAAAGCGCTGACCAATAGAACAGGACACTCTGGAGCAGTCACACATGAGCCCAATGCCAAACGTGGGCCGGAGGAGTGTAAAGCCCCGCAGCATTGGACAGCAGGGCAGTGGAGTGGAGTGTTGGCGTTCCATCTGACACCTTTGGTACAAGCTGTAGTGAAGTTTGTGATCTAGAACTAACATCAGTACTCGCCCTCTATAATGCTTTTGTGGCTGAATGCAACCAAATCCTCAAAGCCATGTTCCGCTCAAAGTGGAGAAAAACTGTGCCAGTAGTTTCCTTATTCACCTATTGACATGTGTATCGGCCAGTATCAGCACATCATTAAGTATTACATGCTGGATTTCCTCAGGTCATCCAGGTCACAACATCTATTTATTAATTTAAATAAACAGACCACTATTTGCCAAACTATTAATTGTACAATCTATAATAATAATAATAATAATAATAATAATAATAATAATAATAATAATAATAATAATAATATAGAATCTAATAATGTTTGAATTTCACTAATTTTTCTTTTTAAGTCAGCTGTCTGCAGCACTCAGACATAAACAAGCTGATCATTTTCTTTGTGTAGTCACTGCATATATAATATGTTATTAATATAAATAACATATTATATATGCATATATATTATTATAAGAAATTTTATATTATTATAAATGAAAGTAACCATGCTAGTTATATACTCATTTTGTGTGATAGATAAACATGGCATAATAGAGGTTTTGTGTATATATTACTTTTAATAAACAGATAAAACAGTAAACAGTTGTGGAAATAAATAAGATTTGTGCTGTTCAGCTCTGACACAGTGAACACTCACAGCCCCAAAGCCTGTTTTGAACATTTTCACTCACCATAGTTCCAGTGCTGCTTGGAATTAATGTCAGTTTAGTGAATGCAAGCACCTGAGGGCTTGATTCGTGCAGGGCGCATACATTTGAGGGGATACTGAATCAGATGCAACACCAGCACCCAAGTTCCAGCACCCGAGAAAAAAGCCTTCCCATTAGATTAGAGGCTGATATTGCCACAAAGGATACTCTTGACTTTGGAGGATACATTAGATGAGCATGTCTCCAGAAACTTTTGGGCACGTAAATGTAGAATTACTGATTTCTATTGACAGATGAGGTACGATCTGGGCTAACAATCAGGATTAGTTGAAACCACATGGATTCCCAACGGCTGTATGATGCATCTGCAACATATAACATATTAAACTCTAGTCTTAGGCTGGAATGCCTGTCTAACCCGCTCAGTTTTGCTGCAGGCTCCACCAATTGTAGTGTTTGTGAAACTGAAAGAGAGCAAATCAAAGTTTCTTTAACTAAAAAGCGAGGCAGCCACATAATTGCAAGCAATCATGAGAGGAGTTTTGTTTTTTCTATCAGCCATTATAGCGCCTACAGATATTTCTCCACAGATGCTGGTAGGATTTCCACATAATCACCGGATTACAGCACAATAAACCCATGCTTAGAGATTCACAGATAAGAGCACAGGGGCTCCAGCCAGAGTCATAACAAACTCCCAGCTTGTTTGGTGGACTGAGGCACTGAGCTCCGGCACGGGTTTTCACTAGACCCATATTAGCACAGATACATGGACGTCTAACAAGCCTAGACTGTAAAAGCTTGTGACATTCCAAAGATATGATTCGCTGTCATTGCTAAACGAAAAACAAGGTCATGTGACACTAAAAAGGCAGCCACATAATGCCACTCACATCTGCTTTGTATTTGTCCAGTTCCACAAGACGGTTGTAAAACAGGACCCTTTCGAATTGCTTTCAAACAGAACACAATACTTCACAACCAAAATCTGTCAAAGAGCAAAAATCTTGATTAACAAGCCTTACATGGTGGCAACTACATATCATCACTGTCCAATGAGAAACGAGTATCTCCAAACTTGCAACTTTACAGGAGAGACCAAAAACATACTTTACTTTTAATATAAGTCAATGGAACCAGAAATTTTTCAAAGCTATTTTGGAGCAGGGCGGCACGGTGGTGTAGTGGTTAGTATGGTGGTGTAGTGGTTAGTATGGTGGTGTAGTGGTTAGTACGGTGGTGTAGTGGTTAGTATGGTGGTGTAGTGGTTAGTATGGTGGTGTAATGGTTAGTACGGTGGTGTAGTGGTTAGTATGGTGGTGTAGTGGTCAGTATGGTGGTGTAGTGGTTAGTACGGTGGTGAAGTGGTTAGTATGGTGGTGTAGTGGTTAGTACGGTGGTGTAGTGGATAAGTACGGTGGTGTAGTGGTTAGTACGGTGGTGTAGTGGTTAGTACGGTGGTGTAGTGGTTAGTACGGTGATGTAGAGGTTCGTACGGTGGTGTAGTGGTCAGTACGGTGGTGTAGTGGTCAGTACGGTGGTGTAGAGGTTAGTACGGTGGTGTAGAGGTTAGTATGGTGGTGTAGTGGTTAGTATGGTGGTGTAGTGGTTAGTATGGTGGTGTAGTGGTTAGTATGGTGGTGTAGTGTTTAGTACGGTGGTGTAGTGGTTAGTACGGTGGTGTAGAGGTTAGTATGGTGGTGTAGTGGTTAGTATGGTGGTGTAATGGTTAGTACGGTGGTGTAGTGGTTAGTACGGTGGTGTAGTGGTTAGTACGGTGGTGTAGTGGTTAGTATGGTGGTGTACTGGTTAGTACGGTGGTGTAGTGGTTAGTATGGTGGTGTAGTGGTTAGTACGGTGGTGTAGTGGTTAGTACGGTGGTGTAGTGGTAAGTAAGGTGGTGTAGTGGTTAGTATGGTGGTGTAGTGGTTAGTACGGTGGTGTAGTGATTAGTACGGTGGTGTACTGGTTAGTACGGTGGTGTAGTGGTCAGTACGGTGGTGTAGTGGTTAGTACGGTGGTGTAGTGGTTAGTGCGGTGGTGTAGTGGTTAGTATGGTGGTGTAGTGGTTAGTATGGTGGTGTAGTGGTCAGTACGGTGGTGGAGTGGTTAGTACGGTGGTGTAGTGGTTAGTACGGTGGTGGAGTGGTTAGTATGGTAGTGTAGTGGTTAGTAAGGTGGTGTAGTGGTTAGTACGGTGGTGTAGTGGTTAGTATGGTGGTGTAGTGGTCAGTATGGTGGTGTAGTGGTTAGTATGGTGGTGTAGTGGTTAGTATGGTGGTGTAGTGGTCAGTACGGTGGTGTAGTGGTTAGTACGGTGGTGTAATGGTTAGTATGGTGGTGTAGTGTTTAGTGCGGTGGTGTAGTAGTTAGCACGGTAGTGTAATGGTTAGTACAGTGGTTTATCTACACACATCACATACTGACATGGTGTTGGTGTGTTAGTGTGTGTTGTGCTGGTGTAAGTGGATCAGACACAGCAGTGCTGTTGGAGTGTTTGAACACCTCAGTGTCACTGCTGGACTGAGAAAAGTCCACCTGTGTCCACTGATGAAGGACTAGAGAACACAAACTGTGCAGCAACAGATGAGCTACTGTCTCTGACTTTACATGTACAAGGTGGACCAACAAGTAGTTGGAGAATCTAATACTGGACAGTGAGTGGACACAGTGTTCAAACACTCCAACAGCACTGCTTTGTCTGATCCACTCACACCAGCACAACACACACTAACACACCACCAACTATGTCAGTGTCACTGCGGTGCTGAGAATGACCTACCTCCCAAATAGTACCTGCTCTGTAGTGGTCCTGTGGGGGTCATGATCATTAAAGAACAGAGTAATAAAGTATACAGAGAATTAGATGAACTACAGTCTGTAAGTGTAACTCCCGTATGGTCAGTGGAGCTGATACAGTGGACAGTGTGTGTAGATATAAGGAGGTGGTTTTAATGCTATAGCTGATCAGTGTAGCAGTACTGTAGTCTCATTATAAATCAAAGTTATAGGAAATTTCCTTTCGACACCTTATAGAAGTAAAACAGGTTGCCTATACAAGTGTGGCTGGATTGCAAATGAACCCTAGCAGAGGTTTGTGCTGGACTTTATTAGTCCCAGTAGGCCGTGGATTGGTTTGGTTTGGACCATGAAATGAATGCCAGCACACCATTGTTCTCTTAGGAAACTCCTGAGTCTCCCGAGATCCCACAGCTGTATTTAACATTCTACTTTAAATATTTTTGTTATGAGAACAAATTATCTTGCTGGTGCTGTAACTCAATACAATTTGTCTTTGTTATTTCATCACTTAGTGTCAAAGCCTGGTCTGCAAGAACGTTTCTTTTTTTGATTTCGTCCACTGAAATACATTCAAACTGTGCTCTCAGTTTTTAGGAAGGTCGACAACTTATCTGAAGATGAATTGCTGTATCATACGAAGATCGCCAAAGTCCAGGAGAGCATACAAGGTAAGATTTTCAATGCTGCAACATGAACTGTGCCAGAGAGGTTGAGAAAAATGAGACTCGAGCAGCTAAAACATCAGGCTGCAAGACAAAAACCTCCTCGCCGAAGCGCTGCTTCTGTTTCAGATAGATGTGCCGAGCAAAGATAATTATTTTTCTAATCCCTTGACTTGCCTCCCGTGGTGGGTGATCTCCTCAGAGAGCTATAACTCGGAAAAAATGTCTGTTACCTTACGGATGGCCTGAGAAGCAGCTGTAAACATTGCGACTGGCCAGGTTTCTGTCTAGCTGACAAATTAAATTCAAACAAATAAGTGAAAAGTCATAATGAAACTATGTGAGGTGGTTTCCATCAACCGTTAATGTTGAGTTACTTCAATTTTATGCCTGTTTATGCCTGGAGAATATCATTTCTCCATATCTGGGAGTGACACCTTATGTCTGGTTTCCATCTAATATTGTTTATGTTTTTTCTCCAATCTGATTGAATTCATTCCGATTCTAAATTGAGACTGAGGTGTTTATATGATCACTCTACTCAACCATCTGATGAAAATGTCAGTTTACATACACACTACAAGTAATCGGAGCCAAAATTAGGCACATGTGTAGAGTACAACTTGGTGTAAATGTTACCATGACAACAAGAATCAAGCTGGTTCAGTTAAGAGGAAGACTCGTGTTTAAAATTGCTTTAAAATTGTGGCAGGCTCAGCAAAACATACCTCACGTACTTATTAAGGAAGGGGTGAGAAGAAGACATCACGTCCTGAAACACCGTTTACATCCATGTTAGCAAAGGGTCGATCTCCCATTATTTCATCCATTCATCCATTATCTACCACTTTTCCGGGAATTTGGGTCGCGGGGGTAGCAGTCTAAGCAGAGAAACCTAAACTTCCCTCTCCCCAGCCACCTCGTCCGGGGGGATACCGAGGCATTCCCAAGCCAGCCGAGAGATATAATCCCTTCAGCATGTCCTAGGTCTTCCCCGTGGTCTCCTCCCAGTCGGACATGTCCGGAACACCTCCACAGGGAGGCATCTAGAAGGCATCCTAACCAGATGCCCGAACCACCTCAGCTGGTTCCACTTGACGTGGAGGAGGAGTGCCTCGACTCTGAGCCTCCCCCGTATGATCAAGCTCCTCACCCTTGATCTCTCTCTGAGGGTGAGACCCGACACTCCACAGAGAAAACTAATTTTGCCAACTTGTACCTGCGATCTTGTTCTTTTGGTCACTACCTTGTGACCACAGGTGAGAGTAGGGACGTAGATTGACCAGTAAAACAAGAGCTTCATCTTTTGCCTCAGTTTTCTCTTTACCAGGACACACCGGTACAAAGCCCGCATGACTCCATCTTTCCCTCACTCGTGAACAAGACCCCGAGATACTTAAACTCTATCCTGCTAACTATTTTTAAATCTTTTAAGGTTTGAAGCATAAACTTTGTCTCTTCTGAAGACCAGTTTCTACCTCCCACCATGATGAAACTTCCTCTATGACGCACCTGCACACGCACAGAATGTACTTCAACTTTCCCGATTGGGAATGTAATCAGACACAGGCGTTTACACAGCTATTGTTCTAGATTATTTATGGAATTGACCACCTCGTTCAATCAGATAGAAATTATAATCGATATAAATATAAATTATTAGTGTATTCAGATTGAAATGTATACATGGATGTATTCTATCCCGATTGAGCTGTTAGTCGGATTATCAACGGATTATCAGGCTGCATGTAAACATAGCCATTGTCATTTGTGTCTTAGTTTATAACCCCATTGTTGTAAAACTAACAGTGGCTGGGGTGGTGGTCACCACCCTGTGAAAGATTGTGCTGGCCAATACATTATGCAGCAATTCAAAAATAACATTTCTTAATGTTAACTTAAGAGTTCATCATATACATTACCTAATATCATAACAACGTTCAGAGAATCCAGAGATAGCTCTGTACACAAAGGACAAGGCCCAAAACCAATATTAGATGATTGTGATCTGCTGTGGTCTTCGGCTCAGGAACATTCCCTGAAACCACGGAGTGCCAATCAAAATTTGAAATTCTTTTTAGAGATCATGGACACCACCTTCCACAGGCAACAGTAGGAGAGGGACTGTCCAGCTTGTTATCAGTTCCAAATCGTTTGTGATGATATTGGGACAGAGCAATAGTGCACATGGTGTGGGTGATTTGCACATATTTAAATACTCCATTAGTGAACCATACATACAGGTTTTGGAGCAACATAAACTGCCATCCAGATGACGTCTTTTTCAGGGAAGGTCTTGTTTATTTTATCCAGACAACAACAAACAACATCCTGCATGGCTCTATAGTAAAAGTGTCTGATCTGCTCATAGTCCAGACCGGTCAACCAATGAAAACATTTGGCACATTATTTAATAGGAAAATAAAGTTTTTCCTGAGATGTTGAGCAGGTAAAATTCTATATTTAGTAAAAGTTGGAAAACTTTCTTCTCAGTTTCCAAACACTCACAGAGTACAGGTGAAACAAGGGGTGATAAACACAGTGGTGAACATCTACTTGTCTCAGCTTTTTTTAAGCATGAGGCAAATTCAAAATGGGCCAAAAAACAAGTAAATAAAATATTCAGTTGTGACATTTGATATGATGTCTTTTGTGCTATTTTCAATCAAGTATAGGGTTTAAATGACTTGCAAATTGCAGTTTATTTACATTTTACACAATTCAGTTCAATTCAAGTTTATTTGTATATCGCTTTTTACAACAATGTAGTCACAAAGCAGCTTTACAGAAGTTTTGAAAATACACAGTTACGACATATATCCCCCAGTGAGCAAGCCAGAGACAACAGTGGCAAGACAAAACTCCCTCAGACTGGAGGAAGAAACCTTGGGAGGAACCAAGACTCACAACCCATCCTCTTCTGGTCAAACAGTATTAACAGTTTAATAAACTAAACACCAAAGAAAAGAGTCTCTGTTTGAAATCTGGATGGCAAAGCTTTGGAGCTGCACAGGTAGAGGCAGTCTCTGACTGAGGCAGTCTATGACTGAGTCTTGGTGTAAAGTGGGCGTGAGCTAAAACAGTCCCATCCTATCTCAATGCTGGTGCATCTGGATGGTACAGTGATGTAACTGAGGGTGTAGCTGTTGACACAAATGAACAGGTAAGCTGGCTGGTGATCGTGGGGAGGAGGCCCTGATGGTCAGTCCTCCAACAGCGTTCAAGAAACACACAGCATCCAATTTTTTTGGGAAACTGGGTTGTAGATATAAGTATATAGGTTTTTAATTTCTGCCTACTGTCATGTTTCATACCTATGATCTCACACAGAAACATAAGCACTATGCATTATTTGCATTTGTTACAGTCTTTTTGTACTCCATAAGATAAAACAGGGAAGAACAGGAGGGTTATAATATGGGCTAAATGTTTATTTATTTGAAGAACATATCCTTTATAGATGTACTTCAGTAAACTCCAACTTCACCTACAGCCCATCCTCACTCTACCCTACCACTCTACCTAGGTACCCTTTCAAATATGTGAAAGGATTCCGAGCAAGTATATTGTTGCTGTTCAAAGAAAAACATAAATCTCCAGCAGCAGCTACCGTTTACATTGGATGAAAGTTTTTATCTTCCAAAATAGCTTGGAATAGTTCTGGTTCCATTGACTCAAATTAAAGACTGTTTTTGTTCTCTCCTGTAAAGTTCTCCTCTGTTTTGGTGCAGATCTCGGCGCTGTGAACAACTGCACAGAATGCTACAACTTGGCCCACTTCCGTGAAGAAATTACCAACCTCCAGAAGAAATTCGACGTCATCCAAAAGATGGTTCAGGGTCAAGGGCAATTATTGGACCAGACCTCTCAATCTCATAAGACTCTCACCCAGTCCAATAGCAGGATGATGAGAGAAGTCCAGACTTATGGGGTCAACATGAAACGAGTTAACCAGTCTCTTGAGCAGTACCTTGATCAGGTAAACGGCTGGCAGGCTGTCATCAATGAGACAGACTTGGGCATGAAGACACTGGTTCAGGATCAGTATGATTTGAAGGCTACAATGCAGCAAGTCAACACTACTGTTGCACTAAGTGCTCTGTGGATAGATGCTCTTCAGAGGAAGGCAGAAGAAGAGACACTTGTGCTGCAGAAAATGACCGTGGACTGGCAAAACTACAGCCGAGCGCTAAGCACGCTCAAGTCCAGCTCCAGTGCCACTACCCAAACAATGAGGACCATCCAGAATGGGATCTCAGCCACTTATCAGCGCCTCAGCATGAGCTCTGATATGGTGCATGACCTCACCCTGCAGGTCATCAACTTGCAGATGCAGCTGGACAATGTGTCTGCCTTCATTGATGAGCATGAGGAGAACATGCATGACCACCAGTACCATGCCAAGTACTATGAGAACAGGACCGGGGAAAGGTTTGTGACGCTGGACGCGAGGATGAACTCCATTGAAATGGAGATTGACACCATCGCCTCCAGCATTAACGCGACCGTCAGCCACGTTCAAAGCATGTACAAATACATCAACATGGAGAGCTCCTCTTGCCAGTCCAAGCTAGGCAGCCACACGGAAGACTTGCAGAATTTGAACAACACTGTTTTACTTCTGCTGAACCTTGCTGATTCCCTGAGAACTCAGTACATGTTGCTGAGTGTGCGCCTTGATGTTGACGTGAGGAACCTCTCTATGGTAATGGAGGAAATGAAGCTGGTGGACACTAAGCACTCACAGCAAATCCAGAATTTCACCATATTGAAAGGTAACCTTTTTTGTCAGTGGTCTCTGTGCCAGGCGCCTGTCCCTTGGGCACCAAACAGAGCTGCAACAGGCAACAAGAAGGTGGTGCCTGAACCCTATATGCTGATGACAGTTGTCGAAGATTGCAGGAGGAGGCTATCAGCCACAAAGAATGGTGGGAAGATGATGAGAGCTGCAAGCGATATGGGGACAGGCCCTACCAGGCCCTGCCCTGTTGTCCTGCCATCTCTTGTTGCTGTTGCTTCCCTCCCAGTATTTGTTTGTCTGTTCCCACCATCTATGACAACTGTCAACAGCACATAAGGTTTGGGCACTACCTTTTGTGACCTTCATTGGTGCCTAAGGGACAAGGACCTGGCACAGTCTACATCAGGGATCAGTGACTCTCAACTCCAGTCCACTACCCTTCAAGGTTTTGACATTTTCTGCCCTAATACTTATGATCCAACTCATAAAATTTGTCAAGGAGTTGAATCAGGGGTGCATACACACAGCTGGTCTCATGGACTGAAGTTGAGAATCCCTGCTTTACATCATATAGTGTGGTAATCTAAACCTCTCTAAACTTTACCTGCATTTGTTGCTCTTTTGCCTTGCAGGTGCTCCTGGTCCACCAGGTCCAAAGGGTAACAAAGGGGATACAGGACCATTAGGACCTGCTGGCCTTACAGGAATGAAAGGAGACAAGGGTCGTCCGGGTATCCCTGGACCTGTTGGGCCGAAGGGTTTAATGGGTCCCAAAGGAGCTCAAGGGGAACCTGGACCTTCTGGAGCCCGGGGAAACACAGGACTCAAAGGAGCCAAGGGGTCTTTAGGACAGCCAGGACCGCGAGGTGAAAAGGGACAGAAGGGCGACATGGGAGTTGCAGGAAAGGACGGATTACCCGGAGCTAAAGGACCAACAGGAATTCAAGGACAAGCAGGGCTTTCTGGTATACATGGGATTCCTGGACCTAGAGGTAAACCTGGTCCTGTTGGTCCACCTGGCCCACGTGGACCTCCCGGACCCCCAGGGAACTACACTTGGGCATGAGAAAACTTTGATACCCTTCTGTTCTTGAAAGCTTTATGCAAGTGACGATCTCATGAACTCCCCTGTTGGAAACAGAACAATGTCACTGAATGTGGTTAGCAGAACTATGTGCCTTATGAATGAACATCGTCAAACAAGGACCTTCATCTCAAAATGCTATGCATGAAACACGTACCCTCATGGTAGACAGATACCCCACTTTATCTTCATGGTATATTCCTCAGGCTTTAAGTTGCACACATATACCCAACATCTTGCACTTTGTAGTAACAAGAGTGACTTTGCAACAGTGCTGGTTGCCTGTGCAGAAACTGTCAAGGCCATGTTTGCTGAAAGCTGCACTATGTAAGAATGTTTAGCTCAAACTAAAAGAAGTAGCATTACTGACTAGGGAGAAAAACAAACACACTAAAATATGGTGTACAGGTGCCGTGAACCTGTAAAACCTAGAGCTACTAGGTCTGAGATGTCTGGGAGTCTTCCCAACAATGTCACATTCATAAGCTCAAAAAAGAAGGTCCCTCCTCAGTCCCTGCTCAGAGGATACATCCTTCACCAGGCCTTGACTGGCATCTCTTTGAATACTCTATATACAGGGTCCAAAGCACAACTGGAATTTAAAAAATATTCTTTCGCATGTTGTGTGCAACTACCTATATCCACCAGAGAGGTCTCCAAATCTCCAAATCTTACACAGTGTAGCTTTTAGCAGTGCCAGATGACAAGTTCCATATGTGTTTTGATATCAATATTACAGCCCATTTGTTATTGGTTTTCCTTATAGAATCAACTCACATATCATTACAACCAATTTGAAGGCACTTTAACGGTTCTATCTTTCTTTATTTTTTAAATAAAGCCATTTATTTTAGAGGTAGATCAGTTTTATATATGCTCCACAGTCAATCCAGAGCAGGTACTCTGAAAAGAAATGTTATTACTTCTGAATATTTCCAGCAGTAGAGCTATCTTGGATGAAAGTGTACAGCATGGAACCACAATAAGAAAAGCACAAGTGAGCAGATCTGTGGCTGCCTTTACTGACATGTTCCTAACCTGCCAAACGTTGGCTATTTGTCAACAAACGGTGCAACAGTGATATGATATTGGTTATAAGCCCGATTTGACAGTGTGCTAAACTGTTATTCGTTTTCAGAGCGTTTACTTGGATAACCTCCAGTATCGTCCTTTCATTGTCTTGCACAGATGTGTAAATATTTTGTTATGAGAATTGTAGATAAACAAGAAAAATTACACAACGTTCAAAGAAAAAAAACACAATTCCAGGAAACCAATGGAAAAGAAAGCACAATGGACTAAGCACTGACACGCGGGTGACCTCTGTGCTTATTAAAATACACAGTGAAACTAAGAAACTCTTAGTGTGTTGAACTGAATTGGAACTGAAATCACCCATCACTTTGCGGCTAGCCAACTCATAACTCTCATCTAAAACACATTTCTGGATTGCGATGAAACCTAACATGTAGCGTATCATCGCTCAGTCTTTTTGGCATCACTATAACCCAAAGCTACATTGTCGTGTCACATTTTGACCTGAATAATGACATAAACGGCCTGCATTCATCACCACTTCCACATTTAACTGCAACCATTTTCCGGTGAGAACAAGTTCTTCTCTAAATTGCAATGTTTCATCTTTAGGTCTTTGAACTGCACACATCTTCATGTTTTCCCTCTTCTAGCATACACAGAAACAGGGTATCCGTCATTAAAGATAGGTAAGCAATGTGATTTAAATACAGCAGTGCTTGAATCACGGCCTTGATCCTCTTCCATCCAACAGGTGCACATGTTTTAGTGGTTTGGTTACCTGTGTAAACACGTTTGTGAGTGATGGAGACACGTTGTAAATAAAAAGCAAACAGGAGACGTTACATCTGGTTCGCAGGCTGTTTATAAACGTGTTGTTGTAAATGACCAATAAAACATAACAAGCCTGTTTTTTTTATATTAACCTCTCATTTACTGTAATTCATACTGTAACACGATTGGGATTTATACTTTTTGGAAATATAGGGACGACAATATTGTTAAAGGTTTAACAATATTAGTAGTTATATTCTATTATGTTGTTGTTTTCTCTTTGCTCTGTGATAAAAGGATAAAAGACTGATACCACATATGCTATTTTACATGCTTTTATACTATTCTGAATAACAATTCATAATTTAATTTATGAATAATATAACAGTGGCACAGTGGTGTAGTGGTCAGTACAGTGGTGTAGTGGTCAGTACAGTGGTGTAGTGGTTAGCACAGTAAGATGATCTGGGTTGGATTCCCGGTCTGGGTCGTTCTGTGTGGAGTGTGCATGTTCCCCCCATGTGCTTGAGTGGGTTTCCTTTGGGTACTCCGGTTACCTTACACATGTCAAAAGACATGCATGTTAGATTGATTGGTCGTAGTTGTGATTGTGTGCGTGAGTGTTGGCCATGCGATGGACTGGCGACCTGTCCATGGTGTGCCCCGCCTTCGCCCAATGATGCTGGGATTGGCTCCAGCCCCCCCGTGACCTCGACCAGTGGGATTAAGCGGCAGATAATGGACGGATGGAATAATATAACGTTAAATTTACTGACAAAATTAAGTTAAATTTACCTGCTTTTAACACCCATGTGTCTCCCACGCTGCACCTGAGTCTTGCACAGTGAGTCTCACATATGACTGGAAAGTTCTCCTTCCAGTTTTGGCACTGCTAACAACCAAACATAGCTACAGAGTCTCACGTGATAGCAGGGAAAGACACAGCCAATCACACTGGCCATATGTGTTACGGGGAGGTAGGACTCGAGTAGAGAACATGATTTAACTTTCTGCAACTCTAGGTTAACGAGACATTGACAGATCTTTTTTTTTTGAAGGGGATCATATTATTGGTGGGGACAATTCAATAATCGCTGGATATTGGTGGAGACACGTCACTTCAGTCCATGCTGATTTTGCTAATCAGTTCAGGTACAATGTCAGGTAATGTCTAGCAAGACATTAACCTCTCATTTATTGTAGTTTATACTGTAATGTGATTGCACTTAATACCATTTGGAAATATAGGGACAGTTTAACAATATCAGTGGTTATATTCTGCTATTTTGCTAATCACCTTTACGAAGCAGAGTGATGTACTTTACAGCTACTACGGAAGCCCCATCCCTTCGGATGTCAGTGTAAGCAAAGCTTTGGAAGGTGTTCCAGAAGTCGATAACATGCGGAAAATGTCCCATTGTGGAAAACATCTGTTGAAATAAATGCATTTTTAAAAGGGAGAATGACTAACTTTCAGTTGTGTATCATTAAAAATATAACCACAACAACAGTAGAGCTAGACTGTACTAGTGTGTACCACCTAGCCAGCCGTATTAGTCTTAACAACTTATTCACTTCTCAGTAAATGTCTTCTAAAATGCATCAGTATAAATATTATATGGGAGTTTACATTTAAAGCAGTTAGACATTCGCTGCCTGCCATTTGGTTTTAAATAAGTAAATACTAATAAGTAAAGGCTTTGACTGGATAATTACTGCTGGCAACAATTATTTTAGCTATAACTGGTGTAGCTTTTCATTTCTTAAACAACCGTGTGGGAAGTCAAAGTCCTGAGGTTGTGGAAAAGATGAGTTTCAGTAGGATCAAATTATTGGGCTGAATCCACCAAGATAACAACACAGAGACTGGAGAGACTGGAATGACTGGAAGTGGGTTCAGAAGTGTCCAGCACATACTGAAAATCCTAAAGAAATCCTATAGAAATAATTATTGCACACAGTTTTTGATGGAGATTCTATTTTTATTCAGTACTGTACGTGATGAACTTAGAATTACAGGTATTAATATGCTTTCTCAACTTTTAGAATTTATTGGAATTAGTATTTAGAACAGTGGGCAGCGAGCGCACTGGGCAGCCTTATCCACAGCGCCCGGGGAGCAGTTGGGGGATAGGTGGCTTGATTAAGGGCACTTCACTCGTGTCCTGTTGGATCGAACCAGCAACCTTGCGGTCACAAGACTGGCTGCATAACCTTTAGCCCACAACGGCCCCCTCAGTCGCAATGTGAAATATGGATACCCAAACAAACAAAAAAATCCATTGAGTTAAATTAGCCAAAGTGTCAATCTGTTTATAACCTAAAAGGAACTATATGGGATCTGAAACACAGTCCTTTCAGCACTTCTGGCCTAAATGTAAACGTAAGTACGTACAGCTTTAGGGACACGGTATAGCAGATTTCATGAAGCTTCATAATGAGCATATGAAAGGATTTGGCATTTGAAATCTAAGAAGGCGTGTCTGATGTCTGTGCATAGCCGGCGAAAGATGCGTGAAAGTGCCTGGACGTTTCTTTCATGTTTTGGTAGCACACATGGTGCGCAAATCCCCAGAGTCATCTGATCCCCATAACCCTTTAAACTATTAACATATGGAACCATAAATCAGCTTCAATATGATGCGTCAGTTCATATGGGAAGAATTATCACACGCCAACATGAAGCCAGTGCTAAATGCTGACGGATACGCCTCTCGGTAGACTTGTGTTTCAGTTGTTTCAGCTCAATCTTTATATATAAATATATATACACAACCGCTCAAAAGTTAAGAATTTCATTTCATGCAATTTTCAGACAATTCACAAACAATATTGTCCATTTCACAATAAAATAAAGTGTATCAGATGATTTTTAAAGAATAAAAATGTTTGTATTAAAGTCTATTTTTGTATAGAGGCTTATTTTGCATATAGTCCTATTATCAGCAATTCTCAGTCCTCTGTCTAAATCTCCTGGTACGACCACCAATCCAAGTTAAGGATGTTATTGGACTAATTGGTTGTTAGGACACTCTTGCTCAATTGTGATGCACAGCTGAAAAACATTCTACTAATAAGTGAGTATAAAAGGGAACAACATTCTAGGTTAGTTTAGTATCTGAAGATCAGCAGTTGATGGCTTGCTGACTGACTCACAATGACCAGAAAGAAACAACTTTCTTTAGAGACCCGTCAGTCCATTGTTGTGTTAAGGAAGGAAGATACCGGGCTGCAACAGTCATGGTGGCAATGAGTTGGGATTGGGGCTGTAGGGGGAGAGTAAATGTTGAAACTTGCCCCACGGCAGCTCTTGCGATTTGAAAACTGTGCTCCTTTAATTGCAATGTAGTAACCCGTATAGAGTTACGCTACATAGCAAACAGTCATGGGCTATATAGGGACAGCTACAGGGACAGTCATGGGCTGGAGATTAGGCACCCAGCCTTGTGGCCAGAAGGTTTCTGGTTCAATCCCTGCAACCAACAGGATATGACTGAAGTGCACCTGAGGAAGACACTTAACACCCAACTGCTCCCTGGGCACCATGGATAGGGCTGCCCACCACTCCGGCAAGTGTGCTCACTGCCCCCTAGAGCGTATGTGTTCACTAGTGTGTGTGTAGGTGTTTCACTGCAAAACACAGTGTATGTGTACTTTCAAATCATCTAGCAAACATGGAGCTAAATAAAAGTTTTAGTGTGACATCAAGTGACCAAAAGTAAAAAGTAATTGTTAATCTTTATTATGGTGGTTCCAGGCTGGAAGGTGGAAGGTGGAATTGGGATATGTGCTGGTGGATTCACTGGTAGTGACTGAAAGGCGCTTGGGTTTGGTTGTCTGAGTGTAGTAATGGGAGTGCTGAGTGCTGCTGGCTGGGAAAACAGCTTGTGGATTGTTTGGACTGTTTATGAGCTCATGGCTGGTGCTCACTCTCTCACCCTCTCTAAAAAAAAAAAAGGCCTCCAGCTGGCAGACAGGCCTGAGGGTCCAGGCTACAGAGGACCATGTCATGGCCTTGGCTCACAGCAGCATGCCCCCCACCCCAAACACACAAAACCCCACCCCACCCTCTCAGTCGGTTCATGACGTTCTATGGAAGCTTCCTCTTGCCAAGCAAAACAACACATTCTGAGGGACAGGCCAGCGTCAGTCACAGGCGCACATCAACACAAGAACAGTTACATAACATTAAAAGGTCTTATGGCTCTATATGTGGACTTCCCATGACACACTTTCTGTTGGACCAATCTTCTACATGGAACTTCGTTGAGATGGAAAGTAATAAAGCCAGAACATCAAAGCAGAGATTAATATTTCATACACAGGCAGTTTTGTTGGTTCACATGTTGTTTTTTAGGCTAATGATGCCTTTCATAATAAAAAACTACAGGCCAAATGAAACAGTGGGTTTGTTTTATAGGCTGTTTTAGTGTCTCTGTCGGAGAGCTTTTTTTTTTTTGTTTTTTTAAATGATGCACACTGACTGCCCTGCGTTTGCTGCATCTGGAGCCACTGTCAGCAGCGGGGCTGGTTAGCTAGTTTTCACACTCTGCCATGTGTCCTAGGCATACTGCGCATAGCCCGGCTAGCAACGTCAGAATACATTTCCTGGATTTGGCGCATTTGTTACTAAATCCATGTTGCGCATGGTGTTGGTTGGCACAATCTTCAAAAGGGTATAATTTCAAAGGATAAAACAACAAATAGACACAATCCGAGCCTTTAAATGACATTCATTATGCTTTTGATGTTTTTCTCTTTCCTGTTGTAGCTTTCTTGTGCATGAAAACACTCATAGAGACCGTATAAGTACATGCTAGAGGGAGAAACTCTCTCCCACAGAAACCACTGTTCTCAGCTGCCTGAAACAGCTTGATGGAATTCCAGCCCTTTTTACTGTGGCACGGTGACATCATCTCGTAACACAGTTCTTATAACCTGCCTACTGGCAAGCTTGGCACGCCCTCTCCCAGTGTGCAGAGCCAAAACAGTCAAATCTGACCACTCTATAACACCCTGCTCCAGTGTAGCTCATGAAGGTGGCTCTATAAACTTGTTCTACCTGACTTTCAAGATCAGACTCTGACTCTAACTGGTACAGCAGAACCATTGTATTGAATAGACACCATAAAGACACAGGAGCTCTAACAGGTCCCCCTACAGTTGCTAAATGCATTTTACTTTTGCAGCACTGTTGTATGTACTAATCACTAGGGCTGGGTATCGCCACTGATTTCCCGGATCGATTCGATCCCTATTCACAAGGTCCCAATTTAATTCGATTTCCGATTCGATCAGATTCGATTCAATTCAATATCGATTCATTTAGGGATATTTCAGTTACAATAATATGTTTTGTTTGAATATGAAAAGAGATCTTTAGAGAACTAATGTGGTAAATGTACAAGGAACACTCAACCTAGCATTACTAAAAACATTAGTGTTTATATGTTTATATTCACTGTATTTGGCCACACCCACTTTCAAGCGTGTGTTTCTTCCACCTTTGTGTTAGAACTTCTGCTCAGCTAACCAAAATGAAAACTGTTGCATGGGAGGACACCAGACAAGCAATAAGAATTTCGAATGGGACAACAATGTCTCATCCAAGGTTAATAACACGGTGGGTGGATTATATGAAAAGGTGGCCTGAGATTACCTCTGGCGACAAAAATTTTAAAGATCGATATCGGATTATTCAAATGAAGATCGATTTGAATCGAAAAATCAATTTTTTAAACACACCCCTACTAATCACACCTTGTGCCGCCCTCATAGACAGCTTTTACCTTCAGACTCGGCTTTAGTTTATTAAACTGTAAATACTGTTCGACCAGAGGAGGACGGGTCTCCCCTTGTGAGTCTGGTTCCTCCCAAGGTTTCTTCCTCCAGTTGAGGGAGTTGTTGTTGCCACTGTTGCCTCTGGCTTGCTCATAGTGGATAAAGTGTGTGATTTCATGTTTTTCATGCTTTAAAATTCCTGTAAAGCTGCTTTGTGACAACATCATTGTAAAAAGCTCTATACAAATAAACTTAACTTGACTTGACGTGTATTTGTTGACAAACCTGAAGGAAACAGAATTTTGCTCCCCTTTTTATGCACATCTGTTATATAGGCGTATAGATGCTGCAGATTATACTAACAGTTGTTAGTATAAGTTGTTTCTATGTGTACGAAATTAAAAGCACAAGTGTAATCTGTAGCGTCCAGATGCTTATGTGACACACATGCACACAGGCGTGAGATGAATGTGATGATTCTACAGACTCACAAAAGGCAGGCGAGGAGACGGAGGAAAAGGCCGGACGAAACACGGGGTCGGACGCAAACGCAAGTTTAAACAAAATACTTTTAATAAACAAACAAAACGAAATCAAAACAAAAAACACAGAAGCAAGCTAACCGGAATCAGGGCAGGAACCTGAGAAACACAGGAAATAACAGAAACACATGAATCACAGAAAACGAACCACAAGGGAGAGGGCAAAACAGGATGTACAAGTAACACCTGAGGACAATAGGCGGGGCCACAGATGGGAAACAGGTGAGGGGTGGAGACAAGAAGAACATGACAAAAACAAACAGAACCACATGGCAGACGCAGAGACAAGCACATGGGACAGACAAGGGAATGTAAACAAAGACAGACAGGCAGGAAAAGCAGGGCAGGACGTGACACTGACAGAGAATGTGAATGTGTAATATGTTCAATATAGAATCCTTTCCAAGAAGCTTGACACCATAACACAATTTAAAAGATGCTTAAATAAAAAGCTTATGAAATTATTATTAAATTATTATTAAAACTCTTTTGAGGTGTTTACAGAATCACATTTTTAAAAGGTTCTATATGGAGCCATTTATAGCACATTCTCTATCAGCCTGCAGATCCATTTAAGCATGCAAATGAAAATATATAGTGGCTCCTAATAGATTCATTGCCTTAATTAAGAAACACTTGAGTCATTTTTTTACTTTATGTAGCATCACTCCAAAGACACCTTTGTTTTCAGGAGTGTGACTGTCACCTCGTTTGCTGTTGCAGGTGATTTTGCACTGTTCAGATCAGAAACAAGAGGAAAGCAAGAGGGCGTCATATTTTCCCTCTCTTGAAAACACAATACGTGCCAGAATAAACTGCGCCAGATGTTAAGCTAGTCACTGAAGCCAGTTCTTTTCCTTTTTTTCGCCCCTTCCAGGTGGAACGCATTTCACGCATGTATTTTTGTACTCGCAAGTAGAAAATATACAAACATTTAGTGTCCTGTTTTCAGTGCAGCTGTAGGAACAGAAACAGAAAGTAGATGAAGATTTAAGCCAGTGATGTCAGCTAAAGGCCATTGAACATAGTTCCATCTTTAAAGAAAGAACCAGTTAGTGCTGTATGAACACTTAATATCATACTTACAGCATCAGGGGTGGTTTATATAGATATGCACAACATATGGAAGCAGCAGTCGTAGGTCGTAGGGTGTTTATCAGCAGTGCTCCAGTCTTTAGAGGGGAGCTGGACCACACAACACTGTGAACAGATGCACTAATGTGTTACAGTAAACAGCCGGGAATTGATAGTGTGGGTTGAATTGTCAGTGTGGGTTGAATACTTCCTTTGCCATTCTCAAATGAAAGAATAAACAAAAACAAACAGAACTTATTGAGCTATATTTCCTTTTTCAAATGTTTTTAATTAGGACTTAGGACTTGATTAGTTTCTGAACATGAGCCACCTTTTACTCTCACCCACCCACTCTCACCCAAAGATATAAAAAATATTTAAAGTGTATACTAAGTCACAACACAATAAAACAATAACCATTGATACATGTATAGTATAGTATAGTGTCCCAGGCCAAAAAAAGACACTGAAGTATACTTAATTTAAGTGCACTTAGTATACTTCAGTGCACTCATGATTAATGTACTAAAACTGTGCTATTTTCGTTTACTAACTTTGTACTTAGTATTGCTATATGCATACTTTATAGCTAATAAAAATGTACTTAAATACAACTGAATATACTTAAATGTACTATTTTGAGACACCATTAAGTGTATTTAAGTGCAAGTATACGCCAATTCTTTTTTTTTTATTTTTTTTTTTATATACTTTGTGTTAAATTGGAGTATATTTGAATCCACCTTATAACTGTTGGTATACTAAGAAAATATGAGAAATATATTTATAATTCAATAACATTATCTAAACAATACATTGTAAAAAATACTCTAAGTACATTCAAAATATATTTTAGTTAAAACAAAAAATATTTTTAAAAAGTACTGAATTGGTGGGAAAAAGATGTACTTAAGTATATTTAAATGTGTCATAATGGTGTCTCAAAATAGTACAATTAAGTACAATTAGTTAAGTATATTTTTAATAGCACTATGATATTTATTTAACCTACTAAGTACATAATTAGTACACAAAATAGCACACTTTTATTCTATTAATTATAAGTGCATAAAAAGTATACTTCAGTGTGCTTCACTTTTTTTCACCTGGATAACCTTTATGGAAAAAAAGAATACTTAAGAGCACTATAGCCCTATATATAAGAATATTTAAATGATTAAATTCTCTATATTCTTTTGTATATACTTTTAGTTTTCTTAAGTATACTTACTTTTCACAATGGATAGTATAGTATAGAAGAACAATTACAGACTGTTGTCTATCTGTTTCTCTGTATATTTTGTTTATTATGTATAGTGTGTATGTATAGTACTGTATACTATACATTCTCAGCATTGCTGTGACACTGACCTGGTGGTGGTGTGTTTGTATGTGTTGTGCTGGTGTGAGTGGATCAGACAGTGCTGCTGGTGTTCTAAATGCCTCAGTGTCACTGCTGGACCACCCAAACCTATCCAGCTGATAGTGTCCTGTGTGGGCAGCGTTCTGTGGGCTAGAATTCTATTCTAGTGCAGTAAGTTATCCAGCATCATCTAATCCAGCAGCATCCCTACTCAGCCTTGATATCAGTCTTGTTTATAAAGATTCAGAGACCAGGTCAGAGAGATAAACAGTGAGAATTCAGGCTGTGGCTGCAGCACAGTCTTCCACCACTTATTTCACCTTGGAGATAATTAGGACTTCAGAAGTTACAGATTCTTTCTACACACACACACACACGCACACAGATCACAGCACGCCTTCATTAATCACTCCCAGAGCAGAGCTCTGGCTGCACACCAGCGAGGATCTCATGCCATTTTTCGGTCATATCATCACACAACTGATAGACAGCCAATGTTTTCATAAGAATTTTTCTCTATGCAGGAAAGTGAATCATCTGTGTTGCCTCACAGGTCAGTTTCCCCCCACCATAATCTTCATTTAGCCTCACACGTGTTATGTCCATGTATGGGCCTATGGAAGGTTAAATAAAGCTTCTCACAGCTGTCAGGCTACATCAGAGCGATGGCTACTAATCACATTTATACACCTCCGCCAGATTCCACATACAGCCAAGACATATTTGGGCTACAGAGTTTGCTACTTTATACCAGCAGTTAGCACTGTACAAACTCCATTCCTAAATCTTTACACAGAATAGAGTTGCTTATGTGGTGTGTGACACTGTATGATACTTGTATCTATGAATATTAATGTGCATTTTTGTATTTAATGTATTTTTGGAAATTTCAAACATTTTTATTTAATTTATTTTTATTTATTTGTAGCACATTTTTACAGTACACATACTGGATTGTCATTACTTGTCATCAACTTTGGTTATTCCACAACAACAGATTTATATATATATATATATATATATATATATATATATATATATATATATATATATATATATATATATATATATAATTTTCTGTGTTATTTCGTGGGGGTTTATTGGCAGCAAATCTTAGGCTCTCCGCTCCTAATTCTTAATTCAAAGAAAGAAGAACAGTCATGTAAAAGTATAGCGCTACACAGTGGTCTCTTTGTTGCAGCACATTGTTTTTTGTGCATTTTAGCAATTTACCTTTACCAAAGTATTGTTTGCTGTCCAGGTGCGGCATGCAGTACCATGTAATGATCTTTGACCCCGCACTGTGCTGTTCCTTAAATGTGCAGCCAGTGAAGACTATTTTTTAGCATTCCTAGTCCTGGATATCTACCTCCCTGTGGAGTCCAGGTCCACCTGCCACACCTGTTTCAGTTAATAACATTATTCAGAATCTTTAATTGCCTGGATCAGAAGAAAGGAGGGGGGTGAGGTCATGAGTATGGCTTGATTTGTACAGATGTACTGGAAATTGTTTTATATTCACTTATTTCTAAGATAAATAATGTTTTTATCCAATTATAAACTTCACACAGTATGTTATATATATATATAGCAGAGTTGCCTGCTGAATGAATAACTAACCTACTTCCAGTTTACAGTACAAGTATTAGCGACTGTATTAGCCGTTATGTCGACAGGACCCCCAACCCAACACGTAAATTCAGGGCCCAATGAAAAATCACATTTTTTCACTAATAAATCTGACAGAGTAGTGCTGTTTATATAAGATTGTCTTGTAAATGTGATATTTTTGACACAAAGTAGATAAACAGCAAAACAGCAAAGCATATCCCCAGGAGGAGGGTTGGTGATCTAGAATATGAAAATCAATGTGTAGCTGCTACAGTTTGTCCTCTACGTCTACATCTCGTGAGTTGAATATTGGCTAGGAAAAGTTGGCCTGGTAAAGATTCAAACTTGTTTGCATTTTAAACCATTGATGTAAGGCCTCCTCCTGGAGGCTGGAGCCCATTAAGCCTACACAGTTAATGATCATACACATATATATATATTTGAGAAGACTTAACTGCCTAATACAGGATTACAGGATAGCTCTAGTGCTAAACTACAGAAGCAAACTTCAGACACCCAACATGTCCTAACACACTGAACGCCTTTGGGGTAAGAACTGCGTAACTAAGCTTCCTAGCCGAACCCTTCGCCTTAAATAACGTGTTTGGGTTGTAGGCGTAAGTCATTAGCTCTTAGAGAAACAATTCTCGAGCGAGCTCTGTTTTCAGTCGTTCTGACTGTGAGCAGAAATTATGACACAGTCTTCCATTAGGGCTGCTGCAGTGCCTGAGATACCAACAGCACCGCACAGCTGTTTAAATAGGCAGCTCTGGAGAAAGGCTTCAGGTGTCCGTGTGATTATTCTTTGGAGGTTCTGCTGTGCAAACAGCCTCTCCTGAGTGCTGCCACACCTCTGGCACCCTGCACTCTTACACCCAGCCAACTGCAAGGTCATAATCCAGATTCGGACAACCTGTCCAGACATCGTAAACGTCCTGCACAGCGCTGATGCTTAGCCGGTGCTCAGGGAGCTGTAATATTGTGCATAAAGGTTGGAGACCTATCAGTGAAAACAGCAACAACTAACAATCTCAGGGTAATATGCTATAACCATTTTAGAAATATTGTGAAAAAACAACTGCTGATCATAACGTTTGTGCTCAGTGGGTGGGCTACTCGAGGCTATACATAATTTTACTAGTGGGGGAGCTTCTACGACTTAATATATTTTCTTATTATAGATTTGAAAATATACGTCTGTAATTTCTAGATCATTTTATTTGATGTAATGATTGTGCTTGCTGTATTTATGTCCCTCGATCCATTATCTTCTGCTTTATCCCATTAGTCAGGGTCACGGGGGAGGGCTGAAGCCAATTGCAGCGTCAACGGGCGAAGGCGCCGGTACACCATGGACAGGTCGCCAGTCCATTGCATGGCCAACACACACTCACACATACACTCATACCTACAGACAATTTAGAAAGTCTGATCAGCCTAACATGCATGTGTTTGGACTGTGGGAGGAAACCGGAGTACCTGGAGGAAACCCACTCAAGCACGGGGAGAACATGCAGACCCCACACAAAACGGCCCGGACCGGGAATCCAACCCGGATTCCACTGTGGTGCCATTGTATTTAACCTTTGCAAGTATTGTAAGCTATTGCATGAGGATACAGGAGACATTTATTTGAAGTTCTGGTCCATGTTGACATGATGACTGCAGATTTTTCAGTTGCCTTTCATGCTTGGTGGCATGTCCTGTCCTGCCACATCCCAAAGATTTAGATCCAGTGACTCGAAAGACCAATGAAGAACACTGAACTCATTATCATGCTCATGAAATCAGTTTGAAAGGATTTTACTGGCATTGTGGCATTATCACGCTGGAAAGTAACTGTTGGAAGATCGTAGATTGCGACCATGAAGGGAAAGACATTGTCAACAATATTGTCAAGAATATTGTCAACAACAATGCTCCAATAGTAGCATTCAAGCAGCGATTGATTGGCATTAACTGTTCCTATGTCTATCAAGAAAACATTCCCCTCACCATTACCTGGACTGTTCACACAAGGCAGGTTGGGTCAATGAGTTTATGCTGTCTGTGCCAAATTCTGACCCATCTGTGTGCCTCAGCGGAAATCGAGGACATATTTTGCCTTTAACTGCCTTAATTCGGTGGGCCTCTGTCCACTGCAGCCTCAGCTTTCTGTTCTTGACTGACTGAAATGGAACCTGATGTTGTCTGGATGCTTTTCTGTTCAGCACAGTTGAAGAATTATGTGAGTTATCATATCTTTTCAGTCAGCTTGAACCAGTCTGGCCATTCTCTGCTGACCTCTGTCATTGGCAAGGCTTTTCTGTTGCTGACAGGATTTTTTTTTATTGGCCTATGTGAATGGTGTAGCTGTTTTTATTTATCACCGAAGCTGGAAAAATACTGAATTAGAAAATGCTGACACGATTCAGATTAAGCAAGTCTACAGCGTTCACATTTACAACCTTTACAGTGCTGCTGGAGCTGTGTTTAAATCTACCTCCCAAATAATACCCGCTCTGTGGTGGTCCTGTGGGGCTCCTGACCATTAAAGGACAGGGTAACAGGGTATACGGAGAATCAGATGAACTACAGTCTGTAAGTGAAGAACTACAAAGTGTTCCTAAATAGTCAAGTGGAGCTGGTTGAATGGACAGTGGGTGTAGAAACAAGGTAGGGGTACCTAATAATTTGTTCAGTGATAGTATTATTTGGGACATGAGGCCAAAAACCAAAAATCATTCAGACCGTCTCTTATTACTACACTGACAGTGTTGAGTTTGTTTTCCAAGCTGTAGAAATAACTAAAAAAAGGATATTTATTGTACTGGACTCATGGATTCCAAGCAATACAGTTTTATTGCAGCCATATGGGCAAGAAAATGCAAACAAACACAATTAATTGCTTCTGGCAAAAGAATAAAGTTGTTATTCTGAAACTATGCGCAAGGAATGATCCCCATGATCCCATTTATCAGACCCAATAAAGGTTGAGTCTGTTCTTAAGATTTTTTTTTTCCATAAAAAAGGTTCAATATTAATGATAGGCTTGAAAATTCCAATTAATTCAGACAAGTGGCTCTGCCAAGTCTGGACTGGTTGAGAAGATGAACTGCATTGCTTCAAATCTCTTGGAAACAGGGCTGAGATGATGAGCACCACATTCTGGGTTTTTGTCATTGTTTGGGGCAAGACCACTGTTGCATGTCTTCCACACAGGTGGTCTGAGAGGGGTCTGTTATTGCTTTGATGTAGCTTTTGGGTTACGTGACCTGAATCTGTTCCACCAAACTCTTGGTAGTGTGAAGAGCTCGTACTCTACGGAAATGAATTCATACTATTCTCATAATGTAATGACCGTTGACTAATGTTTGTTATTCATTTCACGTCCCACTTTAATTGGAGCAAATGCAAACCACACCATCAAACTCTTTCAGGAAAAACGTGTGAGAAGAAATTGAATTAGGCCGCTGGGAAGTTTCTCTGTAGTATTTCAAACAGAACAATGAACGCTCTTCTCCCAGGATGCTTTTGATATATTGAATGAAGACAGCCACAAATGTATTTCTGCTGAGGTTTTATTGCCTTCAGTGAGATACAAGGTTCTCAAGTGATTTGTGTGTTAATTCCTTTTGTCAGTACCGATTGGTCTGGCTTGGATCTTTCCCAAATATTTTTGACATTAATAGTTGATAAAAGGAATATGATAGACAGATAGACAGACAAACAGCACTGATCAAAGACAGACAGATAGATAAAGGCCAGGTAGTCTAGATAGATAAAATAAGAAGACAAAGACAGAGATTGTGTGTGTGTGTGTGTGTGTGGGTGCGTCCATCATCTTCCGCTTTATCCCACTAGTTGGGGTCATGAGGTTGTTGGGGCCAATCCCAGCGTCATCAGGCAAAAGCGGATTACACCATGGAGAGGTCGCCAGTCCATCACATGTTTCATGTACTGTATTGATTCTCAAAAACAGTATCGATACACAGATGCCTGGCAGGCAGTAAATCATTACAATACTGCCATCTGACCACTAGATGGCAGTGTTGTAATCCATTTGCAGCTCCACTCCAACATTAACAAGCAGCACAAGGGTGCAATGCTATTGTAAGCATTGGCAAACCTGTTCATATAGTGGTGTGTTTTAATAGTAGGATTTAAAAAATCACAGTATATCACTTTGCTTGCAGTATTGCAATAAATTTAATCGTGACCACTGTATCATGATACGTACTGAATCGCCACGTTCTTGCCAATACACAGCCCTATGGCAAACACACACTCACAGCTACAGGTAATTTACAGTGACTGATCAACCTAACATGTATGTGTTTGGACTGTGAGAGGAAACCGGAGTACCCGGAGGAAACCCACTAAACAACGGAGAGAGCATGCACACTCCACACAGACCAGCCCGGACCGGGAATACAACCCGGATCAGCTTGCTGTAAGGTGACAGTGCTTACCACTACACCACCTACAGCATAGGTAGATAGATAGATAGATAGATAGATAGACAGACAGACAGACAGACAGACAGACAGACAGACAAAGTTATGCATGAACGGGATGGAAGACAAAGATTTATTGACAGACAGACAGACAGAGAAACAGAGACAGACAAAAAGATAAACATGGAAGATGAATATGGTACTTTTGTTTCTTGTGGTCAGTTTTCCTAAACAGTTTCAGCCAAGATGTGCTTCAGAAACACTGGTGAACATGTATATCATCACCAGACCCGGTTGATACTGGAAGAAAACAGTGCAGCTGAGATAAATGATGCTCGAGAGAGGTTGTGTTGAAAACGTTCTACCAGAAGATGCAAACATGGAAAACACTCATAGATTCCAGCAAGGCTAGCTAAACCTAGTCACCAACCTTTACCATCTCGTCTCCTGTCCAACGTCCATTATCAATAAACTGGACCACCTCAGACTGCAACTAACTACCCAGCATGAATTCTGGGACTGCTGCATTTTTTAAATGAAACATGGCTCAATGACAGCATTCCAGACACAGCCATCCAGCTACAGGCCTGCCAACTCTCCCGCATTGGCCGGGAGACTCCTGCCGTTCAGTCCGCTCCCCTGCCAGACTTGTATTTCTCCTGCAATTCCATCCAAGCACATTAAACTTATTGCTGGATCCGAGTATCCAAACATACAGTGAGCAGGTGGGATGACAGCAGGTGGTTTGTATAGCTGATGTATAACTGATAGTAGTGAACACAGAGAAGCTCCGCCCACTGTATGTCTGTAAATGCTTCAGATGAGGTAATGGAGAGGTAACGTTACATGATGCTGCCAAGTTAAACAGTAACTATGTGTTAGAATGCTGATCCAGATTGGAATTGGGAAATGTCTGACCCCAGGTTAGGATCCCCACAGGACCACCACAGAGATAGACAGTTGTAGATAGATACTATGAGGGAGACAGATCATTCTCAAGACTACATTGACGTGATGGTAGTGTGTCAATGTGTGTTGCGCTGGTCTGAATGGATTAGACACAGCAGTGCTGCTGGAATTTGTGCCCCTGTGTCCACCAGCCAACATCCAATCAACAGTGTCCTGTGGGCAGTGTCCTGTGACCACTGATGAAGAACTGTGAAAACTGTGAAGCAACAGGTAAGCTTAAAAATTATCTCTGACTTTACACCTGCACAATGTGTCTGATAGAGTGGACAGTGAGTAGACACAGTGTTTAAACACTCCAGCAGCACTGCTGTGTCTGATCCACTTGTACCAGCATAACATACACTAACCCACCACCATGTCAGTGTCAGTGCAGTGCTGAGAATGACCCGAGAGAGAGAGAGAGAGAGCTAGATAGAATGATGGGTAGACTAAATAGTAATAGGGTCTCTGCTGTGTAGTTATTACTTATTACAGTCCAATTCCCGGAAATCAGACGTTGTGTCACTCTCCCCTGGATTAAGCACAACATTTAACTCCAGATATAAACTTCCTGACTGTTACATAAGGTCATTTCCACTCTGCTGCCTTGCCCAGTGTCACTGCTGGGACAGTGCAGCCTGTAGGCATACACCGAGACACTGGCCAGCAGGATATAAAGCTGCCATTGAGTTCAGTTCCTATAAACCCACCCACTGCAGCAGGATAGACTGAGGGGAGACAGAAGAGGCGTGTTTAATTGCAGGAGCCCTTCGGTGCAGCACTCCCAGAGTAATTAGAGAAGAATGGAAGTGTGGGCCCGAACTAAGGGGCCTGGACCGTTCAGCTTTTCTGCTGAGCTCATCATCCTGCGGTTGCCTGTGAGGAACTCAAGGGGAGGAACAGGACATGACTGGCAACCCCAGCCCTAACAGGGTCCAGATGGTGCCGCAGCGCTGGAGAAAGGGGGTCAGGCGCTGTTAATACAGCTGCAGGTGGTGGAAACCTTATATTATTATCAGAGTTTTAAAGCTGAAGGTTCTGAAAACACCCAGAACCCTGTAAGAGCTGGACGGGGAGGTGAAGGAGTGGCTGTACAGGGGAGAAATAAAAATGTAACAAGGCTCATGTGAAATGTAAAGAGTGAGAGGGAAATGCGAGACGTGCCAGTCTCACAAAACATGTAACCAGACTTTCGTGCACTGGATGTTATATTGGTGGTCCAGTTTATTAGGTACACCTATTTCTACCTGTCTGTGTTAGGTTTTGTACATATGTATGCATGCTTGCTTGTATCTGTTTATATGACTGCTGTGTCTGATCCACCCAAGTAATTCCTGCTCTGTGGTGGTCCTGTGAGTGTCCTGAGCACTGAAGAACAGGGTAACACAGCATACAGAGAAACAGATGAACTACGGTCTGTAATTGTAGAACTACAAAGGGCTTCTATATGGAAGTGGAGCTGATAAAATGTACAATGAGTGTAGATACAGGTGGCATGGTGGTGTAGTGGTCAGCTCTGTGGCCTCACAGCAAGTCTATCCGGGTTGAATTCCCGGTCCGGGCCATTCTATGTTCTCCCTGTGCTTGAGTGTGTTTACTCCGGGTACCCCGTTTCCTCTCACAGTCCAAAGACATGCAAGTTAGGTTGAACGGTCACTCTAAATTGACCGTAGGCGTGAGTGTGTGTGTTGGTCATGCGATGGACTGGCAACCCCACTTTTACCTGATGATGCTGGGATTGGCTCCAGCTCCCCTATGACCCCGAATAGCTGGATAAAGTGGTAATGATAATGGATGGATGGAGTATAGAAACAAGGTGACTGGTGTCTGTGTTTGTAATAATCTTATTATATAATATAGAAATTATATAATATTATATTATATTATTATATAATATAGAAAAACTTCTTTTACCTTCTCATTCAAAGCTGCCAGCAGTCCAAGCACTGTCCTGCCAATGGTGAAGAGGTGATCTTGGCGCTGCTGACCTTAGGGATATCACTAAGGTATGAAATAACATGTACTTACAGAGAAAGCTTGGTGCAGGGCATGTAGACACACAGAGACCTCCACAGCCTCAGCACAAGCAGCGTCCTGCACATATTCAATATACAATAACACTCACACAGTCAAAGTTAAATTAGTTTAATCCAATAAACACAGTGTGTTTATATTAGCTCAAGACCAATGTGCTCAACAGAGGTTGAGTTGGAAACCTCCAGGGGCTGGGCGTTGTCTTGAAACTATAGCGGCAAAAAAGAGAGGAGTGGAGGAAAGAGTGAAGCGGAGAAGAAAAGGAGGAGGAGGACAATAGATTAGAGGAGGAGAGGGGAGAAGAGGAGAAGAAGGAGAAGTAGAGATGGGTTGAGGGTCGTGCATCTTCTCCAGACCTGAAAATAAGAAATAAAATGGTCAAGATCGCCTTGCAAGCTTTAAACTAGTTGTGTAATCATTACTTTGTGTTTACAATGTAAGTCCAAATTTCCAGAAGGAGATTAAAAAGTATATCTAACTATTGAATACAGGCTAATAAACCTTTTTAAATTCTGGAGTATGCAAGTAAGGGCTGACTGAGCTGCGGCTCAGGGCTGCCAGCTTTCACGCTGTTGTTAGAGTGCGTGGTTGAGGAAGCTGGGCAGCTCTTCGTGTTTCCTTTACTTTCACATTGATCCTATTTGCACAATAGTGTTAATCATTATGTTCCCTATTGTAGATTTTATGGCCACAATAAATGCCATTACATAGAAATATTTAGCACAAAAGCTTAAATTCATCTCACGAGAGCCGTGCTGCATTTTTTTGAGATTCTCAATTTTCCAGCCACTAAAACTCCTTTTACTCAAATATGAGTAAAACCTTGTAACAGCATCTAGAGGTGTAACAGTATTCAATATGAATCCATTAATAAAACGCTACTATCAAGGTTAAATGTTATTACTTAAGTTTGTTTAATTTTAAAGCTATTCTCAGTGTGTTTATGTTTAAATCTGTCTCATTTCAGACTCTCTGGCTATCTGACCTTTAGGTCTGGACTGTACGGCGGTCCAAAAAGAAACTAGAATGAGTTAGTCCAGAGAGCAAACAAGGAATAATAACATCACTGTTTCTATATACTATTAACTCAGTTTGTTTATGTCTAAATCATTTCTAGGTTTGTATACTTTTAAATCAGTCCAGTTTCGTACTAATTGATCTTTAGGGCTGTAAAGCGGACCAAAGAGAAACTACAAGTTCACTAACAAACAATAAAAATTAAGTCAGTTAATAATATCACTGTTATCCGAATGTAGCCCTAATATAAACATCAAACGCTGTTAATTCAGTTTGTTTATGTTCAAATCAGTCTCACTGACCTACAGGTCCGGGATGTATGGCAGTCGGTCGGTCTCTGCGGTCGCTGATGTAGTAGCAGATTCCCACGCAGGGTTGCCATGTCCTGCGAAAATATCCAGCCCAAAGTCAGTCTTAAACCCGCCCTTCAGAAGCTTAAACTAGCCCAAAATATATGTCTGTCACACATTTGAAGCAAATGGCAAAACAAGAGTCTATGACTTAGTATTTTATTTATGAGGGATTTATTATCAATATTGCTATTTATATTAAAGTCATTAATAATATTGTAACATTAGTGTTTTATTAGTTCTTTTATATCAGTTATATATCCCAGTGTCAAACGCTGCCTGTGTCAAACAATGTTTGAGAATGGAGCAGCATTCCTTTTGTGTTTTTCTGTGGCAGCATCGGCAATCAGCGCGCTCATATTTCACATTTGCAGTATTTGCGATATGTCTTTTTCTTATCATTGGGGACACTTTTAATCTATTCCAGCAAACCTTTTTCTTTTTCCCAGTTCTTGCAATACCGCCTCCTGTATTTCCCCCATTTACCTGGCATATTATCTAGCGACTGCTGTTTTCACACTGGCCTCCCTTATGTCGTTATGTTCTCCTGGATCTTAGTGTCGACTTGTACACGTTTGCCTGCCGTGTTGACGTAACATCCAAGGCAACACCCACTGGATTTTCAAACAAGCCCAATTTTGCATGCAAACTTCAAACCTGGCAACTCCCACACAGGAGAAGCCGAACATCATGTCCTGAAAGAAAATGGTTATTTTGGTTTGAGCTCTTGAGTTTATAGCTGTTCGCTAGAGATGTCAGTGAACGACTGAAGCTTCGTGTTATGATCCACAGTTACAGGACGAGAATCTAGCATTTACTGCATTCCCTATCAGCTCAGTCACAATAGATCTGCCTACTGCCTTCATTATATGCCGTTACCATCACGACCTAACAGTCATTTAAAATATTTATTTATCTATTTATTAATAATTATTTTATACTAACATTATTGTAGAAAAAGACTATGAAACTGTGTAAAACAAGTTATTAATATTTTATATAAAAGGTTAAAACATTTTTTAGGTAGCAGTTCTTTACTTATAATGACGTCACTGCAGGCTCTGTCCCTCTGCTGCCACCGTACCTCCATCAGACAATCGAGAGCTCTGAGGTGGACTCTTATGATGTGTGTAACAAGTGAAGATTAATACTAGGGCTGGGTATCGCCAATGATTTCCTGGATCGATTCGATCCCGATTCACAAAATCCCAATTCAATTTAATTTCCGATTCGATTCAATTTAATTCAATATGGATTCATTTAGGGATATTTCAGTTACAATAATATGTTTTGTTTGAATATGAAAAGAGATTTTCAGAGAACTAATGTGGTAAATGTACAAGGAACACTCAACCTACCATTACTAAACACATTAGTGTTTATATGTTTATATACCGTCCGGGTTTCTGAATCCAAAATGTAGCCAGACATCTGCTTTCAAGTTCTGGGGCGCCTTCACTTGTGCTCCAGCCATGCTTAAGCGAGACTGGGGGTCTGGAATGCTCATTTTAAGGGTTGATCTCGGGTTTATATGAATCGATATCGGATTATTCAAATGATTCAAATGAAGATTGATTTGAATCGAAAAATCGATTTTTTAAACACACCCCTAATTAATAAAATGTAAACGTTTCTATGAAATATGAACGACCAGTGGTTGCTACATGAACACAGAACGTATAAAAGGAAGACTGAACTTTAGAAACTAATTGAGCTGTTCGGCTGTAAGTTTGGGTGCCTTCAGTTTGAGTCTGTGATTTTTTTTTTATATTATTATTATTATTATTTTTTTTTTTTAATGCTGTGTTTCTTATTTCTTTATTTCTGTAAAGCACTTTGAGTTGCCACTGTGTATGAAAGGTGCTATACAAATAAACTTGCCTTGCCTTGTGACACAAAGTAAGCTACTGTTTATTTACGACTTGGTTCTGTTCATATGCTATCTCGGTAGCAATGTAGCTTCAGTATTTACCTCTATATCACTTCATTTTCATACCGCTCAGAGGCTATTGCTATTCCACTTTTTGTCCATGTGGGGAGGCTAAACCCCATTGCTTAATCTGTGAAAGCGGTTAGTGCTATATCATAGCTGGTGCCTTGGTATAAGCTTCATGAGTGGTGTTATTATAAGCCTTGTTTATCTTACCTTTTGTGTGTATACATATTCACATACATAGCTTACAAACATACAGCCTCCAAACATCTCTGAAAGTACGTTTTCTAAGTCGCTGTAAACTAGAGAACAAACTACAATCACCACATTTCCTCATAGTTCCCGATCTTTCCATTTCTCCCAGTAGTTTTTATCAAAAACTACTTGAGCAGGCGCTCAAGACGACAAGGGGCCGTCTGTAAAGTGCGGTACTGTTAAAAAACGTACACCACTCAGAGAAACGAGGAGCCTGTATGTGTTATTTATAAAGACTGGGCTGTATGTGTTGTTTATAAAGAATAGCCTGTGTGTGTTGTTTATAAAAAAAATAGACTGTATGTGTTATTTATAAAGATTAGATTGTATGTGTGGTTTATAAAGATTAGATTGTATGTGTGGTTTATAAAGATTAGATTGTATGTATTATTTATAAAGACTTGAAACAAAAAAACACAGATTATGTCTATATCTGCTACTTTTACAAAGCTGTGGTAAACAGACATACACTGAAAAGATTTCATTAAAACCTTCTGAAACTTTACTGAGACACATAACACACATACCTGCTGCAAAAAATCATTTGTAGTTTATTAAAACAATCAACCAATCAATCAGTCAATCAGTCAACATTTATGTGTATAGTGCTTTGTACAAACTTTTGTCTCAAAGCTGATTCACAGAAAAGCAGTTTATGGAAACAAAGGAAAGAATGGAAAGGAAAAAATATGCATAAATATAGACATAAAGGATACCCAGGTAAGAGGAAGAAACCTTGAGAGGAACCCAGGTTTGAGGGAGGAGCCCATCCTCCTCTGATCGACCCCACATCTTAATAACATACTACAGTCTTTACTTTGGTCTGATATCCTTTAGTTGATTTTTAGTAATTTATCAGATGTAATAAATCCCTACTGTTAGAGGACCGCTGATGAACATACGACAATGTTTAACTTTGTAAGGCATGACTTGGTTGAATTTTAATGATTTTTTAAAAGTAATAAGTTCCTACTGTGAGACAACCATATGAAGAACAGATCTAAAGTCACTTGTAGCGTACAGAGACCCGTCTGTCGGACATACTACAACTGTTTAGTAAGATATGTTTTGGTTGAATTTTAATAAATTTTTGTTATTTAAAAAATACTATTCTATGACATATAAAATGACATGCAGATCTAAAATTTCTTGTATTTTGAAACTACTGGGAGAAATGGAAAGATCGGAAACTATGAAGAAATGTAGTGATTGTAGTTTGTTCTCTGGTTTACAGATGTACTTTTAGAGATTTTAGGAGGCTGTTGTTTGTTTATCCACCGAATATCCAGTATCAACCTAACTTTACTGAGCTTTCATTACCTTGAACCTAGAAATGCCACACATTTAAGTGCTTTAGTACACTAACATTCTATTAAACAACATTGTGTACACATGTTACCATATAGGAGCACTTGGTAGTTCTACACGTACTGTAGTCTATCTGATTCACAGCATACATAGTTTATCCCCTTCTGTACCCCCATTTCTTTCTATTAGAGTGGACAGTGGGTGGACACAATGTTTAATGACTCTACTACACACACTAACACTGACCACCAGTATCTCTGCAGTGCTGAGAATGATCCACAACCCAAATCATACCAGCTCTGTGGTGGTCCTTTGGAGGACCTGGTCATTAAAGAAAAGGGTAACAAAGTATACAGAGAATCAGATGAACTACAGTCTGTAAGTGTAGAACTACAAAATGCTCCTGTATGGTCAGTGGATAAAATGATAAAATGGACCATGAGTCCAGATACAAGAAGGTAGTTTTAATGTTATGGCTGATCTGTGTGTGCTTATACACCGACCAGCCAACATTCTTAAAACCACCTCCTTGTTTTGATGAGCTGATTTGAAATTAGCAATGTTGCAAAGCACAATGTTTCCAGCCTTGATTCCTTTGCCAAGTCACCAGAATATGCATATTTACAAGGATAAAGGATATCCTAGAACTAAATAAGCACAGAGGCTGATGGCTAGCCTGTTGGTCTGTGTCTGTAAGCCATTCTGATGAGCCACCTGCCGCTTCAGCGCAGCTGTTTACATCATCTCCAACAGGTTTGAACTCATCCTCAGCATTTTCCTCATCTGATCAGTCTCCCTTAGTTATTTCGTACAAACTCTTCTCTGCTTTTGTTCTGTCTCCTCAAATAATGTGTTTAAACTTTAGTGACAGTGAAAGACATGAAGGTCATCCTTGGTGTGTTTTGCAGTGGACATTCATAAAAATATGATTACTCAGTCCCAGGACAATTGAACTGCCCTCAGTCCTGGCCAAATAATTCCCAACAACCTCAAAAATAATAAAATACTTTAATTGTGTAGTAAGAACACAATAAGTGAACACTATTTATACTTCTATTTCCATAAAATCTCCTTTTATCAGCTTACTACCCCAAAACATGTGACATGACCAGAAAGGCATGTCCACTACAGAGGACACAAACAAACAGGCGTGGTCTAGGTAAGATACGGCAATGATTAATTGGCTCTGTGTAAACGAGAACAAGGAGTATTTTTCCATTTCACATTTAATAACATTGCCTGAATATTATTCTTTCACCAACAATCTTGATTTAGCTTAATGAATACCTGGGTAGTGGAACATTCTCAGAACTGTAGTAACACTGACGTGATGGTGGCATGTTAGCGTGTGTGTGTGTTGTGCTGGTAAGAGTGGCTCGGACACAGCAGTGCTGCTGCAGTTATTAAACAGTATCCACTTACTGTCCATTCTAACAGGCACGACTACCTTGCTGGTCCACCTTGTAGATGTAAACTCAGAGACGATAGCTCTGCTGCTGCACAGTTTTTGTTGATCATCCTCTGGTCCTTTATCTGTGGTCCCAGGACACTGGTGGCTGGATGTTGATGGTTGGTAGACTAATATTACCTGCTCTGTGGTGGTCCTGAGCATTAAAGAACAGGGTAAAACATGATAAACAACGTACACACAGAAAAAGATGGACTGCAGTCTGTAATTGTAGAACTACAAAGTGCTCTTATATGGTATGTGTAGACATAAGGAGGTGGTTTTAATGTTATGGTGGATTGGTGTATATATGTACAGTCTCACACCAATGTATGTATATATATATATATATATATATATATTTGTGTGTGTGTATATATATACATGCACATATTTTAATGGGTTCGTATGTAAGTCTGGAAGAACTCAATCTAACATTTATTAAACAAATTCATGGAATGTGCATGAACACACTGATGGATCCAGTCCACTGTCAACTATCAGGAGAAAGAAGTATGTATGGGCCTATAGCCAGCAGCTCCTATAGAGAATAAGGGAACAAGAATGTGGACAAAAGCAGGACGGAGGCTTGGCAGCTCTCACAATTCAGAAACTGGAGTCATGTCCTCAAACAGGAACCACATTTGTTTCAACAAGCACCACACATTTAGCATTTTAGCTCCAAGCCATAGTAAGCGTGCAGGACGGAGGACCAATCCAGACGCTAACCCTGACGATAGTGCAGCCAAAGCCGTTTCCAGCAGAAAAAGAGGACCGAATAGTAGCAAAGTAAATACTTATAATTGAAACTTATCTTCAGAAACCTCTGAAGATAAGGCCAGCTGTGAAGGAACCAGATGCATTAAATGACTAGTCTTGAAGGCGTGTCAACAGATGCCAACCAGGCGGAGGCTGTGAGTCTAATGCAGCATTGATAGCAGATGGCTCTTCACGATCTCCGTTAGGTGTTTACTGATATTTTTCCTGCAACCAGGTCTACTTGCATTCACTGATAGGTAGTACATCAAAAGGCTTGGAAGGCGACCTCCGTCCAATTCCGGTCAGGCACCAGGAGCGGAAGTGGGGCCTTCATGCCAGCACTGGATGGAATGGTGGTCGGTGGAAAAGGCAGATGGTGGCCAAGTGGATCGCTGGTATTGCTGCTGTTGCCTCCAGCTGCATGGGAGCCAATATATTACAACATATATATACATTGTAAGGACACAGCCCCAGGCGTTTGTGCTGGCTGGGTCTGCACATGTCCAGAGACATAGCTTGAGCTGTTGCATTGCCAGAGCGCTTGACCAATGCTGTGTAGGGGGGGAGGCATGGCCATGTGGAGTGACCACAAGTAGAAGCTTATGGGAGGCGCGAGTGGCCTTAATGCTGTTTATGTTGTCATTGTTTGTTAGTGTAAAAACACACTGTGTGGTATTTGTGGTTCATTGTGTTTTTGGTTGTTTTAGGGAGTTCTGTGTTGGGTTTGGGGGGGTAGTCACCACAGGGTGAAAGCCTACAGCTGGCGGTGGTGGTGACCTCCTCCGTGAGTTCAGTGCTTTGTATGCGGCTTACTGTTGGTAATACTAATAAAGAGCATTTCTTGGAGCAGAATTAGAGTCTCCCCTGCGACGTACTCTACAGCACTGCATCGTAACAAAAACAACATGTTTGTCTTCGTTGGAAAGGAGGTTGCAAAATGATCACACAATATGAAGAACTGTTTTTAATACGTAAAACCACAAAACTGTCATAAATTGGCTTCATAGAAAAAAAAATAGAAAGTCGTAGAATATGGGGCTTTTACAGTCACTCAGGATTGTAAACTTCAACTAGACAGAAACCACAATTCCAGAAAGAAAATGCACTATTTATTTAGTTGTTACATTGTTTTCTTGTTCTTTCAAACAATCCACAGCAAGTGTTTGTTGTTATGATCTACCAATATGGGTACAGGTTCGAATATCCACATTGTTGGGGTCCAGTATTGTACTGCGGTCCATTATTATACTGTGGTCCAGTGTTGTTCTACCAATACTTATATACACAACATATTAAGTTATTTGAAGGAATGTCCCATTCTGCATCTCCATCCTCCATGAAAATAAAGGCTAGGTCACTTGCATAACATCTGCTCAGGAGTCACGGCTTGAACAAGCTTCAAATATCCACATTGTTGGGGTCCAGTATTGTACTGCGGTCCATTATTATACTGTGGTCCAGTATTGTTGTACCAATACTGGTGTACACAACATATTGAGTTATTTGAAGGAATTTCCCATTCTGCATCTCCATCCTCCATGAAAATAAGGGCTAGGTCACTTGCATAACATCTGCTCAGGAGTCACGGCTTGAACAAGGCAGCAGGTTTTTCAGGGGAAGGTGGAATTTTCCATAATACGAAAAAAAAACCAAGTTGACACTTTGAGTAGAATAACAGCTGTAAGAAATATGGAGGATGAACATATTTGCTTAAACGAGACCAACAACCGGGGCAATGGTCTGTAAATGCCATGTTCTTCAGTCACTTAGTCCAGTTTGGGCACCCGAAGACATATGGAGCTACACATTACACGCAATTAGTCCACTTGAATATTGTTGTGCATAGCCCCTTTCACCAACACATAAAACCCTCATGGCGCCTGGTGCCATAGTCCAGACTCGAGCGCGCCGTGTGAACTGCTGTTAAGTGAAATGGCAACCCCAGAACAGAGCCGCAATAAAACTGCCTTATTTCACAATGGATAAAAATAAAACAGCTTATTTGGCCGTGTTGAGAATGACTTCCATACGATGGAGACATTGACGCCTCTTTCTGGCAGCTGCCCCCACCCCCACGCCACCCACCATAACCGCAAACTCATTTCTGGGGCTGGGACTCTGGCCTCCTCATACTGCCTCCAGCTTGACTGAACTGTGTGTCCTATGTGATTTGCGTCAGCTGGAGAGATGAGCACTTCTAAACATTTGGCTCGCACCTGGTACTAAACATGCGGCCTCTTGGGGCCGAGCGACGTTACTCATCATGTGCTTCAGTTCTCGAAGGAAGTCTCTTTGTTCGACCTATTTATGCTCCACCCACAAACATTTCTAAGCAACTATTGAGCGAGGAAGTTGCCAAGAACAACAACAACAACCCAGCTGGCAACCTTGGATGACACATATCTGTACTTATTGATCTCTTTCGTGACTGAGCTGGTCATGATGTGTTTTTCCACTTCCAGTTTTATTCATAGCAGACATTTTTCATGGACCTACTTGGAGTTTGGCTAAGAGCAGCGAAAGAAGAAAAGGCCCGTTTCTGGATATCATAAGTGTACCGAGGAACCGACTGCATCTTTTCATCAAACTGCTGTATCATATACACGACATCAGGGGCTTTCAGTCATATCCACAATAGCAGGAGCTCACATGCTCAGCTGTTGAAGGCTGAAAACAGATTAAACATATATATATATATATATATATATATATATATATATATACATACACTGATCAGCCATAACATTAAAATCACCTTCTCATATCTACACACATTGTCCATTGTATCAGCTCCTCTGGCCATATAGGAGCTCCACTTACATACTGTAGTCCATCTGATTCTCTGTATACTCTTTCACCCTGTTCTTGAATGATCAGGACTCCTGCAGGAGCATCACAGGGCAGGTATTATTTGGTTGGTGGGTCATTCTCAGTACTGCTGTTAGTGTATGTTATGCTTGTACGAGTGGATCAGACACTGAAGTGCTCCAGGAGTGTTTAAACACTGTGTCCTCTTACTGTGTATTCCATTAGACATGCCTACCCTGTTGGTCCATCATGCAGATGTAAAGTCAGAGACAATAGCACATCTGTTGCTGCACAGTTTGTGTTCCTCTAGTCCTTCATCAGTGGACACAGGACGCTGCCCACAGGACACGGCTGATTGGTATATATATATATATATATATATATATATATATATATATATATATATATATATACATATACACAGCCCTCATTTCTCACTAGCAGCAACACAGAGAGACACCAGCATTAGGAAGAGTCTTAAATGCTTCTCTACTGAGCTGGACTACGCTGAGCTTGTTGATTAAAACCAGAAAAGTTGAAAATAACAAAGACAAATGTCCTGCCTTGCTAGCATTCGCTATTACATGACAAAAACCGTGCCAATCAATCTTAGGAGTGTGACTTTCACCCACATGCAGAAATGTCAATTGAGATATACAACGTTTGACAAATACTACATACAGTGCTATAGTTTTTCATTAGGCTGAGTGGGATTTTTGTAAAGCCTGGCCAGCCTAAACACAGATACAAACAAAAGCATTTATCGACAGAGCATGGATAGTCCAGCTGATCAACAAGGAAGGAGTTGTGCTTTTCTGAAATGTATAAATTATTATTGCTTAAATTAAAAAGCTGTATATCAGGGGTATTTAATTAGAATTCAGTAAGGTCCTGTCAGAAAAAAAATCTTCAGGCCAAGGTCCAGACTGTCATAATTTCTAACGTGTGTTCTGATTCAGTGGTGTATCCTGTTTACTGAAGTAGCCTAGTGTCAGCATCTTATACCATCAGCTACTGAAACACCAACACACCACACATACCGTTCAGTATATTTAAGTATATTTATTTCTTCAGGGCTACATTAAAAAAACAGAACGCTTTTAAAAAAGTGTGTCTTAAAGTGTTTATTTATAGAAAATTAACCTCAAAAAGTTAATTCAATTCCACATTTTGACCTGTTGGGTTGGAGCTGCCTGTGGGAAGAATAAACATATACGTCTTCATTCCTGGTTAAAACAGTCGTCTTTGCTATCGACTTTTCTTTTTTTACAGCATGTTACTCTTTCTCTAGCTTGCTTTATTCTGCGACTGCTACTTCTCGCTTCGTATCTCGCCTGTGTGCGTGCCGCACTCCCGAATCTGATTGGTGGTCCTACAATGCATGCGACTGGTCTGTTAAAAATACATTTTAAAAACAAAAACAAAAATTTTAATCGTTCTTAATAATCAACAACTGGGTCCGGACCCGCCTATTAGTGACCTCTGATGTATATTATCCTGACATTTACTGCAGCCTAATACATGACAGGGTCTCATGATATGCTAGCCAAAGACGTGTTATTGTGATGTGCAGGTACTGAGACTTGGTCCAGTGCTTTTGGACAGCAGGAGGGCATCAAATGGTCAGAGTTGATGTGCTCTCTCTCTCTCTCTGCTGTGATCCACACACTTTCTCTTGCTTTCAACTCACAGTTGACCTATTTCACACACACACACACACACACACACACACACACACACACACACATACACACACACACACACACATACACACATACTTCTATGACAAAGACAGAGATTTTCTTAGTTTGCCCTACTGCACTGCAGAACCCTGTCTGTTTTTGATGTTACTGACAAAGTGCAGGATGACTTTGTTTAATTGCAATTAGTGTGTTTAATATTCTTCAGCTCAGATTAGAAATGATGTCATATTTTCCACTTTCACAACGTGCAACTTTAAAGGAAAGAACAAAAACAGTCTTCACGTTCAATGTAAGTCAATGGAACCAGAATTTTTTCCAGGCTATTTTGAAGCTATTCTTAGCTATAAAAGCTATTTTTCCCACAATGTAAATGGCAGCTGCTGCATTTAATTGATATAGAAAAATAGAAATCAACAAAAATGGAAATACATGCATTTCATTGGACAGCAACGATATATTACATATAATAATCAGGTTAGCATATGCATATATTCACATACATTATAAACACCTTCGATAACTGTCTATCTATCTATCTATCTATCTATCTATCTATCTATCTATCTATCTATCTATCTATCTATCTATCTGTCTGTCTGTCTGTCTATCTATCTATCTGTCTGTCTGTCTGTCTATCTATCTATCTGTTTTTATATCTATCTATCTATCTATCTATCTATCTATCTATCTATCTATCTATCTATCTATCTATCTAACTGTCTTTATATCTATCTATCTATCTATCTATCTATCTATCTATCTATCTATCTATCTATCTATCTAACTGCCTATATCTAACTAACTGTCTATCTATCTATCTATCTATCTATCTATCTATCTATCTATCTATCCAGACTATTTGGAACAAAACGCCGACTTCGCTGTGACAGCAGGTTGGAAAGTGGAGCTCCGGGAACAGTGATGAATAATCCTCTGCTGAACATCTCATGCCTTTCAGAACGCTGTTTGTGTGCGTCTGTGCTGAAGGAATTTGTGCTGTCAGCTGGCTGGGTGGAGGAGTTCACCGGGTCTCTGCTGATCCACTCTAATCACTGTGTCAGGGTCCTCTGGGGTGAATCAGCGGGGTGAAGTATGCTGACGGTAAGTGAGCTGTGAAGTCTGCTCATAATTTTGCTTTTGGGAGCACTGAAATCCAGCACCGACCAGGGCCTCCGAGGTTTAACCCCGTCAGTAACGGCACAGAAATATCCTGATGAAGAATCAGATTAGCACAATTTCCCTCCACCTCACATCAAGATGTAGTCCAATAATCATGACATGCTGCTTTTTTAGCTTCTCGCTGGAGCTGTGAGGTTAATTTAGGTGAGAGGTAATGGAGGCAGTGTACAACAACATATCTAAATCACACACTCGGATCAAACCAGGTCAGGTTGCTATGTGCAGCTTATATTCCTCAGTCTCACCACCCTGCTTGGAAAAATAAACATGTCTACACCAGCCTAAGTTGCATTTGGAAGCTGTTATGCTTATCCTCACCAAAACTTGTATGGCTGGTCACCAGTGAAACCAGCATATCATCGCTCATAAATCATTATAAGTGGTCTTTACAGGCTCTAAGTGAAGAGAGATTGTGAGGTCGTTTGACTGACATTAACAGGACACACAGTGAATATGTTGCTCCACCAAATTCAGGATTTTTTAAAACTTAATCAGCAAATATTGTTTAAAGCCACAGCTATTGTATTACAACATTCATGCTTCCAGTGTTCTTATGATTGAAGGTTTTACAGGGCATTTTGAAACCTGGCATTACAGAGTTATATACTATTGTTTCATAAAAAGTCATTTTAATAGTAATTATATTAGCGGGTTAGATTCCCAGTCCGGGTGGTTCTGTGTGTACGTTCTCCCCATGCTTGAGTGGGTTTCCTCCGGGTATGTTAGGTTGATAAGTCACTCTAAATTGCCCGTAGATGTGAGTGTAAATGTGTCCATGAGTGTGTGCTGGCCATGCGACGGACTGATGACCTGTCCATGATGTACCCTGTCTTCGCCTGATGATGCTGGGATTGGTTCTAGACCCCCGTGACTGAGACTAGCAGGATAAAGCTGAAGATAATGGCTGGATGGATATATGGTATTATGCAGACATGGGACCAAGTCACTAAGTTGCAAAAAACAAGTAAGTCTTACGTCTTGACAATCAAGTCCAGAGTCAATACAAGGAAGTCTCGAGTCAAGTCCCAAGTCCTAGTCAAGTCAACAGATGTAACGTCATTTCAGTATTTAACACAACTTATGCAGTTGATTAGTAGAATATTAAACTGGCATTAATATAAAATTAACATTTTTAAAGTTTGTATTATAACAAAAATAACTTGCATATGAAATTAGATCATTTCAAGCAGTTCTAATCACTAATCACCTCATTACCAGTCCAATCACCTCATTACCAGTCCATTACCAGTCTAATCACCTCATTACCAGTCCATTACCAGTCCAATCACCTCATTACCAGTCCATTACCAGTCTAATCACCTCATTACCAGTCCATTACCAGTTAAAAAAGGTGTTGAAGCAGAAAAAACACTAAAATGTGAGGCAGTGGGCCTCGAAGGCCAAGGCTGAGAAACACTGCACTGTATGGAAGTATTAGTACACATCACACCTACAGGAATTTTAATAATCACATTCTAAACCCATAAGCATTAATATCTGGACGGCTCTTTCAGTTCTAACAGCATGTGTGACTCTGCAGTAGCTCTGCATGGACTGATCAGTGTTTGTACTGATCTGCACTACTTGAACACTTCCTGTCTGAGACGCTGAGCTTCCTAAACTCTTTAATGTTTCAGTAAAGTTCTCAGTGGACGGTGGAAGATCTAGGAGGGATGAACAGAGGGAGAGAGCTGTGTTCAAATTAACTGTTGTGTATCATTATGTCGCTAGCTTGTTAGCCAGCCAGCTAGCCAACTGCTATATGTGAAATGTAGCAGAGAGCAGAGACTTCCTGTCCTTTGTGCCTCAACAGTCGAACAAAGTTTGAAGTGGTTGCAGCAGAATAATCTTTGTAGTTGAACGGAATTATTTTCGGGAGCATGTTGCTCCTCGTCTCCTCACAAATTCAACACTGGCACCCACCCAAAGCTTCCCGTGATTGGCTGCAGAACTTCACTTGTTGCTAGGTTACGGATGAACTGAGTGGCCCATTTAATACAACATGATCAGCTATGTGATTCAGTTTTCCTTATTTATTATGTAAAAATAGGGTGACAAGTCTTTTAAAGTCCGATTCCAAGTCCAAGTCAGTAAAGGTAAAGTCTAAGTCAAGTCACAAGTCATCAGTTTAGTGATTCGAGTTGGACTCGAGTCCAAGTCATGTGACTTGAGTCCACACATCTGGTATTATGTATACAACAACTTATACATATTTACATAAAGCATTATGAATACAGGCTTCATAGGAAATGTTACCTAGATTTATTTCTGAAACATATAAAACCCATGAACATAAGATATTGAAATAATTCAATAATTAACATCTAAATAATTACAGTATATTTTACCCCAAGCATGGAAATAATAGCACGTCACCAAAATCTTACACAGCATTTTTCTTCACGCCAACGAGCAGCTGTATCTATATTTCATCACTTCGTTTTAACGACTGCCGCTGTTGACGCTATTCCACGTGGTGTCCAGCACTGTTTGTGGTGCTCTCTGTTTGTCCCCTACAGTGCTGGAACTGTTCAGTCGGCCCCACATGTGGCCCAATGTTTACTTACATCATGGTAGCCCAATCTCCAAGGCTGCTCTCCCCGGTCTCTATTTTATGGCCTTATTTGCTTTTGTTGGAGGCTCCAGCTGGCCCACAGCGAGCGGGCCCACAGTCGAGAGGCTCATCTCTTTTATTTGTGTGGCAGTCCGCACTCCTCAGCACCCGCCTGGCCTCGTTTTCCTACTCATTTTCGTCCCGCGTATGCATGTGCATGTGTGGTCCTAGCACAGTGTTTTGGCTCCAGCCACAAGTTATAGTCAGCGCGGAGGTAAAGCATAGCTGACAGAGGGTGGGGGGGGCGGAGTGTGCAGCCACAACTAGGAAGACCTTGTTTGTCTTGTTCTAAACATGAGGTTAATGGGCCAGTAAGGTTTGGTGGGGCCAACATGTGGAAGCCCTACCAGCCGTCGCTGCTCCTACAGAGCATGTGGCATGGTTTGAGGCAGACCAGAAGCCAGTTACATCAAGGATACAAACTATAAAAGGCATTCTGAAAATGTTAAATTTCCCTCTGGGTTTGAAACAGGAATTCCAGCAATTATGTAACATTTCTGGGCTGTTCAGGCTGCAGAGGTATCAAGTAATGAAGTACAAATACTTTGTTACCTTCCTTCAGTAGAAACTTTGGTTATTTATACTTTACTGGAGTAATTATTCTTCAGGTGACTTTTTACTTCTACTCCTTAAATTTACACTCCATTATCAGTACTTTCTACTCCTTACATTTACACTCCATTATCAGTGCTTTCTACACCTTACATTTACACTCCATTATCAGTACTTTCTACTCCTTACATTTACACTCCATTATCTGTACTTTCTACTCCTTACATTTACACTCCATTATCAGTACTTTCTACTCCTTACATTTACACTCCATTATCAGTACTTTCTACTCCTTACATTTACACTCCATTATCTGTACTTTCTACTCCTTACATTTACACTCCATTATCAGTACTTTCTACTCCTTACATTTACACTCCATTATCAGTGCTTTCTACACCTTACATTTACACTCCATTATCAGTACTTTCTACTCCTTACATTTACACTCCATTATCTGTACTTTCTACTCCTTACATTTACACTCCATTATCAGTACTTTCTACTCCTTACATTTACACTCCATTATCAGTACTTTCTACTCCTTACATTTACACTCCATTATCAGTACTTTCTACTCCTTACATTTACACTCCATTATCAGTACTTTCTACTCCTTACATTTACACTCTATTATCTGTACTTTCTACTCCTTACATTTACACTCCATTATCAGTACTTTCTACTCCTTACATTTACACTCCATTATCAGTACTTTCTACTCCTTAAATTTACACTCCATTATCATTAACATAAACACATGTTAATGTCCAGTAGTAACAGATATGCTTCTTTAATATATTTACATTGTACTAAACTACATTCATGTTCAATGGGCGTATATGCGGCTGAAACAGGAAGCCTAGCGCATCCCAAATTTATCAACATTAACATTTTAATATAACATTATAGTCATTATGGTTTTTAGAAGAATGCGTTTTTTGGGGAGGTGGGCTAGTACATTAGAGACCCCTGTGGTGGGGCCTAAGCTTTTGTTCTTAATGGTATTTTTTTCCTTACATTACTTTTACTTTCATATTTTAAGTAGTTCTGAAAGCAGTACTTTTACACTTTTACTGGAGTAAAAAGCTTGAGTTGATACTTCAACTTCTACAGAACTTCTACCTGAGTAATGAATGTGAACACTTTAGACACCTTTGTCAGGCTGAATTGTACGTTACTCAGAGTGGTTTGATGTAAATTTTAGGTATGTTCAGTAGAAACGTGTTGTTTGTGACTTCATTACAGTGACAGTGATAAAAACCTGACATTTGAATGTCTACATTGTAGATGATCTGAGTTTTTATATCGTCGCTGTCCAAAGACAAAGATATATCTCCATTTTTGTCTATTTGTCCAATTATTCAAACACAACAGCTGCATTTTATATTTTTGGAAAAATTCATGATGAATGGACCCAATGCTTCAAAATAGCAAACCTCTGGTTCCATTGTCTTACATTGACAACAAAGACTGCTTTTGTCCTTTCCTGTAAAGTTACTGTTTTAGAGATACTTGTTTTTCATTGGACAGCAACAATATGTATAATTAAGGCAGATCTGAAAATAAAATATATATATTGCCGCTGTCCAACAAAAAAAACAAGGACCTTTACAGGAGAGGACAGAAACCTTCTTTAATTTCAATGTAAGTCAATTTAAAGAGCTTTAATTCAAGTGATTTTGGAGCATTTCTATTGGTCCCTTCATCATAAAACGTTTACTGTATCTAAAGAGCAGCTTGTTGTGTTCAAATAATATGGAAAAGTAAAATTTTACAAAAATAAAGATAGCAGTTTTTCTGTGGACAGCAATGATTTAGGTATTTCTTTATATATTACAAACAAATTTAAGGCAAAGATCTGATCTCAAAAGCATAAAAAGTTATCAAGTGTATCATTAGTGACAGCATTTATACCCATTATGTGTAAAATAAGGGTAAAAAACAGTACTTAAAACAATGTTTTAGGCTAAAATCAAATCTGTAGTAAACTTTGGTGATGGCAGAACTATGAGCACAAGATTCATATTCATATAAAATATTTTGGCAGTTTAAAAGAGACCTATGACTTCAGAAAAAACAGGTTCATGACTAGAGTCCAGTAGCCAGACACTAAACACACCCCTGGGCTAGCTCCAATACTGAACAGGCTGTCAACATATGCCATATGTCATATATGGATGCCCTCCACTTTAATCCTGAGGAAGGCTGGAGTTTGGAAAATATGTTTGTGGTGATGTTGTAGATTAACTTGACGCTTGCTAGCTTCTGGTGAAGTTTTACACAGCAGTGTTCTCTAAGACTATCTAAAAATAGGCCAGAAAGTGGTGGAAGTGATTAGTAGATAGCAAAGGCATTGGCCCTCTGTTGGCCAAAACAACACAACATGGGAAGTCCTCCTTAGAACTTTCTGTTGTGTTTTTAGATGTGACCTCAAAACACCTTTCAAACATTTGCTTGTCTCTATGTTTGAATCATCTGCTTTTCAGTGCTTTAAACTCTGTTTGAATACGAACTGTGGGAGTTGTGCTTTTCTAGCTCCATTGTTTAAGCACTTTTGGCCCGTTGTACTTGTTCTCCAGTGAACTGTTCTGTGCTAGGTGTAATTAAGAGTGAGCCATAACTAGGTCTTGTCATGAGATGTTCCTATAAACATCTGACGGATGACTAAGGTCATAGTTTCCAGCCTCATCTTCAACTCAGCCAAGCCAGAGACAGCTCCTCTTTGAAATGTCTCCATTACTTTGCGTCTGCATCAAAAAGTATCTCAGAACTTGAGCTCCTTGAGGTGGTTTGAGGTTTAATCTTAAAAAGTAAGACCACAGATATAAATCTTACAGCTTATGATACAGCATTTGTGTAATATTGCTGAATCCACTGAAGCCTGCCTCTTAAAATGTGGAACACTTCATTTTTGACTGATGGGATGACATTCAAACCATTTCTTTTTACAGTGTTATATGAGAAGAGTGTAAAAAAGTGTTCACATTCATTTCTTAGGTAGAAGTATATATACTAGGGTTTAAAAATACTTCTGTACAAGTTGAAGTATAAACTCAAGCTTTTTACTCCAGTAAAAGTGTAAAAGTACTGCTTTCAAAACTACTTAAAGTATAAAAGTAAAAGTAATGTAAGGAGAAAATTTCCATTAAGGACAGGGGTCTCTAGTGCACTAGCCCACCTCCCTAACAAATCATGCTTCTAAAAGCCATAATGACTATAATGTGATATTAAAATGTTAATGTTGAAAAATATGGGATGCGTGTAAGTGTAAATGCATGGAGTGTAAATGTAAGGAGTAGAAAGTACAGATAATGTAGTGTAAATGTAAGGAGTAGAAAGTACAGATAATGGAGTGTAAATGTAAGGAGTAGAAAGTACTGATAATGGAGTGTAAATGTAAGGAGTAGAAAGTACTGATAATGGAGTGTAAATGTAAGGAGTAGAAAGTACTGATAATGGAGTGTAAATGTAAGGAGTAGAAAGTACTGATAATGGAGTGTAAATGTAAGGAGTAGAAAGTACAGATAATGTAGTGTAAATGTAAGGAGTAGAAAGTACAGATAATGGAGTGTAAATGTAAGGAGTAGAAAGTACTGATAATGGAGTGTAAATGTAAGGAGTAGAAAGTACAGATAATGGAGTGTAAATGTAAGGAGTAGAAAGTACTGATAATGGAGTGTAAATGTAAGGAGTAGAAAGTACTGATAATGGAGTGTAAATGTAAGGAGTAGAAAGTACAGATAATGGAGTGTAAATGTAAGGAGTAGAAAGTACTGATAATGGAGTGTAAATGTAAGGAGTAGAAAGTACAGATAATGGAGTGTAAATGTAAGGAGTAGAAAGTATAGATAATGGAGTGTAAATGTAAGGAGTAGAAAGTACTGATAATGGAGTGTAAATGTAAGGAGTAGAAGTAAAAAGTCAGCTGAAAAATAGTTAGTAAAGTATAAATAACTAACATTTCTACTTAAGTAAGATAACAAAGTATTTGTTCTTGGTTACTTGACACCTCTGGAAGAGTGGGACTGTAGGAAGAGATGTAATTCTTCTGATACGGCTTCTGCTTCAAGGTAGGACTGTGGGATAGTACTGAAGAGCAGGGAGTGGAATGTGGTGGTGCAAAAACTTTGTTATAACACACAGAAGGTAGAGATAGAAAGTAGATGGAAGATTTTGATGGAAGGAGGAGGAGCTCCAAGTGTAATCGTCCTCCAAAGCTTTAGGTATTTAATAGCTCTATTTAAGGCACCGTATCCAAACTTGACTGGATGTTCCTGCTCACCTGTTCTCCATTTCAGTTTGACCACAAGCTCCCATTCATTGTCCTGTAGTGTGAAAAGTCTCACCTGCATGCCACATGCACCCTAACCATAACATTGGTACCCGTGGGCACTCTAACTAGAACTATTTAACCACAAACAGTGTTTACCTGCCTCGCTCTGTACTGAGTTCTCTACATGTTCATACTTATGTGCCGTCATAATTTCCTTTATGGATGTAACTTTCACTTTCATTCTGATATGCTTCTAGTAGGCTGTTTATACAGACCAACACTATACAGCTTTTATAAAAACTACTTGTTGTGTTGTATTGGGTTCTATGTATTTCTTCCTTTAAGAGACTAGATTAGTAGTTTCACAGTTTGAACATGATGTTATTGAGGTGATTAAAAAATGTGAATACAGACAAACACATTGAATATATAAGAATATATTGGTATGGATTTGTATCGTTATGGTCACATACTCAAGGCTGTGGTATCAGTATTAATATCAGAGATGGAAAAAATTGGAACTGAGCCGCCCCTGTGTGTTTACTGTATTGAGAGAGGTTTGGGTTCCCTTTTCGATTCTTGGTTCCTCTCCAGATTTTTCTCCTGGCTCTTAGAAAGCTTCGTCCTTACCACTGTGGCCTTTGGCTTCCTCACTGGTGCCTGAAGATCTGTACAGCTACTTTGTGACCAGCTATCATATATATATATATATATAGATGAGCTCCACTGATAGTAATTGTCTTGCTTCTGGATTAGGCCCAGTCTAACCATCAGGACACATTGCCATATAATCATATTGCATTAAATAAATGATGTTACATCAAACTGTCTTGTGACTAACATGTGTGGTTGTGGTTAGAGAGTTTAATCAGGACACTATAAAGCTTTTGCTTAGAATATTGTATTATAAGTTAAATACTGAGAATAAACTGAAATCATGTGTATTAAAACTACTCTGTACAGTTGACTAAGACGTCTTGTTGTATAAACTGGCCAGAATCCACTGAAGCTCAGAAACTGATATTTCTCTACGACTTATACAACAAACTGCTGACACCTAGTGGTATGGAGGGAATTCTACAGTCCCCCATCAGATGACTGAAGACACTGTATGGAAGTAAACGTGAGCAGGTTTATAAGTCTGTTATGAATAAAACCTAATAAAAAAACACAGATTTTAAGTTGTTCAGAGGGATGCTTTAATAAAAATGCTTTAATAAGCTTGCAAGCATTACAGGTTAAACATTTCCTTTGTTTTATACAATGCAGCCGTTCAGTAGTTGTAAAAGCACTGTGTTTACTCTTGGCATACTGTCATCATGCCTGCTTCGCTTTAATAGCAGTCTCGTTACTGGCCTTGCAAATCAAAAGTTATGCTCTTTGTAAATATGGACCCCACACATATATTAACACTTTTTTGGATTGGTCTTTCAAACACCATGTTTATCATGAAAACTGATTCACAGTCAGTTTTCTTCAGTCTTTTGGTTAAAGGAGTAGTGTGTAAGATTTAGGGATCAGACATTTAATATAATATACAAAACTATGTTTGCAATAGTGTTTAATTACCATACGGTCTGCAGTGAAAAGGTTGGTTGGCGCTCACTAGCAGCCCAACGGGAAACAAGCTTTTTAGTTATAAAAATGGCTGTTTGCTGTAATATATTACTTCAATTACTTCTTTAATCAATGGCATTAAATCCGGCAACAGTTTTTTCAATGCTGCAGGACTTACATGCTGATTTTTTGGCTTCTTATTTGGCAGTTCCACCTTAAATGGTGCAAGAGTTACATTATAACTACCCAGGTGCCAGAATGTAGCCACAGCACCATTTAAGGTGGAACGTGAAAATGTCCACCTTTCCAGCTTTAAAAGAATACGGTTATTTTGATAGGCCTGAGGGGGGTAGTCATTGTTAAAGACCTTTACTATTGGCCCCCAGGTTTGTGTTAGGACTAGATTAATTACAGATCCACACTAAGTCTCTTGCCTACTTGAAATGAACATTGGACACAATGACTGAAGTCATCATTATTGGATTCAATCAACTCTCAATAGAAGTGGATCTCTCACTGTTCTTACTGTGTACATGTCCCCCCTGGTTCAAAATCATCCTCGACTCAACTCTTTCATTTGATCCATGTTTGATCTGCCGTTCAAACCTCTTTTTTCCATCTGCACATCTGTACTGCCAAGATTAGACCACACCTCTCTCAGTCTGCTGCTCTCCAGCTGCCTGGATTATTGCAATTTTCTTCTCACCTACGTTAGCGCTTCTCCTCATAAACTCCATATGGTCCAGAATCCTGCTGCCCGTCTTCTTATTCATCTCCAATCATCACATCCTTTCTTCAAAAACTCCACTGGCTCCCCTTAAAGTACCGTAAAGCTTAACAACCTCACTGACCGATCTTCTACTTCCCTACAAACCCACTGAGCGCTCCACAGCTTCCGTGATCCAGCATTCTCTAGATGTGCCCCTCGTCTCTGGAACTCTCTTCACACATTCACATCTGACCTCAAAACAGACAGTAAAGCCGTGCTTGTTCTTTGTTCTATGTATTGATTTAAAGGCAAGGGTCATTGGGTTCATTATATCATTTATTTTTATTATTATTATAATTATTATTATTAGTTACTGCTCTGTACAAATGGTGTGTGCTTGCTTGGTAGGCTGGCTCAATGAGCAGAATAAACAGCTAGAATACCAATGCTTATTGAATTAATCGGGTTAATTTTATGGTTGCATTACACCATCTTACCACTAGAGGTTACACACTGCTCCTTTAAAATGATATATACGCATTATACTCATTTGACACAGCGGGAACGCTTCATTTACAGCTTCTGTGAGACTGTATTCACCAACAAACCAAATGACCCCATAAAAGCTGCACCCTTAAGGCCGCTATTTACCCCGCCAGAAAAATCCCCCAAGAAACCCCATTACTCCAACAATCGTGTAAAAAGATTGATGATTATAGTCCAGCCACACCGAGTAAATCAAGGGAATCACAGCCAAAACAGTCTTCCAACCAGTTGCCTGTAAAACAGGAGGCAGACTGTCAAACAACATGTGTTGATAAGTAATTTAGCAAATATGTAATAAGTTTATTCTTACTTACAGGAGTGTACTGGTTTAAATATTGTGCTGCCCGTATGTATGCTTCATGGTTCTTCTGACATTCCAGCAGCCCCTGGTCCTCAGAGAACAGCAAGTCCACAAGAATAAGCCCTTTACGGTCATATACGCTGCTGCTTGGTATAATGGCCCTCGAGTTCAAGGTGTGGTGCAGCACTATCACAATGGTGGGTTCATCAGCTGTACAGATCCAAAAAAGAGATCAAAGGCACAAATCTCATCAGTAAGAGTGTTTCTAAACTACTATATATATATATATATATATATATATATATATATATATATATATATATATATATATATATATATATATATAAACTGAATACATTCATACAATGTCTGGGGTGTCCAGGAGAAATCTGGAACTAGATATGATCTACTTCTTTTAAAATAAGATCATAAGACATCCATTTTAATGATATCTGGTGTTCTTACTGGTGAAAATACACTTATTGCTGATAAAAGCATTTAAACATCCAGCTCAGGAACCTCAGACCTTTAGTATAGTAGTGTGTTATATTTTGTCGCGGTCTAAAGAAAAGCATCTCCAAAATAATAAAGTTACAGGCCAAACACACTGGAGATACATATTTTTATTTAGGCTGTGACGATAGATAGATAGATAGATAGATAGATAGATAGATAGATAGATAGATAGATAGATAGACAGACGGACAGACAGTTCGTTCGATCGATAGATAGATAGATAGATATAGATAGACAGTTAGATAGATAGATAGATAGATAGATAGATAGATAGATAGATAGATAGATAGATAGATAGACAGACAGACAGTTCGATAGATAGATAGATAGATAGATAGATAGATAGATAGATAGATAGATAGATAGATAGATAGATAGACGGACAGACAGTTCGTTCGATAGATAGATAGATAGATAGATAGATAGATAGATAGATAGATAGATAGATAGATATAGATACAGTTAAATAGATAGATATAGATAGACAGTTAGATAGATAGATATAGATAGATAGATAGTTAGATAAATAGATAAATAGATAGACAGACAGTTCGATAGATAGATAGATAGATAGATAGACTAACAGACAGTTCAATAGAGAGAGAGAGAGAGAGAGAGAGAGAGAGAGAGAGAGTGAGAGTGAGAGAGAGAGAGAGAGAGAAAGAGAGAGAGAGAGAGAGAGAGAGAGAGAGAGAGAGAGAGAGAGAGAGAGAGAGAGAGAGAGTGTTTAAGGAGACTCAAACAACAGATACACAGAATTGCAGTTAGCAGCAGAGACTCAGACCAGCACGAATTAACAGGCGGTTCTGGGCTACTTACGTCAGACTTAATAATCAGATACATATACTGTGCTGGTGCAGTGTCTTACCTTCAGCCCTGGAGAGAACAGCCTCGATATCGGTTCCAGCGCGAGACACGATGGGGCAGAAAAGCACTTTAACCTTATACTGACCACCTTCAACCACATCCATGAACACCCGTTCATGCAAACGTTCAATGACCACATCTCGCAGATTGCTAATCCGGTGGTCTCGTTCAAACTGCACCCTGACCTTTCTGAGAAACAGGCCGGAGAGCGTATGCTTCAGACTCATGCTGCCCGAGTAGCACTCAGACGGAACCCAGGCGGAACCGATCCGGAACCCACGGTTCTGCCTCCTCAGCCTCGCTGGGATGTGCGCTGTTGTTCTGAAGAACAGATCGACCTACAGGATTAAACTCGCTGCACGAGCTCAACTTTCACTTTCATCAGGGAGCAGCTGAAAGTGAAACTAAACGGGACTGCGTTCACTCGCTTCTCAGACAGGGTGGGCAGAGCTTCTGCAGTTTGATAGTCAGATAGTCTTTAACTTAAACCTGATTCTTGAGACGGTGTGATAATGAGAAGGCCTGTAATATGACTGAAGTAGATATAAGCCCAACATATTCTATCACTTGACGTGCTCGCTTCACAGGATGATTACAAAGTCATTCTACAGTAGAAATTCTTTTTCTTCAGGATTTATATAGTCAGTTACTTGCTGACTCAAACCTGACTGTCAGATGTTTGAGACAATGTTTGAACCAGGAGATAAAGCAATACAAACTAAGACAAAAGTGCAATACACCCACCACAGTCTATCGCCTGACATACACATTTACAGGACGATTATAAAGTAATTCTACAGTAAAACAATTATATTAATATAGTCAATTACTTACATATGCTTCATGACAGATGCTTTATAGTTTAATATATTGTGATGTTGAAAGACCTACTGAAAAAATATATTTTTAACACAAATAAATAAACTGTTATTGCACAAAAATGTGTTAACAAAACAAGTAACTGGCAACCAAGAGGTACAATTTTACCCCTTGCGTCCTACTTGGTGATAAACTGTTATTTGCTAACCACTACACAGTCTGTACTTCCTTTAGGCTGTAACTATCAGTACTGATGGTTTGGAATTTCCCTGAAAATAACCTATATGGTCCACTTTGAAGGGAGTTATTGGGATGATTGGTCCAAAAGTAAAATGTGTGACTCATTGCCAAGGAACGCAAATGCTGCCACCAACAAAACTCAACAAAAATATAACAGCAGATTCATTTCCACACACATCTTCCACAGCAGAAGTGAAAGTAAAAATCTAGACGTACCCTTCACTCAGCCATGATGAGTAGATTAGAACCAAGTACAATACAACAGTATCTCTGGATAATATTCAAACAGACCAATTAAATACAACCCATAAAGGTTTGGCTAATTAATGGCTGAGAAAGTATGATGCGTGAACAAGGATGGGTGCTGCAATGTTTATTGTTTTGCTTTGAAACAAAAAGGAAACATGAACTGTGGTTTGCATATCTGCCGTTATTCCTCCTTGGAGTAGAAGTGCTTGGATTAGCATCTGGCTTCCATATCTCCCAAAGCAGACTCTTAGTGGAATACCTCTGCCCTGTTCACCCACTTCAGTTCATTAACAGCTGGTTAATTAGTTGCATCAGATGTACTGGGAGCAATATAAACTCTAATGCAGCGTCCAAAACCACATACTACCAAACTACCACCAATACCAGTAGACCACCATTGGAGGTCCATTCATTTAGTATGTATGTACAGCACAACAGAATGTGGCTTTGGACAGTGGCCTCCTGCTGAAGATCTACTTTCCTGAAGAACCTTCTTTGCCACATCTGCTTCAGTTAATCTAACTCTTTCCATGCGATTGACTGGATTAGATGTATTAGAGGAGAGTAATGGGTGGTGAAGTTTACAGGTTAGAACTAAACTCTGCAGGGAAGCAGCGTCCAAAACCATATACTACCAAACTATCAACAAAACCAGTAGACCACCATTGGAGGTCCATTCGTTTAGTGTGTATGTAAATACAGCACAATAGCATGTGGCTTTGGACAGTGGTCTCCTGCTGAAGATCTACTTTCCTGCAGAGCCTTCTTTGCCACATCTGCTTCAGTTAATCTACCTCTTTCCATGCGATTGACTGGATTAGATGTAATAGAGGTAAGTAATGGGTGGTGAAGCTTAAAGGCTAGAACTAAACTCTTCAGGAAAGTAGCTCTCCAGGACTGGGGTTAGAGAGTACTGCTCTAAAGCATGCAGGGCAGCGATACTCCATGACTGAGAACTTCTGCTTTGAGGACTGAAGTTATATACAGAGAAGTAAGCCAAGCAGGCTGAGCAGGCTGACACATAGGCCCTCAGATAAACCCTTGAAAATGCCACCGAACAAGTACAGACGCTGTTAAACTCAGCCAAAGCTAAAACCATGTCTTATTCAAAATGACCACCTGCAGAGTCCAAAAATCAACAAACATATGCAGAAAATAAGTCTTGCTCTCTGGACAGCCCAGCCACACCTACACTCTGTAGAAGAACCTTAATACACAAATGATGTTGCATGTTGTCATTTTGCATCTGTAGGTAAACGTGCTCCAAGATGGTCCTGCCAAAGTGTTTCACTGGCACGGTTTCTGTTTGAAATGTACAGCAAGTTCCTCCATCACAGCCAGCAGGAGTGCAAATGGTGGCATTTCTCTGAGCATATGCACTGTGTAGGGTCGGGTAACTGTGGGGAAACAGGTCAGCTCTCCTTGGCAGGTCCCTTTGTCCATTTACATGAAGTCATCGGAATCGTTTCCATCCTGAAGCAAGATCAGAAAACCACAAGAATTAAACAAAAGTATTTTCTAAATGAATTATACAACACTGTGACAAAGTCAAGAGACCAGCCTTTCACTGAGTGGGTTAATTGATTTCCTACTAATTTCACAATTATTTTACATTAAACATTTCACAGCTGCATCCTTTGAGAGGAAATAAATAAGAGAGGAAAATCAAGCTTCACTCTTGCTTCAGATCTGAAAAGATACACCATGGATCTTTTCACTGAGAAAATACAACACTAAGTCTGAAAGGATGTGTAGCTGTCAAGAAGCCCCTGCGAAAAGGAGATTAATGCAAAAGAAGAAGTAGTTTTGCTCCAGAACACTGGAACTAAGCATCTGTGATGTCCAGTAAGGTTTTATGGATTAGTAGGTCTAAATTTCTACCTAGGATTAACTGATTGAGAGAAGAAGAAAATGCAACCAGCTTTTAAGACTAAACTGTGAAAAACTGTGTCTACCAGTTTGATTGAAAAGCTAAAACCAAGCGTCCTAAAAAGAATGGAAACTGTGATAACTGTAAGGAGCAGGGGTGTGGCTCGCCCTAGTTTAGGGTGCTAGATTGAGCCTAGCACCCCTAAAGATTATAGTAGAAAAAAAAAAACGTGGTTTGTTTTTGTTTTTCTTTTAACAATAATTTGTCTCTGACGAGCTGGAAAATTTAAAACCATAGAGAGAATGTGTTTAAATCAATTATTTTAACAACGAAAATACAGCCTCCCCTCCAAGGGCCTTGCAAAATGGTATGATCCAGCTTCTATTACTCTATTTTTGTACTTTATCACTCAGAACCAACACATTGCAGTCATTATCAGCCTAGCTCGAACCCTAACCCATATTTCTGATCACTCTTTATAAGCTAGGAGTGATTATCTGATGTATTTATTTTAGTTTAGCAGGCTAATGCTGCAGGTGGTCTGTTTACTGTTTATAAAGAGTGAAAGAAGCTGTAGCTGCTGGTTAGTCTGTGTGGTATTAAAGCTAAGGTGCTAGAGTAGTGCTGTCTGTATTAGATTAATGTTACAGAAGACAGGAAGAGATGATACTATAAAGTAACTGTGTGTGATCAGTCAGTCAGCTATGGATATATGATTCTTTTTCCAGAAAAAAAAAAAACAGGCAGGTTCAGGTGAGAGAGTAAGGCTGACATGATCTTAATCATCATAATAATATTGATAACTGATTATTAGAAGTGGTGTGTCTGATCTAAATTATTCTAATAATTCTGTCATGACACACCCACTCCAAGTCTCATGCCCTAAATTTCTCTCATTCTCATCTGGTTACCCTTTAGCCCACAGAAGCTCAATATTCAATGAGAAAATTGTGTTACATTAATATGGGTCTATTTATTTTTCTCTTAGATGAAATACATGAGCTGTTCTCAAAACCTCTCTAAACCTCTAAGCCTACAATCGCCCCTGGTAAGAAGCATTATCTATTAGTTGTTGAGGCTTGTGTTTCTGGTTCTAGGAAATACATGTTTCTCCACTTTATCTTTGGTCTGAACAATGAATACACTGTACTAAAGGCTTTTTGACTGGAAGTCAGAAATGAATGGGTGGTCTCTGACACAGTAAAAGTATTAACTGAGAACAGCAATGACCAACGTGATGAACAAAAGGATGCAGGGAAAGAAAGTAGTACCTCGTTTGTGGTCATGTTGTCACTCTTCATGAGGGACGAGTAATTCCTAGAATAGAAACGATCATTGTAGCTGCACACTTGGTTGTGAGGTATAGAATGTAAATGTGTGAAACTCATTTTTAAACGTTATTTGGTTTAGTATTTAACATGTAGCATTATATATGTACATTCATCTTATACCTCAACTCCTCAAGCTCTTTTTTCCTCTTCACGTCTTCCTTTTCCTTCTTTTTCATTTCTTGTATCTGGGCTTTTTTCTCGTTCCGCTCCTCTCTGTCTCGCGACTCTTTCTCAGCTGCAAGATCCGGGTATCGTTCCTCTTTCGTTTTCTCCAATCGATTGATGATTTCGTTGACTTTCTTTTCCACCGCCACGGTTTTCACCTATTCATGATCAGCATTATTATTTTTTGAGTGATTACTTACTTATATTTCCAAATTCCTTCCACTACCATGGTCTACTCCATCAAATGGTGCCACCGAGCTGGGATCTTTTAAAGATAGGGCCAATATTTAGGGTGTGGTGCCACTCAGGAGCCCAAAACCAACTTGAGTCAAATTAAAATATATGTATAAGTCTACTCAAGTACAAAATAGTTTATATAATTTTCTGCTCATATCAAATCTCTTAACTTATCATATCCTTCTGACCGCTGCAGGTACACTGGACTGACTAATTCTGCCCCACAGAAGCAGGTAGAGAGAGATTCTGGTTAGGAGTCGGATTCTGGTTGGGAGTCGGATTTCGGCTCAACACCTGTTAACTGATGAAGTTGGCCAATCAGCTCCACTAAAGCAGTTTAACCAGTTTAAAAATAGCCAGTTTAGTTTATTACCCATCCGACTCACTGCTTCATTATAGTGACATTCAAGCCACATCTGCGCCGCTTCTTCCTTGGGCTTACACAATTCTGCCAAAACCAGCAGCGCCCCCTAGCGGCAGCGTGTTTGCCACATTTGTGAATAGAGCTGCATTTGTGTGTGGCTCTTATTCAGAAATGCAGAAACGAAAGCCTCAAAATTAATTTGATCCACAAATGCAGATTCAATACTTTCTAAATAAATTTAAAATTTGAGACCTCGTCTTTTCAAAAGTATGCAATAAAAATACAGACAAATGAGTTCACTTTCACATATAAATTCTAATGCATCTATGAAAATGAAAAATATGTATTCATAAATTGAACTGAATTTGTACAAATGGCGAGCTGTGAGACACAGACTGGAATATATTTATTTGTGAATAGTGAAACTAGTTTGTGATGTGTGTGGAATTGGCCAATCAGGTGATGAAGTTGGCCAATCAGGTCCACTAAAGCAGTTTAACCAGTTTAAAAATAGCCAGTTTAGTTTATTACCCATCCGACTCGCTGCTTCATTATAGTGACATTCAAGCCACTCTTCTTCCTTGGGCTTACACAATTCTGCCACAACATTCATCAGGTGTTTTGAGGCCAATCTCTCTCCATAAAGTGGGAACGTCACATGACGCCACCAAGCTGGGATCTTTTATTGATGCTGTGCTACTCAGGAGCCCAAAGCGTACCTCTTTCTGACGGTGAAAGCCTATTTGGCCGACGTCCATGTCTCCGGTTTTCTTCAGGTTGCCCCAAGGCGTGTAAACGACATTGATGTTGTTCATTTTGCACCCTGTCGGTGACAAAGCAGTTTAAGTAAAACCACCTTTAAACTCAAGTGTTCATACTCTTCACCAAACCCCACCTTGAATACTGTTGTTCTTGACCAGCTGGGCGCAGTCAATCAAAACCTCCTTTGGTATGTCCTCTATCGTCTTCCCCTTTGAGCAAGAACAAATCTCATCATGGTTTTGTCAGCAGAACAACATGTAACGTGAAAGCGAGTTCATGAGAGGTGACCCACCTTGGGCATTCTAAGGTATACGTGGGCAGAGGAGAGTTTATCCACATGAAACCTACAAATAAAATAAATGATGAGACAGGTTTGCTTATGCCATAGCAAGCTTTAAGCCACCTTATGGATATTTTGTGAAGTGCTAATTTGCTGTTTGCCACTCCACCTTCATGGGCACTATCTGGGGACTATGGGCTATCTGTAATTTTGTTATTGCTTACACTGTTACTATTGAACTATTTATATCTGTAGTTATTGCTTACACTGTTACTATTGAACTATTTATATCTGTAGTTATTGCTTACACTGTTACTATTGAACTATTTATATCTGTAGTTATTGCTTACACCGTTACAACTTGTTCAATATATGTGCAGTCCTGCATTTCACTCCTTACTGTATATATGTACAGTAATTTATATTCTATTTTATATACCACCCCCTTATCCCACATTCGGTGTACACCTACATTCTATATATTTATTTATATACCACCACATGTACAATAACCTCAAATTGTTAGTCATTTCTGTTTTGCACTTTATGTAAATAATGTTGTTTGCACTTCTGGTTGGATGCTAACTGCATTTCATTGGCTTTGTACCTGTACTCTGCACAATGACAATAAACTTAAATCTAATCTAATCTAATCTAATCTAATCTGCTTTATACTCACCAAATGTCCTCAGGCCAGCCATATTTGATGAGATCCTCATCTGTCAGGAAACATTATGACTAGTATTAGTTATAAATGCTGTAGGATAATAATATAAAGGTGCACGAGAGTACATTAGCACTTACTTTCATATTTGTCTTTCCCCATGTAGATGGTATAGGATGGAGAGACGACTGGAAAAGGAAGAGACAACTTTACAGACAACGCTGTCGGCTGGATTAAAGACTTCCAGTGGATAAAGGACTGAACAGACTAGTGTTCATATAGACATAGAGACAAGCGCCCATAAAATATAAATTATACATTTCCAAACAACTCTAAATGTGAGGCCTGCTTGACTAGTTGATCATGCTGATGTGGAATATACTATAAATAGGCCTAACTGCCATTAACATGTGAGGGAGTGTAGCACAATGCAGTGGTGGTGTTAGTGTGTGTTGTGCTGGTGTAAGTGAATCAGACACAGCAGTGCTGCTGCTGGAGTGTTTAAAAACCTCAGTGCCACTGCTGGTCTGAGAATAGCCCACCAACCAAAACTATCCAGCCAACAGTGTCCTGTGGGCAGCATCTTGTGAGCACTGATGAAGGACTAGAGAACACAAACTGTGCAGCAGCAGATGAGCTACTGTCTCTGACTCTACATCTACAAGGTGGAGCAGCAAGTAGTAGAAGTGTCTAATAGAGTGGACAGTGAATGGACACAGTGTTTAAACACTCCAGCAGCACTGCTGTGTCTGATACACTCATCAGCACAACCCACACTAAACACACCACCATCATGTTAGTGTCATTGCAGTGCTGAGAATGACCACCACCCAAATAATACCTGTTCTGTGGTGGTCCTGACCATCTAAAAACAGGGTAACAAAGAATACAGAGAAACAGACGAACTACAGTCTTCAAGGGTGGAACTAGAAAGTGTCAGTGGAGCTGATAAAACAGACAATGTGTGTAGATATAAGGAAATGCTGCCATAAGCAACAGGCAGGAATTAGTCACTAAAACTGAAAGCCTAAAGTTGAACCGAGTACAGATACAACTGCGGAGTGAATGTTGAAGTAGTGGCGAAGTAAAGAACGTGAAAGTGATTTAAGTGGAGCTACTTATTTCTGGGATTCGTTACAGATATTTGATTATAGTAAAAAAACGGATTTAATAGGTTAAAGTAAGACTCTGTGATCAGCACTGACACTAACTCCGTTATTCACTGTCAGTTACAGACTAACGTTCGTTCTCTGGTAACAGTACTGACTCTGTTCGGTCTCTTATCTCGCTGTTGGATTCGCAGAAAACGCTTCACTTACCGGCACTCGTAAAGTAGAAAACCATTTTCACTCAGACGGGACGTGTGGATGAAGAAAAAATGTGAGTTAAGAGAAAAACAGAACGTTTAAAGACGCGTTTACAACATAGTGTGACTACCACCAAGCTACGAGCTCATCCCCACACAGCAAGAGAGTTCCGGACTGAAGGAACCCGCTTTCCGGCGATACGTCAGGACTTTTATTTCAATAAATAAAACATAAAAGCGTTAATATAAATATTAATATAAAGTATCCACAGTGATAAATAATTTAGATAATTGATTGTAGTGGTTTAATCATCCCATCAATAAACAGCTGTAGGAAGAAGTCCAAATCATTACATTGTTTTTGGACATATTTTTTTTTCCAACAGACAAAATAATTAAAAAAGATAAACGGATAAAATATGTACGTTTAGATAATATTTTTATAAGGCGTATTATTTATTTTGGGTCATTTCATTAATTCTTATTTTTCTTTTTCTTATTTTTATTTAACAGAGAAATAACATACAAGATAAAGCACATAACAAACATAGTAATAAAAATAATTTTGAAAATCAGTGCTTTTTTGTATTTTAACTTTTATTCAAACAGTCGTGCATCTCGGAAAAATTAGACAGATTTGTATTGAAGCTATTCAAATGGACAGTGCATCTACACATAAATCGCAAAGTAAAATTAAATTAAAAACTAGTAAGAATAAATAAAATTATATTAAAAGTTAATAAATAATAGGTAACACGTAACTAAAAATGGTACGAATAAATGAAATGATAGTAAAACAATCATAAAACAATAAGTAAAATATCTATTTTACTATTTATAATTTTATTTAACAGTAGGAATGTCTTTTTAGGTTTTTGTTGTGTATTTGTGTATTAAAAGATGATTAAGTATTTTATTAGGTACATAATATTCTCTGAAATAAAAGTCTTTTCCGGTCTTATTGCCGCGCCTTGTTTCGCGCGGACTCGGCGACTTTGGCGCGCGGTTCAAAACCCTGAACGTCTAAAACCCGCCGAGAGACTTTATACCTCCGACACTGACCGAGAAATAAAACTGTTCTTCATCCTAAACAGCAGAACCGACTCATACCAGCGTAACAGCCCTGTGGTGAGGAGTGTTTCAGTTAATACGCGTCTTCTTTTAACACCGCGGTTATAGTTTGTTGGTTGTTTTCAGGTTTGTTGTTTATCTGGTTCGCGCCAAGAACCGCCCGGCTAAAGGCTAAAGACCTCAAATTTAATTGTAGCTTTCAATTTTGGGTAATATTCCTCATTTACGACGTGCTTTATGCGTTTTTGTGTTATTTGTGTAGTTGTGTGAAAGCCAGGTGATGTATTTTGGGTTGTTTTCACTCATGATAAGACTCATTTGAGCTAACTGGACCGCCTTGTAATGTTCAAAACAGAAACTCCAGTCAAATTACATCAGTCCAGACTTAGTCCTAAACATAATTCTGTTAAAAGTAACTCTTCTTCTTAGTGTACACTAACAGGAGATACTTAGATAGCTTGTTAAGTCACGTTTCCACATGTACCCGCTTCTGTGGGGCAGAATTAGTCAGTCCGGTTCACCTGCAGCGGCGGCAAAATCTCAGAAGGATCTTGTAGGATAAGTTAAGAGCTGCGATGTGAGCATAAAATGATATGAACTGTTTTGCACTTGAAGTCTGGGTTTATACATATTTTTTTATTTGACGCAAGTTGGTTCCATATGTTTATTAGCCCACTTTTTAATCCAGCCCTTTACATGAAAGGGGAACTCTATTTTATTTTAAAATAAAATATAGATAAGTATGTAGGTGAAATGTAAACAAAGCCATTCAGATTGGTTTGGTGTTAAATGCTTCATTCTAGAGAAATTTACCCAGTCAGAATTGTTGACAGCCATACTGATAGGAATCAGACGTCTACTGCCTCTAAAGTTAAAATGATAGATACTAGCTGCATCGATGTCTGAGACGTGTTTAATTATAGTTTTGTGTTGATGTTTTGGCTTGAAATGTATTTTAATCTGTTGATAGGTGAGAACAACATGTAAAAGGGTGTGTGGCACAATAGTCAGCAAAGGAAACAGGACTTTCCACTGTTTTACCTTCATAAACAACACATAAAAACTCAGAAAACATGTAGGTTCACTGGTGGTGTAGCAAATGAACTTAATATATTTGTGTTGTAGACATGGCGACCCCTGCTTCCTGTCACCATTGGAAGAACTCTTTGAAGTCAACTTTCTCACACCAAATCACTCTGAATTACATTTTGAAGAAAAGAAAAAAAAAAAAAGAATGGAAAATGTTACCAGTTGTATTACTTTGGTGAAGGCACCTGAGCTGATTTGTTATAGGTTACACGTTTGGCAGCTTTATCACTTCATTTTACAACAAAAGATTCCCAAGAAATCAAACTAAAGGTTATTTGTGACATACATAGTTTTGTACCGTACAACAAGCAGTGAAATGCTTTGAAAGCTTCTGCCCACTCACATGAAACAATAAGATAATATTAGAGTATCTGAAAGGAAGGTATATAAGAGCATAATGAAATAATAGAGCCTGACAAACTTTAGTCCAGGTGCTGATAGAGGCTAAATGTACTCAAGTTTCACTGCAGTTCTGTAAGTTATTCAAGGGAATTCCAGTGATTTAAAAAAAAGATATAAATAAATATAGTCCTTGATATGTAAACACCAATTCAGAGTGGTTTGATGTGAAATGCTTTAGTGCAGAGAAACTTACAGACTCTTATTTCTTTAGTGGTGGTGAATGGAACTAGGGTTTACCATGTCTACAACACAAATATACGAATTTTATTTGCTGTCAAAACCACCAGGGAACCTACACATATTTTAAGGTTGTTGATTCTAAGATAGTGGTGAATTATTTTTGCCTTACAACCCCCTGTCTGTGCACCTCTGTCATGAATGGCTTAAAATAGACATTACTATATGATAGTTTTGTGATAAAGTGTAAGATATCAGGCAGACATCATAACTATTTCATGTTTAGAGGTGGCCATCTGGTTACTATCACCACCACTGTGAGCAACTTTGACTCCAGGGAGTATGTTTAATAATATATGTCCTTTGCACTTCCACTAAAGTGTTTTTTATTTTGTAAATGTTTATGTACTTCGTTATTATTTCACTAAAGCAATGATACTTTTACTAGAGTATGGATTGAGGGCACTTAGCTGTATTGGGGAGATTACATGTGGAGTGTAGTGACGTGAGGTAGAACATGTGCAAGGACGTAGAGACTAGGGGTGTGTTAAAAGAAATTTCAAATCGATCTTTATTTGAATAATCCGATATCGATTCACATAAACCCGAGATCAATCTTTAAAATGAGCATTCCAGCCCCCCAGTCTTGCGTGGTCAGCCATTGTTTTTCGCGCAACGAGATCTGGCTGAGGGCACACCTCAGTGAAGCATGGCTGAAGCACAAGTGAAGGCAACCCAGAACTTGAAAGCAGATGTCTGGCTACATTTTGGATTCAGAAACCAGGATATTATATAAACATATAAACACTAATGTTTTTAGTAATGGTAGGTTGAGTGTTCTTTGTACGTTTACCACATTAGTTCTCTGAAAATCTCTTTTCATATCCAAACAAAACATATTATTGTAACTGAAATATCCCTACATGAATGGATATTGAATTGAATCGAATTGAATTGGGACTTTGTGAATCGGGATCGGATCGATCCAGGAAATCAGTGGCGATACCCAGCCCTAGTAGAGACGTTGGTTAAATGTTGGCTGTTTGCCTGTCATATCAGCTCAAGTCAGTACATTCTTGTTTTGTTCCCTTTCTCTCGTCAGGTGACATGAAGATGTCAAACTGTACAACAAAGAAAAGGAAACATCCTTCTCCGGATTCTGGAAGGTACATGTTTGTCTCAGGTGTCATACATTTATTGTATGTATGCTCACATTTCTGTGTTCACTCAAACTATAAAAATTCCCCTCACAGTAATCCAGCCAAGAAGAAAGTCCTAAGACAGGAGAATTATTTAAGAAGAATGTCTCCTCGACAGAAGGAAAACTGCCCTTCCCCGCTGAAATCGCCAAAGAGGACCCGTGCCCAGTCACGGTCCCCCAGCACACCCAAAAAGATGTCAAGGGCCTTTGCGCTGGAGTCCCCTCCTAGAAAAGCATCTCCACGCAAAGACACAGGGGTAGCAGGATCCTTTTACAGCAAGCAGAAGCCAATGTACCTGACACCCATTGAAAGAAAGCTTTTAAAGGAGGCCAAATCACCTCCACTGATAACCAGCAAAGATCAGTCCAATGTTCCTGTGTCTGCAGCGAAGCCAGTCAAAACGAAGAAGCCCAAAAAGGTGGTCAGCGTGAGCCGGCCGAAATCTAATTTGAAAGGCTACTTTTCATCCAAGCCAAGCGGCAGCAGTTCCTCCATTCCAGATTCGTCCTTAAAGACGGCGGAGGTAAAGAAACCAGCCTCTATTACATTCAGCAGTTTGAAATCTAAGAACAAGCCCAGGATTGTTGTGGGTGCCGCTTTCTTTGGCACTGGTAAGAAGCCTGTTTCGATGTATAAGACACACGCACAGAAACCAAGGCCCACACAGCCTACGAGCCTACAGAAGCCCACCTCGGAAAAACCTGCAATGGAGAAAGAAGTGGCTGCCGTGCCAAAGGATCGTTCTCCAGTACGCCAAGCTGTTTTTATCAGCAAGCCCAAGCCAAATCCTCAGGTGTCATCTAAAGTTGCTGCTGAGCGTGAAGAACCAGCATCATCAAGTTCGTCACCTCTGAGCCCTTTTGACACTGGCAAGAAATTGAGGGGCATTCTGCGGAAATCTGTGTCACCCATCAGATCCTGTAGCTCCAATGCAGATAAACAGGTAATTGTACTGAATTACATACAATTACTGGTGATTTTAATGATCTTCATGTTTAACTGAAATATATATTTATTTTTAGGACTCCACAATGCCTTGCTCTGATTCAGTGTTGGACATCAGTGAAGTTAGCCCAGCAAGCAATGACATCTGTGCAGATAATGGTAAGTTTTAACTGTACAATAACTATTTGAAGTATATGATTTGGGTTGCAATTGATAGTTGAAGATTTTCACAAGTAATAACATATTAATCCTATCTTTCAGAATCTTCAGCTGTATATCCCATCTTTGGCTCCAAAAGGTAAAAAAAGAGAGAAATATGTACATTTTGTTATACATAATTTCAGTTTCTGGACATAAACGATCATGTGAACATGTTAGTCTGTGGAAATATTTAGATATAAAGCTATTTATCAGGACAGTAAGTGTTTATTTGTTCAGAAAATTTATAGTACATGCAAATAACTAATTATTTTAGTAAGAAGTGTTTTTTGGTAGTGTCAATAGACGTCATTCACCAGTGTCTTCCTTATATATATATATATATATATATATATATATATATATATTTATTTATTTATTATTTTTTGCTTAATATTTTCATTAGAAAGTTCTTTAGAAGTCAACATTAGTTACGCATTCTTTTTGAGTGTTTGTAGATTCTGTTCTCAACAAAGAGCAAACCCTAAATAAAAAGATCTTGAATACTAAAATCTTTATTAAAAACTTTAAAAGATTAATTAAAAAAGAAATTTCTTTTAAAAACCATCAGTGAACAAGGTCCTTTGTTCTGTAATTGCCATCTAAGTAGGTGACGACATTGTTACTGAGAGTAAAGTTATTGAGGCCAAGCTGATTCGCCATTTGTTGTCTGGGTCTAGGAATGAAAGTCCATAGTGCCTGAACTCAGTACTTGAACTCTGAGCTTCTGTATGTGGCTACACACAAATTTCAGAATGTGAACTTAATGTTACTTGTAATTTTTCCCACTTCAGGTCTCAGAAGAATAGTGGTCTGTCTTCACCCCTGAACTGCAGCACTCCATCCCCCCTCACCAGCACCTCTTCTCGCTTGGCCAAGGAGAGGAGTGCAAGGAGGAAGAAGGAGCTGAAGAAACAGGATGATGATCAGCTCATCATTGTAAGTAGAAGCAGTTGTAACCGAAAGATGACGACCCCTTGATTGATGTCTTTACTGATGTTGCATTAACTTTGTGTGCAGGATGCTGGCCAGAAGCAGTTTGGAGCCACTACATGTGGATCCTGTGGCATGCTATACAGCGCAGACAGCCCAGAGGACAACTTCCAGCACACTCAGTTCCACCAGCGCTTCCTGGACACCATCAAGTTTGTGGTGAGGAGATATAGTCATGTCACTTGTTTTTATGTACACTCCTGCTCTAAAGTTTAGGATCACTTTAGAATTTCATTTAATTTCCATGCAATTCACAAACAATATTGTCCATTTCGCAATTAATGTAAGTGTATCAGATGATTTTTAAAGAATAAAAATGTTTGTATGAAAGTCTATTTTTGTATAGAGGCTTATTTGCATATAGTCCTATTATCAGTAATTCTCAGTCCTCTGTCTAAATCTCCTGGTACGACCACCAATCCAAGTTAAGGATGTTATTGGACTATTTGGTTGTTAGGACACTCTTGCTCAATTGTAATGCACAGCTGAAAAACATTCTACTAATAAGTGAGTGTAAAAGGGAACAACATTCTAGGTTAGTTTAGTATCTGAAGCATCAGCAGTTGATGGCTTGCTAACAGTTAAAAAAAGAAACAAGAAAGAAACAACTTTCTTTAGAGACCCGCCAGTCCATTGTTGTGTTAAGGAAGGAAGATACTCCATTGAAAACATTTCACTGTGATCCCAAACTTTTGAGCGGTAGTGTATATTCCAGTATTCCAAATGATTTAAATAATCTTTGCTGCAACTACTATTATAATTATCATTATTAGGGATAATATATACGGAACAGTATTGATGAGAAAGTTATTGAGTGTCATCATTCAGTAATATTATTTTGTTTATTTCGCCTTGAATTAACCTTCCACTTATTGTTCCATAAAGGGCTGGAAGAAGGAGAGAGTTGTGGCAGAATTCTGGGATGGAAAAATCATCCTCGTCCTTCCTGAGGATCCTAAGTATGCAACTAAAAAGGTAGGTCGTTATTCTTATTCATTACTAATAGTGTGTCTGTGAAATTGTTTTCAGGGCACGTTGGAACTTAAGCACATGCCTAAGTATGTCATTCTTAATGCATGCTTTCAGGCTGAGGACGTGAGGCGCATTGCAGACACTGAGCTGGGATTTCAGCAGGTTTCCCTCAGCAGCCCCCATGCTGCCAGAACGTATCTGTTCATCAACAGTGATAGGATGGTGGTTGGTTGCCTCGTTGCAGAGCCTATTAGACAGGTGAGAATCTTCTTTCGCCTCACTCACCTCATTAACCTTTTTATAATGTATATTTAATAGTCATTAGCAAAAGTTGGAACACCCCTAGACCTTCCATTTGAGCATCTAAATACACTGCTACAATTTGTCACTCTAAAATACATACTGTGAATTCATGTATACACAGCAGTGTTCAAGTCTAACAGCAGCATGCAGTCTGTATGGATGTCAAGTCGAGACATTTCTAAAGTTCACAACAACACAAAATAGGTTTATCCATCTTGTTTCCTCCACACTCTGTCTAGCTGCTTCCACAGGCGAAGATGGTGCTTTTAGCTTCTTTTGTAAACAAGCTGGAATGGGGTGTGGAAAGCTGAAATTATTTAAATTAACACAGACCTTTTCAGACATTTGGGAAAATATTTTACATTTATAACATTAGTCTAATGTTATTTCATTTGTAAGCTAGCCAGCTTGCTCACCAGGCATTGAAATGGGCAAAGTTATATTGTCTATGTGTCATAGTAATTTATTTATAATAATTAATATTAAATAATAAATAATTCATGTTTGTAGTAGACAGATGGCGACAAACTTAATATGCGATAGTTCTATTGCACTCCACAGAACGCAACAGTCTAATTTGGAGTTTTTCCAAATTTGCTAACCTCAGAATAACACTGATCCATGCCGGTCACTGAGGCCTCAAAGTTTACAGATTAATCCTGTGTTACATAACAAAAATTACAGTATAGAACATCTTTATGCATTTACATCTTGAAAAAAAATCCAATCTCTGTTGCCTGCATACTGCTGTGAATGTGCTGTGTACTGTTGTTTCTTTTTCTTTCAATGCAAACATGTAAAAGCAGTAACATTACAATATTTTCCATAAGCCTGGCAGCTCTGTACCCCCTGTCTAATTAATTACATTTTTGTTGATTTTAGAGACACATCCTCTACAGGGAGCAAACATAAATATGATCTCTGTTTGTTTATGTTACTTGAGTTTAACACCTTTTGAAAAAAATCAATAAAACATACAGTAGAAGAGGCCACATATTAATTAGGCTTTTTTTATTTACTTGGCAGGCCTTCAGGGTGCTGGAGCAACCAGAAAAGCAGAAGGACATGACTAAAGAGGACTTCATGGAGCGACACAGAGCCTGGTGCTGCTCTACTGTGCCTGAGAAAGCCATTTGTGGAATCAGTCGTATCTGGGTCTTCAGCCTGATGAGGAGGAAGGGCATTGCCACACGTATGCTAGACACAGTCAGGTGAGTGTTCACTCTTTGCTCATTTTTGTACAGACAGGTCATTTACATATATCAGCCATAACATTAACAACCACCTTACTGCCATCCATCCATCCAGCCAATGTAGGACCACTTGTTAGTTCTACAATTACAGTCCAGCTGCTTGTTTGCATACTTTGTTACCCTATTCTTCAATAGTCAGGACCCTCACAGAATCCCCACAGTGCAGGTATTGGTTGGTGGATCATTCAGTGACACCAGTGTGGTGGTGGTGTGTTGTGCTGGTACAAGTGGATCAGACACAGCAGTGCTGCTGAAGGGTTAAACACTGTGTCCACTCCTGTTCCATTCTATTAGACACGCCTAGCTTGTTGGTCCACCTTGTAGATGTAAAATCACAAACTTCAGATTATCTGTTGCTGCAGTTTGTATTGGCCATCCTCTAGTCCTTCATCAGTGGTCGCTGCTGGTTGGTGGACTATTTTCAGCCCAGGAGTGATACTGAGGTGTCTAAACACTGCAGCGGCACTGCTCTGTCTAATCCACTCACACCAGTACAACACACATTAACACACCACCATCACCACGTCAGTGTCACTGCAGTGCTGAGAATGTTCCACCGCCCAAACAGTACCCACTATGTGGTAGTCTGACACTGACACTGAAGAATGAATGGTCTGTGGAGCTGATAAAATATCGTGGGAACAAGGAGGTGGTTTAACGTTATAGTTGGTCGGTGTATATGCTGCATGGTAGACTTTTGTGACTATGGACTGAATCCTGATGTAACATAGAAACTTAACTATGTTGAACGCTGTTGAAGGACTGATCATCAGGGTATCTACCCCAGCCATCACCAGCCAGCACTCCTGTCCACCTGTGTCTACTGCTACACCCTCAGTTACATCACTGTGCCATCCAGATGTACCAGCATTGAGATAGGATGGGACTGTTTCAGCTCACGCCCACTTTACATAAAGACTCAGTCAGAGACTGCCTCAGTCAGAGACTGCATCTATCTGTGCAGCTTCTAAAGCTTTGCTATCCAGATGTCAAACAGAGGCTCCTTTCTTTGGTATTTAGTTTATTAAACTGTAAATACTGTTTGATCATAGGAGGATGGGTCTCCACTTGTGAGTCTTGGTTCCTCCCAAGGTTTCTTCCTACAGTTTGAGGGAGTTGTTCTTGCCACTGTTGCCTCTGGCTTGCTCACTGGGGGATATGTTGTAACCGTCTGTTTTCAAAACTCTGGAAAGCTGCTTTGAGACAACATTGTTGTAAAAAGCGCTATATTAATAAACTTGACTTGACTTAACTCTAAGAGACATTAGTCAGTCCTTTCTAGAATGTAATAGGGGGTCAGAGATACAAATCAAGCTTTTACCAGAAGTGAATCAATGAAGAACTAAATGCCTTTGCTTTGTTGTGACTGCTGAGTCAGGGTGTCTGCAGGCATCCTAAAGAAAAACTTTCTATAACTGTGTATTAACAATGTCTTTTTTCTAAATCTAGGAATTCATTTATGTATGGAAGCCACCTGACCAAAGAGGAAATTGCTTTCTCCGATCCCACCCCAGATGGCAAGCTCTTCGCAACGAAGTACTGTGGAACACCTGCCTTTCTGGTGTACAACTTCATCGGCTAATGGTTCTACACTTGTTACTTTTGCTGACTGACGAGTGACTTGCTGCTGTTCCAGCTTGATTTTTTTAAGCAATTACAATGTTTTATTACAATGATTTCTTGGCATGCCTAGAGGGGGAATTCCACTGATTTTTTTAATTTTTTTAATTTTATTTTTTTTAAATGTAAACAGTCATTTATCAGTGAATTAACAGAAAAGTTTCTTGAGCTAGAGAAAAATTGGCAGAATTGTTCTCAGTGGTGGTGGTGATAGGAACTGGGGATATGAAAAGATTAAAATGTAGAAAAGTAAAATCCTTTTTAATAATGCAGTCATTCATAGCACATTAGGTAGTCAAGGTTTTATAAAGCAAAAGTAGTGCCTAAATATTTACTACCACTAAAGTTAGTTTAAAAGAGCCATCAGTCATTGTCCTGGAGAGTAAATGAAACTGCTGTATTTGTTTGACCCCTGGTTCCCATTTCCACCACTATAAAGAAATAAATATTGGTACGTTTCTCTTCCGTCCACCTTCTCTGTGATAGCTGTGGAATTCCTCTGCTTGTGGATAAAATGAGAATAAAAAAAATATGTGTGAATCTTAAAGTTGAAATCAAGTTAACCTACAGCTTAGAGTTCTGGGAAGCTTGTTCCTAAAATATACTCAGGTGGTATTTAATCAGTTAACATGTTCAATTAAGTGTTTGGAAAGTTTGATTTCTTGTTTATGCTATTCTGGATTGGAGTTGCTTGTAGAGTTCATTAGTGTAACACAGATTAAGCTAAATCCTGTTCTCAGGAACTGCAAGGCTGCCACTCAATGTTTTAAGTGCTTTTGAGCTGTAAATATTTTAAATAAATGTTGCTGCTAAGCATGTACTGCTTGTGTCCATTCCAAATGAAGACAATAGTTTAAAAGTGAAGGTCTAGTGAATTCAGTTTATTTACAAAATAGATCCAACATCACCCATATAACCGAAAGCAAATGCTATTAAAACCGAATACAATTGATATTTAAGAACATCTCATAACTGAAACATATATAGTAGGACACACCCCATATAAAGCAACATAACAGGACCATATAGATTTTACATTGCAACAAAGAACACAGTCCATTTTTGATGCTTCTCAACAAGTTACTCACTTTAATCTATGACTATAACCTCAGGGCTTGTCTCTTTGAGCTTGCTGTTGGCCTCCAGGACCTGAACAATGTGTGCAGCTGAGGGTCGTTTGCAGGGGTTCTCCTGAGTACAGAGACAGAAAAGCTCCACCATCTTCTGATAGGCACCACCGAGAGTGGCTGTGTCGAGTGGAGGTCGAGTCCCCAGTCTCTCGTAATATGCGTCTTCATCAAAGTCGTCCTCATCAAAAGAATCATCTGAGGGAAGAAAAAACCAACCATGAAAAGTCATTTATATACAATATATTCTCATATTATACCATAAGGGTATATTCTTAATACCCTTGTGCATGTAAATTATAGTCATACACCACAGGCCATGTTTACAAAACACAGATTTAGCTTAAAATGATCCATCAATCTATTATCTTCCGCTTTATCCTACTAGTCAAGGTCACCAGGGGGCTGGAGCCAATACCAGCTTTAATCAGGTGATAGCAGGCTACCCCATGGATAGGTCACTAGTCATAAATTCACAGTAAACTATGCTGTGCTACAGGAATTAGAGTGCATGACTCATAAACATGCTTTTACAAATCAAACAAATTGAAATAATTGTTATTATATATGAGGCTTTTTCCTACTCAGACAGTGAACTGAAGGAGTAACATTTAATTAAATGCATACATTTGATGGCTCCTGCGTATCCACATAAGAAGGGGCCAAAGGTTTACTGCCATTACCCTTGTTGGTGTGTTTCTATGTATATCCCTCTAATACTGTCTGAGGTCTCTGGAATTTTCCTGGTTATGTCTACCAGCACAATTGTATTATATATGGTTAAGTATTTTCCATTTAAAAAAGTGTTTACTAGTGTGTGTGTTTCACTGCACGGCTGGGTTAAATGTAGAGATGGACCGATCAGCGTTTTTGAGGCAGATTCCGATCGCTGATCACCTTTCGGCACGGTCGGCCGATACCGATCGAGGGCGGTGCTATGCGCCACGGCAGGGCTACATGTAGTTATTTGCACAAGCAAGTCATGAAACATGATCTAAACTGGTTTATTACCATTTTTAACAAGCTCATGTGAAACAGCATAATATTATTAACAAAATTAACAGTAAATAAACAAAGTAAATCAAACAAATATGCCCAATACTGTAATCATCACATTTAGACCCTTAATTTAAAACTAAAAAAGTTAATTAAATAAATACAGTAAAAACTGCAGTGATTAAACAGACTCTTATTTTAAACTAAAACTGTATTCATTAAATGTAGAATATTGAATTGTTGCTTCTGTTCTGTTTGTACCGGTCAGATCTGGTCTGTATGGTGTTCTGGGTTGTTTGTTTTGTGCTAGCTGTGCGTGCTAGCTCTGCTGTTTGCTGATACTCACTGTATTCAGCTGCGGGTGTTCTCTAAAAACCGTATCAGATTAGTGTGTTTAATGTCTTTGTCTTGGTTCCCCAACGTGACACAGTTAATTTTACAGATTTTAAAAACGCTCTGGATGAGTCTGTGTCACATACGGCAACAAGCTGGCAGACGGACGCAACGCAATGCAAACGTAAACTGTTCTTGCGAGGCTGCCGCTTTAGTCAGTCTGTGGAAAATGAAAGGGTGTGTTTCCACCTAGCGGTTCAGATAGGAATTGCAAGGACCTGGCTGGAGGGGGTTTCAACAAAACGCTAGCTGGAAATACATTGGCTTATTTGTTTAACGCCAATGATCAGCTCTCGGGATTGGCTAAATTGGAGACATATCGGCCAATCACATATTTTGATTCAAAATCGTCTGATACCGATACATAGCTGATCGATCTTTCCATGTCTAGTTAAATGCAGAGGTACAAACACCAGGGGCAAGTAGTTCTAAACTCTGTTCTATTCTAACTGTACTTTTAATGCAAGTCAAGGGAACTAGAAATTTTTCCAAGTAGTTTTGGAGCATTTCTATTGGACCATTAATCTACATGTTTTTTTTTTTTATACATACATGTTTTTTTTTCTTTAGATAGCGATGGTATTTAACATTTTACTTGCAAGTGTTTGCAACACATGCTAAATATTTGATAGAAACCCAATGAGGTACTGTATATAGTTGAAGGATGCAATAGGTAGGGCTAGTAAATGGTGGTTCTAGTAATTATACTAGTATGTAATGTCTAATTGTTACTTTACCATCATCACAGTCGCCCTCATTGTCCAGCAGTTCCAGGTGGGGCACAGACAAAGTCATCATCTCCCACAGAGTGAGGCCATAGGCAAAAATATCTGCTCTGTCAGTGATCAACCCATCCTCCAGGGCTTCTTTTGGTTTCCAGGGCTCGGTTCCAATATAGCAGGCATCTGGATCGCTCACTGAAAAGAGAGGGATTAGAGAGAACTGCTTAGGCAGGTCTTAAAAGCAAACACAGAATAAATCAAAACAAATAAATGGGAGCACCTTGCTTACCCTGCATGTTCTCATCCAACCGAAGGGAAACGCCCACATCGCAGATTTTGATGGTTTCAAAATCTCCCTTAATGACAATGTTGCATGACTTCATGTCGCCATGTAGGAGTTTCTTCTCATTGTGCAAGTACTGACAACAAACAATAACAATTCATTTTACATTAAGAACTGCAGACAGTGTTTAGTTGGGCACAATGTAGTGTATGCTCTACCTGGAGACCACGGGCTACATGAAGGGCCACTTTTTCAATGGTGGCAACTGGAAATGCCTGTAATCCCTGCTCCCTCCTCTTTTCAATCAGGTCATTGAGAGACTGCTCTCCACCGTATTCCATAGCCAAGCATTTGGAGCCATCCTTTGCTGTGGTGAAGGCTCTAAAGCCTGGCATTCAGAAGGCAGAACATTATCTTCAAATTATAATCAGTTAAATTTACATTTATGGCATTTGGCAGAGGATCTCAGGCAGAGCATCGTACACCATAAACCAGAAGTCTTGCTCAAAGACCCTTAACAGTATAGCACTGTGTACTTGACCACTACATTATACCAAATGCAATTAAATTAGTTGAGCTTTTGTGCAAAAAAAAGAAAAAAATTCACACAATGTAAATGGAAACTGTGTTGTTTAAATGATGTAGAGAGACAAAATATATATTATCTTGTCGCTGTCTAATCTCCATTTTTTGGGGGGGGATATTATGTTTAGTGATACTGTATCGATTCTCAAAAACCCAGTATCGATACACAGATTCCTGACAGACAGTGAAACCTGTTCATATAGTGGTGTGTTTTAATACTAGGATTTGAAAAATCACAATATATCACTTTGGTTTGCAGTATATATATATATATATACACACATACATACATACATACATACATACATATATATATATATATATATAAATTTGTTTTTTTTTTTGTTTTGTTTTGTTTTTTTGAATCGTGTCGCTGTATCACGATACGTATTGTATCGCCAGGTTCTTGCCAATACACAGCCCTAGTGTGTATGTATTTTCCTACATCATTTGAACCCAGCAGATGCCGAATAAATGAACATTTCATGAAGAACAGAAAAATGGATATGCTCCAAAATAATCTCTGGTTCCATTGACTTGCATTACAAAGATATATAAACATATATAAATGAATAGTATAAGTTATGTTAACATGGTTTAGCATTGCTTGGTGGCCTGAACTTAAAATACAGGGGTCACAAACAAACTATACAGTTGTAAGTTATCTAAAATAACCTACGAGGCATGTTTAATACATGTGTTTTTGAGGTGTCATTCCATGAATTAAACAAAGTCATTAGTTGTAGCTTTAAATGATACTATAACTTTATAGTTGTCATTACCAACAATGTTGGGGTGTTGCAGGTCTTTCAAAATCTTTGCCTCCTCAGACAGTCGCTCCATATAAACGGTCATCTGCTTCTTTGCACACTTGCTGTTGATCTTCTTTATGGCCCACGGTGAATTGGACTGTTTTCCATTTCTGATAGCAATTCATACACACAGTTATTATCCAGCTAATGTGATCAACACGTTTACAGGATTCACAGATCAGTCATCGCACCTGTTCATAAGGTAGACGCTCACTCCGGTGCCACATCCAAGCTTCTTCATAAACGGAGAAGCAGGGATCATAACTGGAGTCCCACAGGCGCCAACTGATGAGGAAAAAGTAAACAGGCTAGTTACACAGAATAGAGGTGAATTAATCTCAGATAGGGGCGGACCCTAAGACAAAAATATCCCAACATTAAAAGACATGTTCTCGACATCCCATTGGCACCATTGCTTTACACAGCAGTTGTGAGATCATAAATGAATTACCATTGAAGATCCTCTTAACCAGGGGGAGAGAATGTTCAACGTATTGTTCATCTAACCACTCAAGAACCATCGTTGTGCTAAAAAGCTTTCAACCAAGCTCATTAACAAATGCTTCCTAAGTTATTGTGGGTGTGTCCGTGCAGGAAAACAGTAAAATGTGTTGAACAGGGGAACTCCAGGATGGCTCACTTTCCCTTCTAAAGCCAGTACACACAGAACAGGGCTGCCTTCAATTCCAAGAACATAGGAAAAGCTCTATTTAAGCAGAAACAGTGGTTGCAACTATGGCAGCTGAGAAGGCTATTCTTCATTCTTGGCGTCCTTTTCTAATTAAAGTCTGATTAGACATTTTACAACAAAATACTTACATAAAAACTTACAGCTGCTTCTGCAAGCTTCTTTAATTACTGCTCAAAAGCTACAAATTAGCTGCATTTGTTGAGGACTTTCAGAATCCACTGTGTGTCCTGCCTTTTGAATATGTTGGAGTTTATTGACGTCACTGTTGACATACCCAAAAATGTCCTTGAAATCATAGCATACATTTTAAAACTGGTCCTGGCTACAAGCTATGGAGCTTTTTTTTTTTTTTTTTTTTAATTTTTTTAATAGCACAAACATGATTTATAGCTCAAAACACACTTTCCTTCTGCACAAAGACATATTTCTTGGGAGCCATTATTGAGTGTAAACCTGAAGAAAGACGTGGCTTAAGTTAACTGCTTATTCCATTTCCCCGTTCCACCTTAACTGGTGCAGCAGTTACCATGGCACCAAAAGGTAACTGCAGCACTTTTTAAGGTGGACCAGAAAATCTAAATAAGAAGCTAACGTCAGGGAGCAGTTTAAATGGTAACCCATATGTCTTAGTGGAACACCATATCGGGTTTTCTCCTGATGATAGGTGAGCGAGGTGAAACATGCTAGAACTGACTGATATTATTTTCCAGGACTGCTGGTGCAGGGGGATGTAATCAAAAAAAATAATTTAAAAAAATAATAATAAAAAAAACCTTTTATAGGCAGCCAAAGATATAAGAGAAAAAATGTTTTGCTTTGGAAATGATGTGACAGATTGTGCTCAGTATAAACAAGCACATGAACAAACAAAGCAAAACTATAATTCTCATTTCAGGTTCACTATAAAATACTTGGTTATATGACTCTGACTTGTGCTCGTCATACTCAGGACAGACAGTACTGCTGTTCCTGAAAACTGAGTGGCTGCTGTGTTTTACAGCAAGAGACTAGAGACACATAGTGACATCAGTATCAGCAGATAACTGTTTTTTTAAAATAAACTGGACATTTAAATAGGTTTGACCAATATCTGCTAACATGTTTACTGTTTTAAGGCAAGTTTAGGCGATGCCAGGCTAATGGGGTACAGTTGTCTGCATTTGTAAACCTCCTGAACTAAATGTTTATCCTCGAGTTCTAATTAATACACTGTAGAACACACATACCGAATTTAGCACCCCCGTCAGGAAAAGCTTCCCCTCTCGGGGCACGCTCTGTCGCTTAAATCGAAAACTGATATAATCCGCTGACATTAGTTAGTTTCCTGGCGGGGGTGCCAAATTCGGCACAACTATTGTGCCGAATTCAGAACCCCTGCCAGGAAGAGCACCCTCTCTCGGGAGGGGGTGCGGGTGACATGATTATTTTTTCCATTATTTCTTACTGGTCAGCGTAGCTTAGAACAGTATCTTGGGTGTTTCCATTTTCTAAGTAAAGTTAAAGCCAAGAAGACGATGTGTGCGCGCTCCCGAGAGGGGGTGCTCTTCCTGGCGGGGGTGCAGAAGTCGGCACAACACCCGGCACTGGCAGATATGTATGAGAAATACTGTCATGCGTTCCAACAAAAGACTATTTTGGACCTTCTAAGAAATTCTATATAAAAAAATATCATTACATTACTGGAATTTCCCATGTAACCATTGCTAGACAGAACGTACTCCTCCAATAGTACTTAAAATACGTCTGAACAACACAAAACAGCTCTGTAATGACTGTTAGGAGAAATTTTCTGTTCCACCTTAAATGGTGCAGCGGTTACATCCAGAATCTTAACTGCTGAACGAAAATTTTATTTTTTATTTTTTAATTCCAACATCAGCTTCGCCCTGTACTGTATAATATTGTTGATAATGAGTGTAAAAGTGTTAATAATTCATGTGTTAGTGCTGATATTGAAACTATACCTGGACTCTTCACTTTCTTCGGTTTGCAGGGCGTTTTGAAATCCGCGTTGCTCTCCATTTCACTGCAAGTTCACACAAAACAAAGCTAATTCACAGTTTTTCCTTCGTATTTAACCGAAATGGGTATCCTAATCACCCCAGAAAACACGTACTGACATACTTATACGTTATAAAAGCGAATGTTTAGTGGAATAATCGTCTACAAACCTGTTTTCTTTCTCTTCGACTCTCACTGTGTTGTTGAAAAACCGCGCCTGGCTTTCAAATTCTCCCCGCTTGGTTACACAGCAGTACGGACACCGCGGAGGGACACACCGTGGAAAACGCGTTTTCGTAAATAATAGTCAAACGCTTTTATATTTTTATTTTTTTTTTTTTTAATTCGATCCACAATTTATTATCATTGTTATTATAATTTTTATTAAGGATTTATTATGAATTCTCACATTTTTCCATTAATAAAATTTTTAAAACATTTTTTAAAATGACAGTTTCACTGGTTAGTCATAGAAAAGGCCTAATAAAAATAGATTCCCAAAGGTGGTCTACTGCTTTCTGTGTTTGTCCGCATTAGAATAATATTTAAAACAGTATAGGCCTGTGGGTGGATGCTGACTCTTAAAGGGAGCCCTGACTGTTTAGACTTGTATAGCCTAAAACAGTGTATATGTAACACAGATATATAAACCAAATAGGAATGATTGGTTTATGAAAAAAGGTTCTCTATCAGTAGGTCACCACTATGATCATGTCATATGGTTGCCCTGAAGACAGTCCAGTGCACAAAACAAGAGTTTTTTTTCTGTTGAGTAATGTCAATCTAGCTAAAACTAGGGGAGCACTAATTATAGAAGCAGCCAAGAAGCTCATGGTCACCCTGGAGGAGCTGCAGAAGATTCACAGCTCAGGTAGGAGAATCTGTTCACAGGACAACTTTAGTTTAAGTTGTGTACGCTACAAATCTGGCCTGGCAATTTTTGACAGCAAGCCATGAGAAACCCCCTTTGCAGTTTGCCAGAAGCCATGTAGAGGACACAACAAACATGTGGAAGAAGGTGCTCTGATCAGATGAGACCAGGCTTGAACTTTTTGGCCTAAATGCAAAGCACTATGATTGGCAGAAAACTAACACTGCAGATCACCCTGAACACATCATGCCCACAGGAAAGCTGGTCAGAGTGGATGGGAAGACGGATGGAGCTGAACACAAGGATGGAGGAAGACAAACTTGGTGCATAAGACTTGAGACTAGGGCAGAGGTTCACCTTCCAGTAGGACAATGACTATAAACCTACATCCAGAGCTAAGATAGAATGTTCTAGATCAAAGCACAATCATGTGTTAGAATGGCAAAGTCAAAGACCTGAATCCCATTGAGAATCTGTGGCAAGACTTGAAAATTGTTGTTCACAGATGCTCTCCATCCAGTCTGGCTGACCTTGAGCTTTGTTGCACAGAAGAATGGGCAAAAAATTTCAGCCTCTAGATGTGCAAGGCTAGTTGAGACACAAGACTTCCAGCTGTAATTGCAGTAAAAAGCGGTCCTACAAAGTATTGACTCAGTGGGGCTGAATATTAATGCACATCACAGAGTGTAGCGTGTAAAAATGTGGAGGGTCCACTAGATGGAGTCTTCTCCACAGCATTCACCACAGCAGCTTTGCTTACTTACTGAGTCTGGCTTTCTGGGTACTCATGTGAGTGTTACCTTGATACAGTCGTAGACTGGAAAGTCTGAATACGTACAAAAGTTTGTGGACACCGGCTCATTGAGTTTTTCAGGTATTAATGTGGAGTTTGTCCATCTGTGCTGCTGTAACAGCAACTAACCTCTACTCTGCTGGCTAGGCTTAACACTAGATTGCTACATTGCTGTGAGGGTTTGATTGCATTCAGCCACATTGGTTTGGTGTTCAGTTCTGGATCACTCTAACACACGCCAAAGGTATTGGATGAAGCTTCATCACTCCAGAGAACACAGTTCGACTGCACCACAGCCCAGTGCCGGGGGCTTTATACCCCTTTAGCCAATGCTTGACCTGTTGTAGCTGCTTGAGAGCATCCCATTCTATTGCTCACTGCTTTTCTATTGAAATGAACTGTGCACCTTAAAGTAGCTGTAGTCACTAATTCTCTTTAATTTTTTTTCATTTTTGGACATGTTTCTGGGAGGATTTTACCTTTTGGATACAAAAGTATGAATCATCTCTGAATGTAAACACATAGAGAACAACGTCTGCTCTCCTTCATAGAAGCAAAGACGTTTCCTTAAATCCTATTAAACAAAACACAGTCATAAACCTGGTGAATGTGCTGGGAAAGGAGGGGGACCGTCTGCCAACAGAGACACGTGCAGTATTGGGAGGTGGGGGATTGTTTTTAAGTGACCTTAATTCCTTATTTTTAGTCTCAGCCCAGAACAGATATTTCATAATCTTGATCAGCTTACCTGTTCACTTCTCTGAAACTGGATGGTTTAAAGGTGCGGGGTCATTCACATTCATGATGTCACTGAACTTAAAGGAACAGTTCACATAGAATTGAACACACTTTTATGTTTATTAGGGGTGTAAGAAAATATTGAAAATATTGAATATCGGGATATTATGTTTGGTGATACTGTATCAATTCTCAAAAACATAGTATCAATACACAAATTCCTGGCAGACAGTGAATCATTGTGTGTTGTGTTTAAACCTCTGACCACTAGATGGCAGTGTTGCAATCTATTTTCAGCTCCACTCCTACATTAACAAGCAGCACAAGGGCGCAATGTTATTGTAAGTATTGGCAAACCTGTTCACATAGTGGTGTGTTTTAATAGTAGGATTTGAAAAATCACAATATATAACTTGGTTTGCAGTATCGCAGTATATCACGATGTATTGAATCATGACCACTGTATCATGATACGTATTGTATCATCAGGTTCTTGCCAATACACAGCCCTAATGTTCATGCCGAGTACCAACAATGAGGCTGATATGATAGAGGCCTGTGAATCTGTTTAAACCCTTTAACGCCAAGAAAATCATATTTGATACACAAGTTATTGAGCTGTAAAGCATCACTGTTATAATTTTAGTCCTAAAAAACTGAGGTTCACCTAAACTTTGCTCAAACCCACACTTGTTCTAAAGTTTAGTGGAGAACCAAAGATTAGTACAATATGTATATTTTTTCTTTTTTTAGTTAAAATTGACTACAACATTTAATATAATCTTAGAGTATACTCAAATATGATACAAAACAAAACTCATATGCAGTGTTATATGTTATATATATGATATTATTATTTATTAAATAAACAATGAGCACTCAATATACAGAATATTTAGGAAACTGTTTCATGGTTCAGGCTTAATACCTTAAGGGGTTGATACCATCTTTAATATTATATAAATATATAATATATTTTTGGTATTATTATTTATATATAATCTGTTTTTTAATTATATATATCGTCGCTGTCCAATGAAAAACATGTATCTCTATTTTTGTCCATTATCCTTTTTTTTGTGTGAAAATTTCATGATGAATGGACCAATAGAAATGCAATAGAAATGAAAGTAGCTTGGAATAAATTCTGGTTCCATTAACCTACATTGAAATTGAAATTTCATTAGACAGCGACAATATATTGTATATGGTATATAGATGGTATTATTATTTATTGAAGGTCTATCTCGAAGGTCGGGCAATTGTGTCATGGTTCAGGCTTTGAAGGGTTAATACCATCTTTAATAAGATCCTGTCAACCTTGGTTTTAGAGGCCCACCACACATTTGAGCATTTTGCCCTGCACTAACCACCTACTTCAACTCAACAGTGGGCTGTTAATGATTCCTGAGTTGGTTAGTTGGGTGGGGAGCAGGGAAAACACTAAAGAGTGTGTGGATGTGGGCCTCCAGGGCTGAGAAACACTGAGCTAGCCACTTCCCCCAGGGCAGTTCCCACACCATCTTAGGGGCCATTCCGTTACTTCATTAGCACAAGTGAAGTTTATTTATGAGCCCTCAGAGAGGCGAGTGAACATAGGTGTCGACCCTCAGGCCTGAAAAAAATGCTAGACACAGCTGTTTATAAGCCAAAGTCATAAAATACTTTAAAATGATTTAACATATATTTAACAACCATATCCAGCTTGCAAAGTGTGGTTGGGGAGGGCATTGGTGGTAAAGGGTGTCCAATGAAAACTTGTATCTGCATTTCTTTTGTAGATTTAGATTTTTTTAACGAACACGACAGCTGCCAGCTACCTGTATGGCAATTTCATGATGAGCTGACCAATAGAAATGCTCCAAAATCAGAAACATCTGGTCCCATTGACTTACATTGAAAGTAAAGAGGGTTTTTGGTCTCTCCTGGAAAGTTACTGTTTTGGAGAATCTTGATGATATAAACAACATGATTTTTGTCAGGTTAACACTTTTTGTTTAGGTAATTAAACATTTTGTAGTTGTTAGCAGGCAGGTTTAAGTGTCTTATAAGAAAGAAACCCATATTTTGTGTACTAGATATCACAGCACAGAGTTAATAAAAATGGCTCTTACCCACACTCACACACACACATCCACACACAAAGCCATCTTTTGTTCTCCCTTGCTTGTATTTCATTGTCTTTTTTTCCTTTCTGTCCTTTTTTCCCTATTTTTTAAAATATATATTTTTATTTTTTTATTTGTCTTTTTTTGTTTGTTTTTGCTCTTTGATTCGATTCGATTGTGTTTGTTTTTCCTTCTCCCCACCTATGACTATATGTACCTATGTAAGTATCTATCTTTTTTTCTATTTACTATTATAATTTTTTTAACAATAATAAATAATAAAGTCCTAATAGTCCTAATTGGGTGGTTGGCCAGAACAAAAAAAGGCTCTTACCTTTATCCCTTCATCACCAGCTCAATATTTTAAAGCCACATTATTGATCCCACAATGCCCAAGTCAGAACATGGGGTCAAAATGATGAAGCTGATGAGGACTTGTAGATGATATTAGAACTGGGGTGAGTTATAACCCTGCTGGGAAAAAGAAACAGCACAGACAGACTTGCATACAATGCTGGTGTAAGCTGGTTTGTGCTGGTTTCGCTGGTCACCCAATATGTCCATATCCATGCTCGTTTATCAGCTTACCAGCATCCAACATGGCCAAACACATGTAGACGCCGGACCTTTACACCTGTTTGACCTTGTTGTTCATCCCCTTTCAAAACAGTGGAGATTAATATGGAACTGGCGCCCTATTCTTAGCTATAACAGCCTCCACTGTTCTGGGAAGGCTTTCTCTATTCCAGACTTGTACTCTTCAGAAATGAGTAGAAAAAAAACATCACAGATTCCTTGCCCCTGGACACAGCCTTCTTCAACTCCTCCCCTTTGGCGGGGCTATAGGACCCTGTATACTAAGACTACCAGACACAGGAGCAGTTTCTTTCCTCAAGCCTCACCATCATAAACAGCTGGCCACCAATATCATCTGCTGAACCACAGCTTATCTTTCTTTCCCCTGATAGTAATTACGTCCATTCTAACCACCATACACCACCATTTCATTCCTATACATATTGCTTGTGCCTATTTAATATATATATTGCATGTATATTGTATATGTCTGTAAACAACATAGGGTGTGTCTCAAAACCTAGTGAGCTCCTACATAGGCAGCAGTTTACGTCATAGTATGCGCTCCCGACATGTAGACTGTCCCAATACTTACATACCTTAAACATGCTGTCAACTGAGGAACCTTATTTAGACCTGATTTTAAGGAAGAATCGAACACTTCCTCAGCCGCTAAGACAATCCCATGATGCAACACAGGCTAATCTAGGAGCAGTGAAGTGGTTTTAAAATGTGAGTTATTTTGATTCTCTCTGGTGTTTTAATGTGTTTCTGGTCATATAATCACACAAAACAGTATTTTATTATCAACTCTGTAACGAGTCCTTCACCATTTAGCAGTTTTATACTTGAGCCATTAGCATTTATGCTAGCAGATTTTTAAGCCTCAGGATATTGTTTTGGATGCTGGCCGGTAGCTTAGCAACCAGCTAAACCACTGGTGGCGTGCTGTAGTGGGCGGGAACAAGCGATGACGCAGTCTCTCTCTAACTAGAGCGTCTCAGTAATCTGTTTTATGAGGAGAGATGAGGAGAGAACGCTGCTACTTACACAGCTGCCTACATAGACACTATTTGAAGGGATAAAGGAATTAAAGGGATTTGAGACAGACCCATAGATATTGTCTGTATATTATTTGTCGTTGTATAGTCTATCTATACTGTGGCTAGTAAAGGTAGTATTACAGTTTACCTGTACACAGGTAGGTGAAGGTAGTGTTACAGTTTACCTGTACACAGGTAGGTTATGATAATGTTACAGTTTACCTTTACATAGGTTGGTGAAGGTAGTGTTACAGTTTACCTGTACACAGGTAGGTGAAGGTAGTGTTACAGTTTACCTGTACACAGGTAGCTGATGGTAGTGTTACAGTTTACCTGTACACAGGTAGGTGAAGGTAGTGTTACAGTTTACCTGGACACAGGTAGGTGAAGGTAGTGTTACAGTTTACCTGTACACAGGTAGGTGAAGGTAGTGTTACAGTTTACCTGGACACAGGTAGTTGAAGGTAGTGTTACAGTTTACCTGGACACAGGTAGGTGAAGGTAGTGTTACAGTTAACCTGTACACAGGTAGGTGAAGGTAGTGTTACAGTTTACCTGGACACAGGTAGGTGAAGGAAGTGTTACAGTTTACCTGTACAAAGGTAGGTGAAGATAGTGTTACAGTTTACCTGTACATAGGTAGGTGAAGGTAGTGTTACAGTTTACCTGTACACAGGTAGGTGAAGGTAGTGTTACAGTTTACCTGGACACAGGTAGGTGAAGGTAGTGTTACAGTTAACCTGTACACAGGTAGGTGAAGGTAGTGTTACAGTTTACCTGTACACAGGTAGGTGAAGGTAGTGTTACAGTTTACCTGGACACAGGTAGGTGAAGGTAGTGTTACAGTTTACCTGGACACAGGTAGGTGAAGGTAGTGTTACAGTTTACCTGGACACAGGTAGGTGAAGGTAGGATTGCAGTTAACCTGTACACAGGTAGGTGAAGGTAGTGTTACAGTTTACCTGGACACAGGTAGGTGAAGGTAGGATTGCAGTTAACTTGTACACAGCTCAGCTTTTAAACTGAAATAAACTGAAAAACAAAAACATTAACACATAAACACAAGACACACGTTATCTTTGCTGTATTTGAGAATTTTATGAATTGTTACACCCTTAATAATTATGTCCGTCTGAAACTGTTTAACTGGTCATCATAGTTTTAACCACAGTTCTCAGGAGCTTCTGGTAGCTTGACCACTAGCTTATAATAACATAGGCCTATTTATATCCGATATCAAAAATTGGAATCTGCATACCTTCACGGAAGCTGAAAATAAACCTGTGAACCTGCTTAAGAGCCAAAAAGTACGTTTCTCACAGGGGCATTGTAGTCACTTCAGCATGAATGGAGTAGTAAAGATAAACAAACTCTCCCTCATGGGCTGCCATTAGCGGTGCGAGACACTGGAGAGCAGACTGAAGTTCCAGAAAAGCATCTTTGATCATCATTAGAAGGTAGAGAAAGAGAGAGAGTATCGTTTTAAACACTCTTTTCAGCCATTCAAATGATCTTAGAAGCATATGATGCTCTCTGAAGCCACTAGGCCTTGTTTCCTGACACTACAGCTATCTTTTCATTTCATTAACTTTTCATTTGTTTAGCCTCAAGGGCCTTGGCCATATTGTGTCTGCTAAATGATCCTTTCATAATATGCCCCGAGCAAAAATGAACAGAACAAAAATCATTATTCTTAACCTGGCCAAACCGCGCACGCTGACAAAAGCTCCAGGTGTGTATTGAAGGCGGCAGGGGGTCGAACTGAAAATGAAAGTTGTGCTTTTTAGATTACACATTTGGACACAGGCGACATACACAGACTATTATGGATCAGGGTAAAGCTGTTTCAACGTCCAGCAGAGAGATAATGTCTAACATCATGGATGAAGAAGATCCATTAAAATTATGGGCCGGCCAAAGATCTAATGAACACATCCCCCCCACCTTACCTCAAATGTAATTCATCAGCCAAGGCATGTTTTATGTCTGAAGTTTGCTTTTTTAAGAGTTGTGTTTTTGCTGCAACTGAACATTTTACTAACTGTGAGTCTGAATCATCGAACCTGGTTTGGAACCGAATATGGTTTAGGATCACTTTAGAATTTCATTTCATGCAATTGTCATGCAATTCACAAACAATATTGTCCATTTCACAATTAATGTAAGTGTATCAGATGATTTTTAAAGAATAAAAAAGTTTGTATTAAAGCCTATTTTTATATAGAGGCTTATTTTACATATAGTCTATTATCAGTAATTCTCAGTCCTCTGTCTAAATCTCCTGGTACGACCACCAATCCAAGTTAAGGATGTTATTGGACTAATTGGTTGTTAGGACACTCTTGCTCAATTGTGATGCACAGCTGAAAAACATTCTACTAATAAGTGAGTATAAAAGGGAGAACAACATTCTAGGTTAGTTTAGTATCTGAAGATCAGCAGTTGATGGTTTGCTGACCGACTCACAATGACCAGAAAGAAACAACTTTCTTTAGAGACCCGTCAGTCCATTGTTGTGTTAAGGAAGAAGATACTCCATTGAAAACAAGAACATTTCACTGTGATCCCAAACTTTTGAGAGGTAGTGTATATCACACAGCTAAAACCTCTGTACTGTTGAGCTGTTTTTACATAATGGCATGGCATAATGTATCAGAAGCTGTATAGATACTAGTGATGTAACAACATATTGCATTCTATTGAACTGTTTCGATTGTTTTGTTTTAATGTGACTAACATGTTACTTGGCTGCCAACTCTCCCGCATTGACCGAGAAACTCCCACTCTCTCTCTGATCTCCCGCCAAGTGTATATTTTGTTCTGCGGTTCTATCCAAATACATTAAACTCATAGCTGGAACCAAGTACTGAACACACAGTGAGCAGGTTGCTGATTGGATGATAGCAGGTGGTTTGATTAACTGATTGGTGGTGAACAGTCCATTGCCCGTCACTGAAATGAAGCTGCACTTGTTTCAAACGCTGCATGTGTGAGTGACGAGACTCACTTTTTTGTTGGAAGTGAAATGTTGTAGATGAGGTAATGAAGAGGTAACATTATGTGGCGCCGCTGAGTTAAGTAACTTGACTTTGTATTCAAATGCTGCGAACTATAGGAAGTTTATAATGGAGCGTCGCTGGCTGGAGTTGGAATTCCAGTTTGGAAACTAAAGCAATTGCCATGCTGGGCCCTTGAAGCTCAGCTTAATGCAAGGTTTTCTTCTAAAACCTGGTTTGCTCTTTCTTTGTGGAAGATGTTTGTAATTGTGTGTCTGACTTCCATCTGCCGAGTAAGTGGAGTGACTTATGCAGAACAGGTACACAGAAGTCTCACTGGCTCATCACTCCAAACCTTCCTCCAACTAGTTCCTCAAAGTTGGCAGCCTTGATATGAACTAGCATCTAATGTGCTAGCTTTGGGCTAACATGTTAGTTTATGGCTACAGCATTAGCTTGGGATAACATGAAGTGCAGATTTTGTTTCAAATGTTGTACTTTTGTAACTTTGAATGCACTAATAAACTGAAAACAGAAATATTAACACATTAACCCAAGACGCATTATCTTTGCTGTATTGAGACTTCATTGGATGGCATTGAATCAAATTCATTTTGGGACTTGTTATTAATAATAGAGTTTTTTTCAATAATAATAACAATGTCCATTTGAGACTGATTAACTGCTCATTGTTGTTTTAAGTGTTGAATGATTTATGCATGTCATTTGCAGGATGCCAACCTAAAAGCTTCTGTTAGCTACCTCTGCTACAGAAACAAGCATAGACCACCTTGGCTGGTCACCAAAAAAGACATGGAATGCATAATGGTCTGTGCTGTTTTTGTTCCAGTGGGGACTCACAGTTCTACTGCAAAACTGAAACGGTACACCAAACATGCCAATGTACTGCCTGGCAAGCCCACCATGCTATGCCAATATGTGCCTTTGCATATGTGCATGCTGTGGGACTTGTGCAGCCAATAGTTCAAGCAAGACATTTTTTGTCCATAAGTGAAAAAAAATTGCCAAATTATTCAATTTTCCATATTTCAAATATGTGCCAAATTAGTAATATATTTCCATGCATATTAGATAATGACACTATTACAAACACTAATCACCCATAACCTAAAAACTACCTTCTTATATCTACACTAATTGTCCATTCTATCAGCTCTACTGACCACATAGGAGCTACACCTACAGACTGTAGTCCATCTGATTCTCTGTAAAGTTTTTGTTGGTCATTCTCTAGTTCTTCATCAGTGCTCACAGGACTCTGTTGGCTGGATGTCACTGGTTGCTGGTTGGTGGACTTTTCTCAGTCCAGCAGTGACACTGAGGTGTTTAAAAACTCACATCAGCGCAACCCACACTACCACCACGTCAGTGTCACTGTAGTGCTGAGAATGCTCCGCCTCCCTAACAGTACCTGCTCTGTGGTGGTCCTGTAGGGGTGCTGACCATTAAAGAACAGTGTAAAAGTGGATAAACAATGCATGCATTGTGTTTATATATATATATATATATATATATATATATATATATATATATATATATATATATATATATATATATATATATATATATATATACACCAAATATATTTTTAATAGTTTGGGTCTGATATCATACATCCCATGTTGAATGTGATGTAAAATATCTGCGCTACTTAAAACACTATACATGGCCAATACTACTAAACTATAGCATATAAACCAAATGGCAACAATTGTTGTACCCCAATGATGTCATATGGCTGCAATGATTATAGCACTATGAAAAGTAAGACAATCTAAAACATTATTCTCTTTAGCTCACTTTTCCTCGCTCAGTGGACAAGTAAGGGAGCAACCATTTGATGGCAGCTTCCTTAATTATTTTCACTATTTTTATTAATTAAAACAATATTTTGTGTGATTTATACAACATATTATACACTATATTGTGTCACAACAGTTGTGATTCGCTTTAAAGGTTTGAAGACTTGTATCATCTGACGTCTAAAGTCTTTCAAAGGCACTTTGGGATAATTCCTGACTCAGGCTGTGGTTGATGCCTGAGCCTGCCAACACACTTGAGTGAAAAATCCACCACATGCATGTATGAGTTAAGATAAGAGGGATTTCAAGAAAAGCTGGAAAGCTTTCACATTCAGATATGTGCTCTTTTAATCACCAAGGCATCCCTTTACACAGAACATATGACAGTTTTCGAAAAGGATCGCAACGCTCATGGTCCCAGAAGGTGGTCGTGCTCTGGGGGGGTGGCTCGTTGGCTGGAAGCCCCTCAGCTATACAGATTGAGGTAACACATGCTCTAATGATATTGACTTCAACATAAAGGATAAGCTAATGTCTTTGTGCCCCTGGCTGGATCTTTCAAAGTGAATTTAGATTGTTTTGCTGCCAAGTGAACCTTATCACAATCATCTTACTCTTCAATTCCAAACCCTCCCTCAACCACGTCGCGGCCAGGGCGGCTGGGCGATGTCTCGAATGAAGGCCATATCATTAAAGATGACATGAGCATCTCAAGCTTTTCATATAAAAACGTGTTTGAAATTACTTTGCACAGTACATGCAAACGTCAATGGCTTTTTTTGAATATCGCATTTCAAATGAAACAGAATTCAGACACAGCGTGCACAAAAATATAAATAACCATTAAAAATAAACAAATCAGCTTCAGTTTCACGTTTTACACAACAGTACATCCGTCGGATTGATCCAGTGGAGAACCTTCAGAGCCTTCTAGGCCTAATGAATTCTTAGAATTAAAACAATCTATTTTCATTTAGTAGTTTCATTATGCTTGTATTTAAACTCCAGTATGGTAGTAATATTCTCATATCATTGTTAAGCTTTGGTTGGAAACAGAAAGTTCAGGTAGATGCGGCTGAGCAAGCTCTTCCTTTGGTTAGGACTTTGGGAGCTGTAGATTAGATTAGCTACCAATATAATTATGAACTGACAGCAGAATTAACCCGATACGCTTAGATTTACAACGGAGGAACAGTAAAAGCTTAGCCACTGGTGATAGAAGTCATTTGGTTACCAAATAAGTGGAACATGCTGCTAATAATGTCAGAGGAGCTGGTTAGTGTTCGCTTTGCTGGCATGCTAACAGCTAACAGAGCATGATAGAGCTTGAAAGCTTAGGTGAATAAAAATAATCACTAAAATCTGATACAGTAAGGTTGAGCAATGATGGAAGAACCCGAATAGCATAATTAAACTTGCTCCCTGGTGTTTGGAATTATAGCCTGATAGCTATTAGCCTAGCGAGCAGCTACAGACAGAAACATTGCCAGCCATCGTCTTGATTCAGAAAACTGGTGCTCTGTTGACGCAAATTTAGACGATAAAAATGTTTGAGCAGAGTAACAAAATAAATCTGAGTCTGTTCTGTGGTGTATGGAGCTTAGTTAGTAGGCCAAACCTGCCATAACACAGCACAACCTAGGTTAAAGCTAACTGAGGCTAAAATGACACCTGTTTCCCTGTCAACACAGTACAGAGACTCAGGAGACGGGAGTGTAGGAAGGTAAGTTTCCTCCTGGATATGATCAAAGAATGTAAAGTATACACTGATTTGGAACTTAAGGAGTGTTTGGCGTAGCCCCCGTCCAGGAGCATCAAGACCTCTGCTTATCCTGCTGCATCGAAACGGCGGGAGTTGAACCAACCCAGTAATGCTCTTATATCATTCTTAGGTTGGAAACAGAAAGTTGACAATCTTGAAACATAAGGACATTTAGGTAGCTGTAGCTGAGTGAGCTTTTCCTTTGGTTAGGTCTTCAGGACCTGAAGCATAGATTAGCTACCAATATAATCATGAACTGACAGTAGAATCAACCGAATTAACCCAGAATGAGTTCTCGACCTTACTGTCTCACACTTTAGTCATTATTTTTTAATCACCCAAACTTTCACGCTCAATTGCGCTCTGTGGTGGACACTCAAATCTTCAACTGGACAGGGCCAAACTGGTGGTGGTGGGGAGGAAGGAAGGGAACATCAAAACACCAGCACACGAAAGCAGATGGAGGGATAGATGAATAGAGTCATATAAAGACTGGAGTAGACCAGCTTTTGGTTGGGAGTAATAACTGAAGACTGATGACTGAGTCTTCCTGGCAGAACTTTCCCTAAAACTTCCATTTCTGTTGTGACAACATTGTCTTTTTTCTTACAGTGATATCAAAAGGTACGTCGTCTGAACAATGTTGTCATGACGCCACTATTAAGTAACGTTGTCATGCAGTATTACGACTACTTGTTTGCAACTTAGCAAAATTCCATGGAGTTTAAGCAGATATAATGGAATGTATGAAGGACTCTAGAAGGTTGTGATAACATACTGACAACGTTGCCACTACATTCTCACAACTGTCTGAGGAATTACATTTTAACATTGTGACATAGTGGTGGGAACCAAAACAACAGGTTGTCACAACATAACTGTGTTTGAAGGGAAGTCGAGCGACTACACTGAAAGCTAAAATCAAGTGCGTTCTGTGCTGTGTGCGGTTCTGATACATGTAGCTCTTTGCAGATAGCCTGAGCTGCTGGTCAGCTTTTCTGAGGTTTCTCCTGGTTTTAATTACACTCCTTGTATCAGCATGCTCCAACACCACCAATCAGTGAGCCCTCTAAACTATAAATGGGTGGAATGTGTTTATTTATCCTTTCAGACAAGGAATGGAAATTTGACATGATTGCATAATTTGGAAATATTGTCATCAATTTTAACATTAACATAATTTTTACATATTTCAGTATACGATATTACCATCATACCATCCAACCCCACTCTAGAAGTTCTCCTGGAAGTTCTAGATTCATCACTTATTGTAAATACAAGCTTTAGTCTAACCAGCAGCAGCACTGTTAACTCAAATATGGTCAAATATGTGTCCATTACAAGCTTTAAATAAAATATATGGGATGTATTTTACAAGCTTCAAATATTTTTGCTTGGTCTAGTACAGATAAAGTGCACCAGCGTTAGCTCAGCGCTAATATACCACTGAAAACTATAGGGGCGCTAGCAAAAATTAGCATTACTCAAAAGGTGGGTTTTGCCATTCATGGCCCGAAATGAAGGCTCTGGCTCTGGTAGTCATGGTTCACCACTGGATTTACACACGTACTGTATGTATCTAAATCAGAAATTCTAAATTATTTTCAAAATCAGATTTTTTTTCTCATTCGTTTGGATCAGTTGACTGCTGGGAAAACTGATCGCTCAGCGTGAGCCATATCTTTGTAAAACTCATACACAAGTAGCCAGCACAGTTTTCTTCAGCCAATATACAAACACACTAGAACTTTTTGTTGTCGTTGTTAAAAAATACTTGCTTTCCTTAAAACCAGGTTTTAAAGGAATAGCTCAGTCAGAAATGCTAACGCTAACAGAAAATAAACAGCCACCAGTTAGCACTGTGTAAATGACGTCTTGCTGCTGGTGGTTGCTTCCATTCGCTGTTAGTCATGTTAGTATGTTTGGGTGAGCTACTCTTTTAAGAGAGCGAGGAAAATAGGTGAACGTTTCTCTTGTTCACGCTGCCAGTCTGTAACGACACTTTAGCTTAGCATGCTTAGCGACCTCTATTCGTTGGGCAATCCTTCATCAAGGACTTTGCACCTCCATGTTGTCGAGTAAGGTGTCCTTCTTCAGGAACTTTAAGGTGCGAACTGACCTCCACACGCCAACGTAATTGTCACTTAAAGACTGGTTTGTTGGCTCTTTCTCCAGAAATGCTGGTCTTTCCATCTCTATGGATTCTGCTACTTTATTGTCACGGACAGGGCTCAGGCAGTTGCCGCTGAACGCTCCACTCAGGCTTCCATTAGCGAAACTTTCCAACTCTCCGTCGGCTTTGGGAGGCGGATCAACGTACGGCTCTCCGGGCGGCTCGTCGTCCTTGGCTGAAGTGTCCATGTCCTGGTAGTTAAGTTTCTTCTTGGTCTCGTAGTACTTCACCACGCAGTAGGTGATGGACCCTATCGTGTTCACCACCACGCCGGCTATAAACAGTTTGGTGGGCTCCACGTCGCTAAAGGCCAGCATGCCCACAGTGATTGTAGCGATGCTCTTCACAACTCCTACGAAGCTGGTGGTCACGGCAGAGTTGATGTAGGTGCAGTGCAGGGTGGTGAAGTTCATGGCGCAGCCGATGAAGATGCAGGAGCAGAAGATGCCTGTGATGAAGGGGTTCTTCCAGCCCTCGTACGTCCACATGTCGACGGCGTCCATGCTCACGAAGGAGCAAACGAGCAGCACGGGGGAGGCCACTATGGCGATGGTGTACTGGGCGGTTAGTGGGCCGTATTCACTATCTGCACCAGTCTTTTGGATTATCACGAGGTAGGAGGCGTGAATAATCACAGCTAATATGCCGGTCACGTAGCCAAAGGGGTCACCAGTGAGGTCACCTGCACCTGTAGATGCAGAAAGACAAAGTTTAACAAAATGTTTGTCCATAAGGTAACAGCTTAGAATAACAACTAAGCACAGTGTACCGAATAATAAAACATAGTGTATTTTATTGAATGTTAAAAAGAAAAAATACAAGTGGTGCTGTTCTCTCAGTAACACTTCAACAACATCAACAGCATAGCAGCAGTAAATTATCTGAATACATTCAGTAGATCATGAAGAGACCTGTTAAAATGAACTCATCCATCCATCCATCCACCATCTTCCACTTTATCCTGCTAGTCGGGGTCACGGGGGCCCTGGAGCCAATCCCAGCATCATTGGGTAAAGGCAAGGTTTTGGGTTAAGGTTAGGGGTATGGTTAGGATTAGGGTCAGGATAAAGGTTATGATTATGTTCTGGGTTGTGGTTAAGATTAGGGCCAGAGTGAGGATAATGTTTTATTTTAAAATTAAGATTAAGATTAGGATTAAGGTAAGGATAAAAGTTAGGATTATATTTTGGGTTAAGGTTAAAGTTAGGAAAAGGGCCAGGGAGAGGGACAGTATTAGGTTTTGGGTTGAGGTAAGGATTATGGTTAGGGCCAGGGTGAGGGTTAGGATTAGGTTTTGGGTTTAAATTAAGATTAGGATTAGGGCCAGAGTGAGGGACAGGATAAGGTTGGGGTTAAGATTATAGTTAGATTTAGGGTTATTGTGAGGATGAGGATTAGGTTTTGGGTTGAAGTTAAGATTTAGATTAGGGCCATGATGAGGGTAAGGAATTAGGGCCAGACTGAGGAACAGGATAAGATTTCGCGTTAAGATTAAGGTTAAAGTTAGGATTAGGGTCAGGGTGTGGGTTAGGATTAGGTTTTGGGTTAAGGTTAAGATTATGGTTAGGATTAGGGCCAGAGTGAGGGACAGGATGAGGTTGGGGTTAAGATTATAGTTAGATTTAGGGTTATTGTGAGGATTAGGATTAGGTTTTGGGTTGAAGTTAAGATTTAGATTAGGGCCATGATGAGGGTAAGGAATTAGGGCTAGACTGAGGGACAGGATTAGATTTTGGGTTAAGGTAAAGATTATGGTCAGGATTAGGGCCAGACTGAGGAACGGGATAAGATTTCGTGTTAAGATTAAGGTTAAAGTTAGGATTAGGGTCAGGGTGTGGGTTAGGATTAGGTTTTGGGTTAAGGTTAAGATTATGGTTAGGATTAGGGCCAGAGTGAGGGACAGGATAAGGTTTAAGGTTGGGGTTAAGATTATAGTTAGAAATAGGGTTATTGTGAGGATTAGGATTAGGTTTTGGGTTGAAGTTAAGATTTAGTTTAGGGCCATGATGAGGGTAAGGAATTAGGGCTAGACTGAGGAACGGGATAAGATTTCGTGTTAAGATTAAGGTTAAAGTTAGGATTAGGGTCAGTGTGTGGGTTAGGATTAGGTTTTGGGTTAAGGTTAAGATTATGTATAGAATTAGGTCCAGAGTGAGAGTTAGTCTTAGGTTTTGGGTTGAGATTAAGATTATTGTGAGGTTGAGATTAGGCTATGTTGTGCTTAACGACAGTAACACTTCATGTACTTCATGTAACATATCTTTGCATAAAGATCTTTGCATTTTTGTCAATTAATTATTTTCTACACCATTTTAACACAACAGCTGCTTTTTACATTGTTCACAAATGTCATGATGAATGGACCAATAGAAATGCTTCAAAATAGGTAGGAAAAATTCTGGTCTCATTGACACATTAAAAGTAAAGACATTTTGGAGATACTTTGGAGATTTTCCATTGGTCAGTGACTATATGAACAACAACACATCTACATAAAAAAGTAATATATCAAGTGTCTACAAGATATTTACTTCAATGTATTCAGATACTTCACTACTGTTTATTAATCATCTGAAGATACCACTCACAATAGATAAGGCCAGATAATGTAACACAGTGTTACAGGAGCTCCATTATTTAAAGTGTCAGCAAAAAGAGGCAGCCCCATCTTACAGTTACATATTTACATCAGTGCAAAAACAATATTCATGTATATACATACATTAAACTTTTAGACCGTATGTGCTCCTACTGTGCTCCCGCAAATCTCCCTGCAGATTTTAATACCAGCCCTAATTCAACACAACTGACCATCCAGGCTTACAGTAGCATGTGAGTGGTGTATCAGGTGCTACAGGATGACAGACACTCAGGAATGGGGGGTTTCACAGCCTCATGAATTACATTTATATACACATTATACGTGCAATACGTTCACGAATAGTCACAAAGTCACAATATTTGAAGACGAATATAATATAGGTGTAGGCCTGTATGATCACACCTAGACACCAATTACTTCATCAGTAAGAAATAAAGATAAAACAGTAGACATGGATTAAGAGTCTGTTCTGTTATAAGCAGACAGTCTATGATCCTGTATATATTATTATTGATGTATAAATTAAATATGGGACGTTATTACACATATTACACATATAATTATACTACTTTACGTAGTGTGTCTGTTAATAACGTTCATTTTTAAATCTGGGTGGAGGAGCGTGTCTATTATACTGAGTATAATTATACTGAGTCAAACATGTACATCATTTTCATATTAATAAAAAATATTACATTAACACTGGACAAGCAAATGAATGTGAAAGTTAACCTTTTGATGCACAACCTGGGTCAAAAGTGACCCGACTGAGATTTTAATTTTTTATATCATTTCAATAAATTCATTTCATCATTCGAGCTTCCATGAATTCCTTAGTTTACTCGTTTCTGAGCATCACAAATCCTGATTTCAGTTCTTATTTTACTATTTTATAAAAATCATTTTAGTATCACTGCCTTCTAACACACACAACACAGCTCAGAATTAACCCTCATGTGTTCACTATGGAACTGTTAACATTTGTAAACATTTGCAGTCAGGATCATATTTACAAACACTGTTTTTGTTCATGAAGTAAATAAATGTATACAGCAGAGTATAGATACACCACACTAGAGACGTTTGCTCTTTTACTGTTATACATTATTAATATATTACAGTAAGCCAGTGATATACTATTAGTATTGGTTGTTTTTCTAGTAATTTCTAGCCAAATTAAATAACAATAGCTGACAATTAAAACAAAGCATCAAATATATTAGTAAATTAAACCTTTCGATGCACAACCTGAGTCAAAAGTGACCCAACTCAGATTTTATTTTCTATATCTTAGCAATATATTAATTTCATCATTCCAGCTTCCATAAATTCCTCAATTTACTTGTTTTTGATCATCACAAATCCTGATTTCAGTCTCATTTATTTATTATTTAATACAAATATTTTTTAGTATCACTGCCACAACATGGGTCAGAATTAACCCTTAGGTGTTCACTATGGAGTTTGATAGGAACTATTGATATTTGCAGTCAAGGACATATTAACAAACACTATTTTTGTGCATGAAGTAAATAAATAAGAATTAAAATAAAGATTTAAGATTAAAAAAATAATAAACAATTATAATATTAAATAATGAAATAAACTAATTTCAATAGATTTATCAAAGAGTCAGCAGTACATACAATAACACTGGAAATGAATAGGGGGGCAAGTTTGAGCCATGGTGTGCATTAGAAGGGGCTTACTTAGTTCGTTTGAATCACGTATGTAGAATATACGCCTGGAACTTTCTAGGACCCTGGAAAACATCTTAATCCAGTCTAATGAGAAACTGCAACTATTAGTTATAGCTTTGTTTCAGGTGGAGTTTATTGTCGATGCTGTGATGAACTAGTATATGTAACTGAGTGGAAGTGATGCGCACGTTCACTGCGCGACATTACCTGCCAGGGCTGCCCCTCCGGTTGTTATGAGTACCGCCACGACCACCCCAACACTGGGCGTCCCGTTCCTCAGCACGCACACGCCGATGCCCAGCGTGACCAGAGGCAGACAGCGCTTGAAGACCACGTACATGGGCAAGCTGAGACCCCTCAGCGACCACAGGGTCAGCGTGGACTGCAGCGTGGACAGCACGCACACGCTGGCGAAAACTTTGGCCAGGTGCAGGCTGAAGGGCGGGATGTCCACCTTGCCCAGCCTGCGCAGAGTCTCGAGCGTGAGCGCCGCCGTGGCGCTCGTCATGCACTGGATGAGCGTGAGGTACGTGAAGTGGTAGGTGGTGATGAGGAATTTCAGCAGGATGTTGAGCGAGCCCGAGAACACTCCGTGCGCAATGGCCACCGAGATGCCCAGCAGGCGGCCCTTGCAAACTTCCGTGACGCGTTCCATTTAGACCAGATATATAAACATATATACATATATTTATAATAAACAATAAAAAATAGGAACCCTTGAAGGAACTTCCCACGAAAAAAGAGTCAGAGGTTACTGCTTGGGAGGCAAGGCGCCACGCGCGAACTCCAGCCGCATCTAACCGCGCACAGCACGCGCGCCCTGCTGCGTCCAAGCGTTCCAGTCAGCAGCAGCATGAATGATTTGGCTGAATGGAGAGTCGGGGGTGGGGGGGAGGGGGGGGGGTTTCCTGCCGTCCTACGCACCGTCCAGCCCCCAGTGTAAGAGCCCAGAGGGATGTGTACGGGATGCCCCCTCCCCTCTTTTCCTGCCTCCACCCACCCTTCCTGCGTAACGCCCCATAGCGGCGCAGCTCCATCGGATCCATGACTACGAAAGCCCCGTGAGCGGATTGCATGGGGCTCCAGCGCAGCCAATCCGCTTACTCTCATCGACTTGAGCTACTTTCTCTCACTTTTTATTCGCTCCCCTCCTTCCTCGCTCGCTCAGCCAATCCTGAGGAGGCCCGGATTGCTTTAACCCCGCCCCCCCTCACTAAAAAAAAAAAGAAAGCATCTATCTGCGACCCTAAGTGTTACGTCATTGATCAGACTTTAGGGTCACTAACAGTTCAGACAGTGGCTTTTTCTCCCCAGTCCTGCGTAACACATCCAAAAGTATACGGACACCTGCTAGTCCATCATGCCGTCTGACATTAGATGTGTTAAAGGGCCCATATAATAGATTTTCCTGACTTTCTTTAATAAAAGAGTTATAGAAGAGTTATAAAAGATTATGGAAACCTTGTAAATGTTTCAAAACATAGTGTTCACTCCCAAAAAAATAGAAATAAGCTGCAAAAACCACTGTTTAAATTCCCTGCTTTTTGTGATGTCACAGAAACCACAACCCTTTTATATACGTCCACCTATAGAGGGTGTGTACATGATGTTGCCACAGTTACTTGAGTGGCAGTGCTATACACAATATTGTGAACACCTCACACACTACCTCTCTAACCTCTCTTATCTGAACTGGTTTTAACTGGTCTGATCTTAACTGCACCTCACACTCACTGTACTGCTGTTTACATACAATACTGTTTACACTCACTACTCGCACAAGAACACTATTGTTTACATTTGTTACTTGCAACTTGCACTTTATGGCTGCTGCTCTTCATACTTGCACATAAAAGCACACATAATTTTTACTTTTTATTCTTTAACTATAAAATACTTTTATTTACTTCAACTTATATTATTATACTATATATAATATATTGGTGAATGGAGGAGTAGCAAAGTAAGAATTTCATTGTACAGTGTAACTGTCTGTTCTGCAGTACACACGACAATAAAACTCTTGAATCTTGAATATGATTCTACAAGGATCATTCAGCAAAGAAATGGTTCTGTAGAGAACCTTAAACACTCAAAGAACGATTGGCGTGATTAAAGTGTTCTTTAGATTCATGTATATGCTGTATATCCCTCTGTATGGAACCTATGCAGCACCTTAAAAAAGATAATGCCTAATTCACAATGTCTGTTTGTAGCATCAGAGGAACCACAATAATTTGCTACTGTCAGCTCTAGCTGTCTTTAAGTTAAGCAGATAATCACTTGTTTTATTCCCAGCTTTGCAGTTCCCCCTAATAAACACAGCCGTGTTGCAGAATCACTGACCAATTAGTACATATTCTGGCTGGAAAGTGATGCCCATGCATGCCCCCTATTCAGCCTACAGGAGTGAAGCTCCACCCACTTACGCTGAAGTTACAAGAAGTGTTTTAGCTCTGAAGGACAGCCAATCAGAACAGTGTTCATTTGCATACAGCAGTCCTAAAGACACAGTATCAGAAACAGCCTGTAAACAATCAGCTTATTTATCTATACAAGAATAATTCAGTATATGGGCTCTTTAATAGGGAGTTTGTCCTTAGTTTTCTGCCTTAACATCTGATTGCATGCAGCCACAAGAGCATAAGTGAGGTCAGGTGTTGATATTGAATGATCAGGTCTGGATCACGAGGTCTCAAGTAAAGTGCCTATTACACTGCACATCAGACATAACATTAAAACCACCTCTCAGTATCTCCACTCATCATATAAGCAGTGAAAACTCTAGCAGCACTGCTGTGTCTGATCCACTCACACCAGCACAACACACAGTAACACACCACCATCATGTCAGTGTCACTGCAGTGCTGAGAATGATCCACCTCGCTAATAATATCCGCTCTGTGGTGGTCCTGATCCCTGAGGGACAGGATAACAAGGTGTATAGAGAATCAGATGAACTACAGTCTGTAATTGTGGAACTACAGGGCATTGCTATATGGTAAATGGATAATTAGTGTAGATACAAGGAGGCGTGTTTAATGTGATGGCTGATCGGTTAGGGTCTAAAACTCCTACATTACTTACTTTCATTGTAAGTTAATGTAAAGAGGTTTTTGGAGCATTCCTATTGGTCCAATTATCATAACATTTTACAGGATGTGAGCAGCTGCTGTCTTAAAATGATATAGAAAAAATTTAATTGACAAAAATGAAGGTACACAGTATCGTCACTGTCCAGAACAACAAGTTTACAGTTCCTTTCAATGTAAGTCAATGTAAAGAGGTTTTTGGAGCATTCCTATTGGTCCAATTATCATAACATTTTACAGGATGTGAACAGCTGCTGTCTTAAAATGATATAGAAAAAATTTAATTGACAAAAATGAAGATACACAGTATCGTCACTGTCCAGAACAACAAGTTTACAGTTCCTTTCAATGTAAGTCAATGTAAAGAGGTTTTTGGAGCATTCCTATTGGTCCAATTATCATAACATTTTACAGGATGTGAACAGCTGCTGTCTTAAAATGATATAGAAAAAATTTAATTGACAAAAATGAAGAGACACAGTATCGTCACTGTCCAGAACAACAAGTTTACAGTTCCTTTCAATGTAAGTCAATGGAACCAGAATTTCTATCACACAATGTAAGCGACTGCTGAGTTCCATTGATACAGAAAAACAGAAACCAGCAAAAAATGGAGATGCATGTTTCTCTTAGGACAGCGGCGATATGTTCTTTACGCCTTATAGAAAAATAAGAGGCTTTGCTCACTGATAACTGAGAACGAGCCACAGTTACACACGTCTAGGCTCGTTTTCACATCGCTGTGTGCTAATCACATTTCACGTATCCAATCCGTGTGGAGGAGCGAGTGTGTCTTCATTATCTTTTTATTGGATAAGCATCAGGAGTGCACATAAGGAACAAGAACATCGCTTTAACACGAGTAGCAGAGGAGGGTAAATTAATTAGCATATTTTAGACCCGGGCTCATTCATTTATACCACAGCTTCCCAATTCTGCACACGCACACCAAGTTTACTTTTAAATAGGGCTGAGCAGTGTAACGATATTTCTCATTATCAGTACAAACTACATCACAATACACTTTTCTGAGCGTACCATGTGTGGATACTCACGCCATGAGAGCATAAGTAGGCCTGTTTATTGGATTTAGTGCAGCGCGGTGGATAAAATCTTACATAAAAGTCACTATATTCAGAGTTTTTGCTGGTATATGTATTTAAGTGGCACTGTGCAGCTGTTCGAGGAAATAACCGCCCACCTGTCCTGGCGAATACTGTAAAGGATTGACCAACAGGGCCCCCCTGTCACCTGGCACCAACCAGCTCTCCTCTCCATTGGTGCCATTTGCTCCATCCTTGACTGCATCACTGTATCTTCCACCTGATGTAGCACCTGTACAGCTTCTAAATCTCTTACCTTCAGACTCAGCTTTAGTTTATAAACTGTAAATACTGTTCCACCAGAGTCTGCTTGTGAGTCTGGTTCCTCCCAAGGTTTCTTCCTCCAGTCTGAGAGAGTTGTTCTTGCCACTGTAGCCTCTGGCTTGCTCACAGTGGATAAAGTGTGTGATTTCATGTTTTTCATGCTTTTAAATTCCTGTAAAGCTGCTTTTGGTAAACTTCTCATCGCCAATGGAAAAATAAGTATCTACAAAATAGCAACTTTACAGAAGAGGGCAAAAACAGTCCTAACTTTCAATGCAAGTCAATGGAACCAGATTTTTTCCATGTGATTTTGAAGCATTTCTATTGGTCCATTCATCATTGGATTTTTACATGATGTAAAGAGCAGCTGTGGCATTCAAATGATGTAGAAAAATAAAAATCGACAAAAATTGAGATTTTTCATTGGACAGTGATGATACCTTAAGGTCTAAGGCAGGTCTGTCTAGCAGGCTTGAGTTTATTATTTGGCTAACTGAGAAGTCTTGCTTCGTGAAATAACCCCCACCCCCTTCCAGGACTGTACGTTTAGCTTCAGGAGGGCACTCGCGTTTCATCCCACACACTCTCAGAAAAACAACACAGACAGCAGTTTTTTTAAAGGACCCACGTCATAGAGTACATGCAGCACATGAACACTGGTAAGGTTTAAAGACATACCCATCACATTAAACAGGCTGCTTTAATTCTTTTTGTGATGTCACAAAAAATGACTCATTTACATACTGTATATCCACCTATAAAGCCAACTGCAGATTAGCACCACCCAACTTCATGCTGAAGTTATAAGTGTCATTACAGACCATGCTGTTTTCTAAATTGAGGCCCAACACAGAACAGCCAATCAGAAGATAGGTCATTTACATATATCAGTTTCGGTTGGGTGTACATTACACAGTTTTTATTGCCCCTTGCAACAAATTTGCACAGCCTGAAGCAATTTTCCGGGTCACGAGCTCGATCAGGAATGACTGACAGCGTGAACTATCTGGTAGCGTGAGGGGAGACACTACTCGGCCTGTAGCCCTCCGCTTGGGACCCTCTGACTGATATTATTAAACATGTTTTGTATGAACCACAGAGCATTTATGGGTCCTGCAGTGAGGCTTAGAGATGTATGCTGTTTAAACAACAGCCAATCAGAGAGCTAGAAGAGTGGGGAAAAAAGGTTGATAGAAAAAAGCATGCTGTCTGAACAGCAGAGCCAGGAGACAGAGGAGCTGAGCGCTATATACACACACATATAAGCTGTTCTCGCACCTATAGAGTAGACACAAATTCATTTCTAAGAGAAACACATCACCAGTCAAAGATCTGGACACTCCTACTGAATATATATGTTTACAATTATACAGATGTTTTCATCGCGTGTTGAAAGATTTTAAATAGTTATAGATTTTAGACAGGTTTTAAATGGAGTTTAAGAAGTGAAGTTGGAGCCCATATACACAAATATCTATAAAACAAACTTTTATTTCCCTGTATTTAAACATAAAATGAGGATGTATATTTTATAAGAGTTATAAAACCCTCAAACCTGTTTATCAGAACAAGATCTCAGCATCTACACTATCTTCCTCAGTCCTGTTAGAGAAGCAGCTCATGTGGCTTTTTTTTAACTATATAAAAATACTTTAATTTACTTCAACTTATATTCTTATACTTTATATATATTGTATATATTTTTTTATTTCTTTTTTTGTTATCTTATTTATTGGTGAATGGAGGAGCAGCAAAGTAAGAATTTCATTGTACAGTGTAACTGTCTGTTCCGCTGTACACATGACAATAAAACTCTTAAATCTTGAAGCTGCTGGTCAGAATGTTCAAAGTATGTAAACCTGCATCAGAGCAAATGAGCTCATTTCTAAAAGACCCTCTAAACATTCTTTAAACACAACTCAACACAACTGCTCCAGAAATAATTCCATATCTCTCATTTTATAGTTTTGATCCCTTCATAATTATTCACTAATATTATTTCTATTGTAAATAAGAAAAACTTAGTAGGTGTGTCCAAACTTTTGACTGGTAGTGTATTTCTCCAGTTCACACTGTGATATCAGCGTTTTTTAAAATCACATATTGATCCCCAGTTTGTGCTTTCGCTACAAGAAATGAAGATATTCTGTGACGGACTGATATTATGCTTTGATGCTTTCAGGTGTTGCGTTGTGTCTACCAAGCTTTAAAGGTAAAGTAACAAACACAACCTGTTTGTTCTAATGTTGTTCTAATGTTGTGTGAAACTGAACTAGTTTGGTACATACAATTTGGTACATGAAAGTATACATATGTTGGACTTCAGGGAAAAATAGAACACAGGGACGTGAGGTCTTTAACTTTTACTGCTCTCACTGTTGAAATGATCTAAGCAGCGATAATATAATAATAATAATCTTTATTAATAAAGAACTTTTCATACCAGTGGCAGCTCAAAGTGCTTTACAGACAGTGGTCATCAGTAATAGCAAAAACTAAGTTAACCAAAGACAAAGTTCAAATTTATAGATACTAAGTTAAAGATATGGGTTTTCAATGTGTATTAAAAGTAAGAACTGATCCTGACTGTCTAATGAAAGCTGAACTGAGCTCCACAGTTTAGAAGCTGAAGAGCTGAAAGAGTCTCTCCAGGTTCTCTGTATGTTACTGAAGATGTTTGTACAGAAGGTCAGTATCTGCAGATCTAAGATCTCGAGCTGGAACATAAACAGAGAGATGTTCTGTGATGTAGCAGGTTCTAGATTATTTAGAGTTTATAGACGAGTACAGGAGTTTAAAGTCTGTTCTAAAAGATACAGGTAGTCAGTGCAGCTCTTTAAAACAGGACTGATCTGAGATCTGTTTAGTGTTTGTTAGGATCCCAGCTGCTGCAACCTGGACCAGTTGATTGTTTTCTTAGGAAACCCAGTAAGAGACCATTACAGTGATCAACTCTGACCATTACAGTGATCAACTCTGACCATTACAGTGATCAACTCTGACCATTACAGTGATCAACGCTGACCATTACAGAGATCAACTCTGACCATTACAGAGATCAACTCTGACCATTACAGTGATCAACTCTGACCATTACAGTGATAAACTCCGCACTGAGTAGAAAAGGAACTGAACTTCTCCAAATCACAACAAGATCTTCAACAAGATTATTAGCTTTTATATTAATGTTTATTTGTAATTTTTAAAAGTTCATGTTATTTTTTTTACAGGAAAACACATTTACAGCTAAAACATGTCCTGTGTTGGTTAGTGTCATGCTGAAAGATGTGAGGTGAGGCAGGACCATCCTACACAGAGAGACAGTGATGCTGTACTGGACTTGCAGATGGAGCGGTAGGAGCACTGACCACTGATTTAGTTCCAGCTCTCATGTGCTACACCAAATCTGGAGCATCAGCCTCTTCAAGGGGCTGCAAACTGTCTAAACAGGTAGAAGGGCTGATCACTATGCTATGATTTCCATTAGGGCTGCAAAATATGATCACAATGCCCAATCTATTGAAATTCTTTTGTGACAATTGTGGGGCAGTAAAACAAGAGATCGCCATCTATGTTTCCTTTAGAGTACTGCAATCTGTCAGAAGGACAGACGCCTAAGAGAGCAAGTTATAGAGAATTACAAAGCACTTTAGTTTTTAGGTTGCCCATAACCATCGACTTGTCTGCTTTTTGTTAAGCCCTGACGTCCATCACGTCTCAGAGATCCCACCTTTAAACTTGACATTAAGGACAGTGAATTCATATAAAAACTTTTAAACTCTTAAATCTGTTCACAATTTTTCTTCTTCCTGCCCAATGACTGGACTTGTAGTATCCTGCTGCACTGGACTCTCGTTCTCTCTATGAAGCAACATCCTGTAGAGCAGCCAAAGACGGAGGGGTGTAGATTTTTATCGTCTCATCCCACGAACAGTCCACCACCTGCAAAAAACCAAACACACCAGCACTTTTACTTACACAACACTAAACTATTAAGAAGCACATTTTAATTTAAACACCTGTTTTAGGAGGTGTCTGACGTCCGAGCACCGTGAAGTAAACTTGCATAGTTCAAACAGTTTAATATTTTAATTATACACCGATCAGCCATAACATTAAAATCATGTATTTATACTTATTGTCCATTTTCTCAGGAACCCCACAGGACCACCACAGGATCACCACAGGACAGGTATTATTTGGGAGGTGGACCAGGTGTGAGTGGATCAGACACAGAAGTGCTGCAGGAGTGTTTAAACACTGTGTCCACTCACTGTCCACTCTATTAGACACTCCTACTACTTGCTGGTCCACCTTGTAGATGTCAAGTCAGAGACAGTAGATCATCTGCTGCTGCACAGTTTGTGTTCCTCTAGTTCCTTAGTCCAGCAGTGATACTAAGGTGTTTAAGCACTGTTGTGTCTGATCCACTCACACCAGCACAACACACACTAACACACCACCATCATGTAAGTGTCACTGAAGTGCTGAGTATGATCCACCTCCATAATAGTACTTGCTCTGTGGTGGTCCTGTGGGGATCCTGACTATTGAAGAACAGGGTAAAATGGGTTAAACAAAGTATACAGAGAATCAGATGTACTACAGTCTGTAAGTGTAGCTCCTATATGGTCAGTGGAGCTGATACAGTGGACAATACGTGTAGATATAAGAAAGTGGGTTTAATGTTATGGGTGATCGGTGTATATGTGAATGTAACTGAGACAATTAACAGAAAATACACAGAAGCTTTAATAGTTTAATACAACAACAACATTCTCAGCATTAAGGCTAAATCTGTGTTTTCGTTCTAATGAGGTTAATCTTCTTCTAGAAGGTAAAAACTGGTAAACAATGTTCAATAAATGACTGATATATTTCACCATTTTTCTCTCTCCATGTAAACTGGGTCCTAATCTTGGGCAATGCTAACATAAGCACAAGCTGTTTGGAAGGGTTTCTAAAAGAAAGCCTCTGCTTTCAGGGACTAACTAACTCAAGCCCTTACAAGTTTGCCAGAATCACTGAAGCTTTCAGGGAGATTCTTCTATCTTCTATGGTCAGATAAGACCAGAATAAAGATTTTTGGTGTAGACACAAAGACAGCCATGTAGAAATAACCTTATCTCCACTGTGAAGTATGGTGGTGGATTTGTAATGCTGTGGGATTGGTTTTATTGGTATCACAGACTCCCATCATGTACCCCATCATATCAATAGATATTAAAACAAAACCTGACTGCCTCGGCCAGGAGGCTCATACTGGGGCATGATTGGATCTTCTACAAGGATAATGACTCAAAACACACCAACAGAAAATTGGCTATTTGACCGTAGAATCAGCCATGAGCATCCCAGTCCTCTGACCTGAAGTCTATAGAAACCCTGTGGGATAAGCTGAAGAGGGGAGTCCTCAAACGTGGACCTGAAGGATCTGGGGAGGTTCTACAGGGTGAGTCAAAAGTCTCAGGACACCCTTTTATTTCATAAACGAACGGGGAAAAAAGACATATCTGAACACCCCAGCAAGTAATGATTGAGGGGGCCTATCTTTTAGGCTATGTCCCAAACATGGCCGCCACCCACCCCATAGAATCAAGAGCAAGTTTTTCCAATGGGAAGGTGGTCATGTAGCATATCAAAGAAGAATAGAATTGTCTCAGAAATCGACTGATGCAATCATTTTTGCAAAATCTCTCAGTGTGCAGTCCTGGTGCTAAACTGCGCCTTCAGATCTGTGTTCAGCACCAGGGACAGCACACTGAGCATGTTGTTCTATTGGGTTCTTGTTGCAACTTTCTGTTTTGATAGCATTGCATGCATAATTATTTCAAGTCACATCATTTATGCAAAGCTCTCAGTTTGTATGTGATCTAATTGTAGGTCCAAAGCAGGTAAAGATGCTTTCACTGGCATAACAGAATCAAATTAAACACAAAACAGGAATTAGTAACTAAATACAATATGAATGACTGAAGTGCAACGTAAAAAGTAGATTGCTTTCCTCACAAACGTATTTGAGCAGAGCTAAAAGAATTATGATCTGAAAGCACTCAGGGGAGCACAAAGCCATTCAAATGGTAAAACAAAAATCCAGTCCCAGCTCGCTCTACTTTATTGCTTTTAAGGGTTCAGAGCAGTCATGCACTAAACAAAGGCCAACATGAGTTGACTGAAAGGCTTTTGCTGCTTCTCTGAAACACACAGTAATGGCGTTTGCCTCGATACACAGCAGGTAGGCCTTTGCTTCTGAAAAGAAAGCCTACAATTTTTTTTGAAGCAGCTTCAAAGACTTAGAATCTGAACTTTCTGTATATGTATATTACTCATGTACACCAATGCTGGACTTCATTACAATATCTAAATAGCTCTCTGTTTCATGTTGTCAGAGCAGATAGTGATGAAAGAGCTACAGAGAATAATGACTACAGGAAGCTAAATGAGTCTTTTATCCACAAAGAGAAACATTTATTAACAAACACTGGGTCCAGTCTTTGCTTTTGAGCTGCAATACATTTTGAAGTCTGGAAGAAACATTTTAAGGTTTCAAACCGTAACGCTCGGGCTATACATTCACTGATGATATCACTAAAATCAATACCTATATCCACCCTCTTATCTTAGTTTAGCTCCATACGTTCATACTGAAGTTATAAGGAGTGTTTCAGACTGGACTGCTTTTTGATTAAATCACACTGCAGTCAGAAGAGAGCTGATTTACATATGTAAGCCACATCAAACCTAAACCTGTTTTCATTCTATGTATGTGAATTTAGCTACTGCGTCTATGAAATGGTGTAAATGACCATATATGACACTTCCAGGTTCTCCTTGACTCTGTTGCCACAAACTGCGGTTTCCTTGGTTCACATCTCCCTGACGTCCACATCACATGTTCTCAACCCGCCAATCATAGACAGCTTTCCGATCACACTTATCAGAATACTGATGTCTCTTACCTGTTACTCATTTGATCTCATTTAAAAGCAAGTCTCTCAGTTTGGTACATTTTTATTTTTCTATATAGTTTAAATGAAGCAGCTGCTGTTTCCATTGTGCGAAAATTTCATCATCATGAATGAACCAATCGAAATGCTCCAAAATAGCTCCATTAAGTTACATTAAAAGTAAAGAATATTGGGCTAAATGCGGAGGTCAGATTCTGCATGTGTTTAAACACACATGGTCAATAGTTCTATATTCTAATTCTTAAATGGGGCCCAAGTTATTATAACGTCTCTTGCCTCAGAACGTAGCTGCTGTACTAATTAAATTGGAACGGGCAAATCTGAACAAGTGAACTTCAGCTTCATATTAAAACTACAGATCAGACAGTTTGATAGTCTAAATACTGTTATAAGAAGATGTTTCCAGAGTAAAAACCATAATTGGAATATTTTGATAACCTAAAAAAGCTCATCGGGAAGGAAGCAGTGGTGATTATTAATCTAAGTCTGTAATGAATTAACATTAGAAAACACAATACAATGTTTGAATACTATTATAGTCACATGATGCCATCTTTAAAGCTAGAAGAACATTTGGAATGTTTTGCTTATCATAAGTGTACAGAAGGTTTCGACTGTGTAATTAGTATAAAACTTATTTAATAGAAACGAGAAATGGTTACAGTGTTAACATGTGCACATATTATCAGCACCGCAATAACACAAATACCCACAATTATTTTGCTCACCATAATTGTGATATTCAATTTTTATGCTACATCATCTTGCGTGGGTACATAATATATATCGTTGCTGTCTAAAGAAAAACAAGCATCTTTAACTTAGCAGCTTTACAGGAGAAACCAAAAACGTTCCCTACTTTCAATGCAAGTTAATGTAAAAGAGGTTTTATTCTAAGTGATTCTGGAGCGTTTCTATTGGTCCATTCATCATGAAACTTTCACAGGACATAAAGAGCAGCAGTCGTGTTCAAATGATATCGTCGCTGTCCAATGAAAAACATGTATTTCAATTTTTGTCGATTTTGAGTTTTCTACATCATTTGAACACAGCAATGGTCGTTTACACAGTGTGAAAATTTCATGATGAATGGACCAATAGAAGGACTCCAAAATAGCTTGGAAATAATTCTGGTTCCATTGACTTACACTGAAAGTAAAGTACGTTTTTGGTCCCTCCTGTAAAGTTGCAATTTTGGAAATACTTGTTTTTCATTGGACAGTGACAATATAGAAACACGACCATCTTTGAACACGTACAAAGTAGTCTAGTTTTCTTTCTTTGATCTATACTGGGCAGTACTAATCTTGAATTGTGCTTACATCAGCAGCCCCCTCACCAAACTGCGCTCCACTCCTTTCTCTTTCTGTTGTAATCAGAGAAACTCATTGAGAGAAAGCTAACGACCAAGCGAAAGCTTACTGAGCAAGCATAACTCTCCCATCAAGCTAGCTCCACCTGCCTGATTGTCTGTCCAGCCCTCTACGTCTGCATGCCCTTGATGCTTGCTTCCTACAAGATGACCCCCTATAAAACCTTGACAATGCTTTTAGTGACCCACTGGACCCACAGCACCTGTATATGCTGAGTCTGTTTATGTGCGCTTTAAAGATCTCTAGATGGGACGCCGGTGCATGTAAAAGAGTGTGACTGCTTGCCGTGGCGTAAAGCTGAATGATATAGTGAAGGCAGTGTGTCTAAGACAAAAGAAATATGGCTGGGAGCTATTTCACCGCTGTCGTTCTTTCTTTTTCCGTCCGGGACGGGAGGCAGCTCATTATTCGTGAGTACAGAGGGAGCCGCTGTACGCCGCTGCCAAGCGGCCGGCCCGTGACTCATCCACTGAGGAGAAAAACGGCTTCCATTAATTACTTTACTATGCAACTGAGACGAAATGCAGCGGAGAGGCCACTGCAGCAAAGGGGAGGAGGGAGGGAGTAATGAGTCGAGCCCATAGGTGTGAATGGGTGGCCGGCTGATAAGGGAAAAGTTCGGTTTGGTGGGGGTCCTCGGCCGAAAGGCACGTGATATATCAGTGACTGATTCATTATTCGCCGATAATTAGAAAAATGTGCAGTAGTTAAAACAGATAATTGAGCACTCAGTATTCAGCTTACACAGGCACTGATTTATGGGGAGCCTCTAGTGCTCTGCAGATACAGTGATTCTAGAAACCACTCTTCATTTATTTGTATTCATTTAACGGTACAGTGGAAAACATTTGAACAGCTCTCCTAACAACCACCTGGTGGACCACCAACTTTATGCCTATCAGATCAACAGCACTAAAAGCTTCTATCTTTGAGAGAGAAAAGAAAACATCGAGCCTTAGACCTCTGGACATCCACATCCATCCTTCCAGTGTGAGAAGAAATCTCAGTGCTTCAGGGCTGTGGGTCTGAAAGGATGTGTAGCTGTTCAAGAAGTTCCTCACTGAGAAAAGGAGATCTAATAGACACATCAAACTAAGAAGCTGGTGGTGTTCTCAGTACAATGGGTACCATGGACTGTCTGCCCCAGGGTCCAGAACCTCAACGGTACTGCATTTTAGGTTACTTTGGTTGCAGGAAGCATAAAAAGCAACCACGTACAGAGCCTGACAGTGATTCTACTGAAAAACAGAACCTGAAAGTAGACACAGTATATACTGTAAGAATGATATAAATCTAAGGAAACAATCATTCCTAATTCTTGTTCAATAACAATTTCAAATGGGATTATTATATTAAATTTAGTCTTATGGCCACCACATTTGATTATGAATAGAGGTATGAATGGCTGACGTTTACCTCTAGGCTTTAATATTAGCATTACTATCGGCCACAACAAGGTGTTATTATCAGTTACTGTTATCAGTAATCAGTGCGTTTGACTGGTAGTGTATCTAAAACGTTTGACTGGTAGTGTATCTAAAACGTTTGACTGGTAGTATATCTAAAACGTTTGACTGGTAGTATATCTAAAACGTTTGACTGGTAGTGTACTAAAACGTTTGACTGGTAGTGTATCTAAAACGTTTGACTGGTAGTGTATCTAAAACGTTTGACTGGTAGTGTATCTAAAACGTTTGACTGGTAGTATATCTAAAACGTTTGACTGGTAGTATATCTAAAACGTTTGACTGGTAGTGTACTAAAACGTTTGACTGGTAGTGTATCTAAAACGTTTGACTGGTAGTGTATCTAAAACGTTTGGTAGTATATCTAAAACGTTTGACTGGTAGTGTATCTAAAACGTTTGACTGGTAGTGTACTAAAACGTTTGACTGGTAGTGATCTAAAACGTTTGGCTGGTAGTGTACTAAAACGTTTGACTGGTAGTGTACTAAAACGTTTGACTGGTAGTGTATCTAAAACGTTTGACTGGTAGTGTATCTAAAACGTTTGACTGGTAGTGTATCTAAAACGTTTGACTGGTAGTGTACTAAAACGTTTGACTGGTAGTGTATCTAAAACGTTTGACTGGTAGTGTATCTAAAACGTTTGACTGGTAGTGTATCTAAAACGTTTGACTGGTAGTATATCTAAAACGTTTGACTGGTAGTGTATCTAAAACGTTTGACTGGTAGTGTATCTAAAACGTTTGACTGGTAGTATATCTAAAACGTTTGACTGGTAGTGTATCTAAAACGTTTGACTGGTAGTGTATCTAAAACGTTTGACTGGTAGTGATTTAAAACGTTTGGCTGGTAGTGTACTAAAACGTTTGACTGGTAGTGTACTAAAACGTTTGACTGGTAGTGTATCTAAAACGTTTGACTGGTAGTGTACTAAAACGTTTGACTGGTAGTGTATCTAAAACGTTTGTCTGGTAGTGTACTAAAACGTTTGACTGGTAGTGTATCTAAAACGTTTGACTGGTAGTGTATCTAAAACGTTTGACTGGTAGTGATCTAAAACGTTTGGCTGGTAGTGTATCTAAAACGTTTGACTGGTAGTGTTACTAAAACGTTTGACTGGTAGTGTACTAAAACGTTTGACTGGTAGTGTATCTAAAACGTTTGACTGGTAGTGTACTAAAACGTTTGACTGGTAGTGTATCTAAAACGTTTGTCTGGTAGTGTACTAAAACGTTTGTCTGGTAGTGTACTAAAACGTTTGACTGGTAGTGTATCTAAAACGTTTGACTGGTAGTGTATCTAAAACGTTTGACTGGTAGTGTATCTAAAACGTTTGACTGGTAGTGTACTAAAACGTTTGACTGGTAGTGTATCTAAAACGTTTGACTGGTAGTGTATCTAAAACGTTTGACTGGTAGTGTACTAAAACGTTTGAGTGGTAGTGTATCTAAAACGTTTGACTGGTAGTGTACTAAAACGTTTGACTGGTAGTGTATCTAAAACGTTTGACTGGTAGTGTATCTAAAACGTTTGACTGGTAGTGTATCTAAAACGTTTGACTGGTAGTGTATCTAAAACGTTTGTCTGGTAGTGTATCTAAAACGTTTGTCTGGTAGTGCAAAACCAACCCAACCCAATGAAACAGAAAAATACTGCAGTAAACATTCCATTTGACTAAACTCCTGCTTTAAAGTGTAACTGAGGCAGCTTCATTCTTCAAGCACCAACAGAAGTGTGTATCTGGGGGGGGGTTGATCCACCGATGCCCATGTTGGCTGCATTGAATACGTTACATACATACATTAGTGTCTATACGAGCTCAAACATAAGCATGTTTAAGCTCCATATGTGGGAGAATGCATGTATGTGATAACGGTGGGGGTGACAGCAGGCACTGCATAGCGGCGCTGACAGAGGGTGGGAGGCAGAGCAGGGTGATACGGTTGGGAGAGGTGCGTGTGCGTGTGTGTGTGTGTGTGTGTGTGTGTGTGTGTGTGTGTGTGTGTATGTATAGGTTTGGCAGGGTGCAGAGGGAATGCAGCAGGAAAAGCCCTTCACACTCGCTGCCCTTGTCTGGAATGAACAGCCCACACCATGCAGAGGCTGCCAATGGCTGCACTCTCCGATGTGAAGCTAACAATAAGGAAAGAATCCACACTCACAGTAATCTTCCAAACCTCATCCTGTAATTTGGCTCGGGCAGCTTCTTTATATGCTTCTGCTTGCTCGGCTTTTGCTTTCACAGTAGAAAAAAAAATCCAACAATAGACTTACACACGCCACTGCAATGGGCTGCAACTCCAATGGAACTGAAAGCAACACGTTAACAGGTTTAAGCACTTAAAGAGAAACTCAAATTCAAAGTTTTTATGATTCAGTGGTTGAGATGGAAATAAGGTCACTCGGAATGGTTTGAGGTTAAATGGGTATTTAGAAGTGGTGATGATGGTAACCAGGAGTCCACATGTCTACAATGCAAAATTTATCCATTTTATTTACTATCCATCAACTACCGGTGACCCTACACATGTCCTCTGGGTTTATGTTCTAATGTTGAGAGAAACAGAAGGTTTCTATGGGAACTCTTTCACCGCACAATACATTTTAGCCCAAAAGCTATGATAAAACAACATCTAAGGCATCATATTCATAAACACATTGCGTAATAACTTTCTGTGAAGGAGCTCTGAGAGGCATTGGGCTCTTCAGAGGTCTGGTTCCTTTCACCATCACTGGAAAAACCTCAGCAACGTTATCTAGAAATGAAAATCTCTGATATAAATGCCTTTGTGAAGATCTTCAGAAGTAATTAATCCAAATCTGCAACTGCTAGTAGTGCAGGCAATGGTAGCTTGCATACTTTCTGTAATATGTTTAATCCGTTATGTACTGCAGGTTAAACACACACACTACTGCTTAAAAGTTTGGTATCACAGTAAAATGTTCTTGTTTTAATGGAGTATCTTCTTCCTTAACACAACAATGGACTGACGGGTCTCTAAAGAAAGTTGTTTCTTTCTGGTCATTTTGAGTCAGTCAGCAAGCCATCAACTGCTGATCTTCAGATACTAAACTAACCTAGAATGTTGTTCCCTTTTATACTCACTTATTAGTAGAATGTTTTTCAGCTGTGCATCACAATTGAGCAAGAGTGTCCTAACAACCAATTAGTCCAATAACATCCTTAACTTGGATTGGTGGTCGTACCAGGAGATTTAGACAGAGGACTGAGAATTGCTGATAATAGAACTATATGCAAAATAAGCCTCTATAGAAAAACATTTTATTCTTTAAAAAACATCTGATACACTTACATTAATTGTGAAATTGATATTATTGCTTGTAAATTGCATGAAAATTGCATGAAATGAAATTCTAAAGTGATCCTAAACTTTTTCATATATATATATATATATATATATATATATATATATATATATATATGAGAAGGTAAAAGCATATAAGAAAATCTTTCTGATATAACATAATTTCCAACACACTGATCCTTTAAACCATATATAGCCTTCTACTCTCAAAACCAGCTGCTCATGCTTTGTTGCCATGATTATGACCTTTCATTTAAATACAGCTTTAAATGATACTGATAGCTGAAGTATAAATATCATTTTAAACCAAAACCCAACCCTGATGCTGGCTGTCTGAGTAACTCTGAAGACTACGCTGGACAGTGCCTACTGAAGACCTACAGATTATTCAACAAACAGTAAAATCAAAAGCTCCAGAAGTACAAGAGCAAGAGGCTACAATCACGGAACGGCTGGAACATACATCCACTGCTGCTCTCGCTGGATTTTGGTGATGAAAATGGAAACTGCATTCACCTTATTTTCACTGTCACCCTGATTTTAAAGGGTTTTCAGGTGCAGATGCACTGTTATTTTGTACTCTCATATATTTACATATGCCTATATACTTTGACGCATAGCATAAATGTGATTAATCACAATCAGCTACAGAAAACACTGACAGTGATTATGTCAAGTGATTGACAGCCACATCAATTACAATAATAATGTAATGTGAATTAATACTAATAATAGTACCACTTATACTACAACTCAAGTTTATTTCCTGTGTATTAACAATAACTGGCTACAATAGAGACTGAAGTGGACTGAAATGTAGGACACTGCTCAGGTTACAAAGCTCCAAAGATCTTCATTAATCTGCTCAGGGAAAGAAAAGGATTTGCTCAGGAATTGTATTCTCAGAACAGGTTGGTTTTTATGATCAGACAAGCAAATGAGAAGGCGAGACCACAATAAAGCAACAGCAGATTATAGTGAAATTATGTTAGAAATATGAAATGACATAATTAATATTAATTTATTTTAATATGAGTTCTTTATATGAACATATAATTGGTTATTTAATCGTTTAATCTATTAATCTGCACTCTCACTATAACTTGCATAACTGTTTTAACAGCAGTTACTGGATAATAAGCCTTTAAATTAAAGTCACCTTGACCCTTTTTTCCCCCCTCATTGATTATATCTGTGCTCATAATAAGCATGATACATCATATATCATTTAGAAGACAGAAATCTTGTTTTCCGGTTATCCTGCAACAGAACGTAATGACTTTTGACCCGCCTCTACAGCGTCTTCTGACCATACTCCCGTGGGCAAAATGATATTAATCAATAATGCAATATTTCACCAACACCCTCTCACCACCCCCCGACTATCATGGAGAGAACACACTCAGCTAGATCAAATGCGTGCCTAGATACTGTATCGCACTCATAAATATGTCACGCTATAGAAAGTCATTCTGAATATATATATAATAAATTCTAACTTTATTGAACTGGCCATGAGCACGATCTGTGTGCTACTGTGTTTTCTATCACTGTATAAAAGACACACAAGCTTCAATTTTTACCAGAACCTTTATGGGACCCATAGATTTTGTGGTCTACTAGCAGACTGACACTCTCCAGTTTCCCAAACCACAATATTTCTCTCATACTGTACATCTCTTTTTTTACCCTCAGTCTGAAACACTATTAGAGCTCCTCTTTAAGCCCCGCCTCTTGATGAGCCTGGTGTGCTCTGACTGGTCAGTTCACAAACTCTGTTCTGATTGGACAAACCCAATAGCGGCATCCTGCCAGTTCCGCCCCACTCTACTGTGTTCGTTCTTACAACGGTGTCAGTTCTGCTGTATCAGTTAGAGTCAGAGTCCGATCCTGAAAGTCTGGCAGAACAAGCTAGTAGACCCATGTTAGGCAAGCTAGACTGGAGCGGGACATTTCACAGTGGTCAGTTTAGACTGTATTATCTCTTTGTGTGTTCTGTGAGAACGTGCTAAGCTTGCCAGTAGGCGGCCAATAAGGATTGTTTTACAAGATGACATCACCTTGTAACAGAGAGGCACTTATTAATGCTGTGTTTAATCAGAGTAACAATAAAACATGCTTTCTTTCACAAACAGGTAGTTTGTGAAATAAAAATATATTAATTTTTAGGACTTACTAGATCACATTTTTTCATATCTAATAAAGGTTAATAGCTAAGCCTGGTGTTTAAAGGTTATTATTACCCATCTCTGTAATCTCTTGTTTCTTTGAAGCAGTAACCAACAACAGACCAACAGTGTCTATCTTTCAATTTACTTCCATCGTGTTCCAGCTTTACAGAGAAGTGTGCTTTCAGTTTAAATGAGCCTGTAATTTAGAGTGTACTGCTGTGCTGAAAAAGGCTTCAAAGCAGGACCGAGACGATACAGCACTGTTCAAAGTGCACACTCAGAGTGTTCCCTCTGTCCAGCGGGAGCTGACAAGCCTGAGCTCTGGTCTTTCCCTGTCAGCTGGGTGACGGCTCATTGAGTGAGTGCTCTGACTCCGGGTTTCTGTTCATCAGTGTAAGTGTGAGGTGGTGAAAGCGTTAGAAATAAATGGGCATGCACACACACACACACACACACACACACACACACACACACACACACACACACACACACACACACACACACACTGGATACCCATGATGGCAAAGCCTACTTGCAGACTACTAACTATAGACACAACTATATACTACAGACAGCACAATTCATTGTGTGAGAAATGATCTGGTACCAGTATAAGGAAAGGAATGGCTAATAGTAATCACTACAGTGGAAACCCAGTGTGGTTCCTAAAATTCAATTCCAAAACATTTGGGACATCATGTGAAATAATAACAGAACCCAATGATTAGCACATATAATTTGACCTGTAATAAACTTAAAATTAGAGATGGAAAGATCGATCGGCCGATTTTTAATCCAAATATGTGATCGGCCGATATTTCTCCAGTTTAGCTGATCCCGAGAGCTGATTGATGGCGTTAAACAAATGAGTCTAATTTCTGTATTTCCAGTTAGCGTTTTATCCAGGAGAGAACCCCCTCCCTGCAATTCCTATCTGAACCACTAGGTGGAAATACACACCCTTTAATTTTCCACAGACTGACTAAAGCAGCGGCGTTGCGAGAAAAGCATGTGCTGATTTAAGGCATGTCGTCCGTCTGGCAGTGTTTACCGTATGTGACTCAGACTCATCCAGGACGTTTTTAAAATATGTAAAATCAACGTCTCTCATTGGAACCAAGACATTAAACACTAATAATCTGATACAGCACTGCACACAGCTGAATACAGTGAGTATCAGTAAACAGCAGAGCTACACACACAGCTAGCACAAAACTAATAACCCAGAACACCATACAGACCAGATCTGACTGGTACAAACAGAACAGAAACAATTCAAGATCTACATTTAATGATTACAGATTTAGTTTAAAATAACAGAGTCAGAGTTTAATGACTGCAGTTTTAACTGCATTTATTTAATTTGCTTTTTTAGTTTTAAATTAAGGGTCTAAATGTAATGATTACAGTATTGGGGTATTTGTTTGATTTACTTTGTTTATTTACTGATAATTTGTTAAAAAAATATTATGCTGTTTCATATGTTCTCGTTAAAAATGGTAATAAACCAGTTTAGATCATGTTTAATGACTTGCTTGCACTAAAATAACTACATGTAGCCCTGCTGTGGCTTATACTCCGCCCTCGATCGGTATCGGCCGATTGCGCTGAAAGGTGATCGGCGATCGGAATCGGCCTCAAAAACGCTGATCAGTCCATCTCTAGTGACCATATGCAATGCTGCCTGTGGGGTAGAAGGTCAGGGGCTTTCAGTTGTGGTTTTTAGCTTTTTCCTTTACACACACCGATTCCATGATGATATTCCACATCACAGAGGGATTTATAACATATACCATATATATATATATATATATATATATAAAACGTATATCAGTTTGTTTTTGGCACAGTGGGCTCATCCTTGCTTATAAAGGACTCTATTCTGGGTGATCGTTTATATCTAAGCGTAAGTCCAATGTTTTTGGTAACGTTGCAGTCATCAGTTTCAGAATGAGCGTATGTTATGAAAAATCTTTTACAGGTCATGATAAATGTATAGATCAGTTTTTTGTTTTCTTTTGAATGTTGTATATTATCCAACTTCTTGGGGATTATATTTCTAACTGGACTGGAAATTGAGCAACAGAAGAGTGCTACTGGCTGCTGTACTTGGTACTGGATGCTGTGCCTAGCACCAATACGAGTATACCAGTATTAATGATGTACCAGCCCCACTAGAAAGCAGGTCTGTGAGGCAGAGCCTTGTTCCCCAGAGGCCTGCAGCTACCTTCCATCGACGCCCTCCACACTGCTCCCGTCTGCAGCATGCCCTTCGCTCTGCTTTGGCCAGTGAGATACTGCCTGCTGCCAAACCTGCTCCAGACACATCATGAGACCTCTGTGTGTGTGTGTGACCAGTTTTCCAGGAACAACAATCAGAACGTCACTCATATAATCAGTGATTAGACCCCATTATTACTCGGTAGAGAGATTCAGATGGCGTGATGGAAACAGTGAGACAAGCCTCAAAATAAATTGCTGTTTGCTTTCAATAATAAAATGTTCTCTGGTCCTGATAAAAAACACTGAGTAAATAAAGGTCGTGATTAAGCACGGACTGTTGAACTGAAATTAGACAAACATGGATGTATTCAACTAACAGACGTCGACTAATAAAGCCCAGGGGTGCCCAATTTGAGTCCTACAGGGCTGGTGTCCAGCACAGTCCGGCGACTTCCTTGCTCATCCACAGCAACCTGCTGTGTCCAGGTGAATGGAAAAGTTTGTGTTCCTCTGATTAAATCTGGTTAAAATGTTGATTTGCACATTTGTTGACTTATGCACATTTCATGTTTTATATTTTCTTATTTATGTCAAACTCATAAACAACTCAAATCATTTTCTACAAGGTTGATTCACCAAGTTGTAGAGGCTGTGTTAACAAACTATGTTATTTGATTGGAGGCATCGTTTGCACACGACTGTTGCACTGATCTGGTGCCTGGCTGGCTGATCTTGACAGATGAAATCTGCTGATATTGACAGTACACTAAATTACTGATGTCAGCAAAAATCATACAGCTTGCTTTATACTGTAATTGATGTAATTACATGAGAAGAATTGCTCATTTCTGAGGATTCTAACAGTTTCAAGCTCTTATTTCTTATTGGTTCAGGATGTGTGCCCACTCAGATGGGGAATCAAAGCCCCTGACTACTGCAGAGAGAGATAAGCAGTTACCCACTACATCAGTTAATGGTTAGTATAGTGGCTAACACGCTTCCCTTCATGCAGTAGACTGAGGGTCAATTCCTCACCTGGGTAATAAGCACAACAACTTTGTTTTTCTTTTTCTCTCTCTCTCTCTCTCTCTCTGAGGTAATAACAGCCCACCTGTCCCGCCAAATACTGTTGGAGGTCCGACTGTCAGGGCCTCCTCATCACCTGGCACCAACCAGCTCTCCTCTTGATGCTACACTTTGACTGCATTACTGTCCAGATGTAGCACCTGTGCAGTTTCTCTCCTTTTAGTTCATTCTGTTTATAATCAGATCTGCCAGAGTCTCCAGCTACACTCTAAACACTCCTCATCCTCTGTACTAACCAAACCAGAACTAATTCTGTCTCTGTACTAACCCAAACCAGAACTAACTCTGTCTCTGTACTAACCAAACCAGAACTAATTCTGTCTCTGTACTAACCCAAACCAGAACTAACTCTGTCTCTGTACTAACCAAACCAGAACTAACTCTGTCTCTGTACTAACCCAAACCAGAACTAACTCTGTCTCTGTACTAACCAAACCAGAACTAACTCAGTCTCTGTACTAACCCAAACCAGAACTAACTCTGTCTCTGTACTAACCCAAACCAGAACTAACTCTGTCTCTGTACTAACCTAAACCAGAACTAACTCTGTCTCTGTACTAACCCAAACCAGTACTAACTCTGTCTCTGTACTAACCCAAACCAGAACTAACTCTGTCTCTGTACTAACCAAACCAGAACTAACTCTGTCTCTGTACTAACCCAAACCAGAACTAACTATGTCTCTGTACTAACCCAAATCAGAACTAACTCTGTCTCTGTACTAAACCAAATCAGAACTAACTCTGTCTCTGTACTAACCCAAACCAGAACTAACTCTGTCTCTGTACTAACCCAAATCAGAACTAACTCTGTCTCTGTACTAACCCAAATCAGAACTAACTGTCTCTGTACTAACCAAACCAGAACTAACTCTGTCTCTGTACTAACCAAACAAGAACTACTTCTGTCTCTGTACTAACCCAAACCAGAACTAACTCTGTCTCTGTACTAACCCAAACCAGAACTAACTCTGTCTCTGTACTAACCCAAACCAGAACTAACTCTGTCTCTGTACTGACCCAAACCAGAACTAATTCTGTCTCTGTACTAACCAAACCAGAACTAACTCTGTCTCTGTACTAACCCAAACCAGAACTAACTCTATCTCTGTACTAACTCAAACCAGAACTAACTCTGTCTCTGTACTAACCCAAACCAGAACTAATTCTGTCTCTGTATTAACCCAAACCAGAAGTAACTCCGTCTCTGTACTAATCCAAACCAGAACTAACTCCGTCTCTGTACTAATCCAAACCAGAACTAACTCTGTCTCTGTACCGACCCAAACCAGAACTAACTCTGTCTCTGTACTAACCCAAACCAGAACTACTTCTGTCTCTGTACTAACCTAAACCAGAACTAACTCTGTCTCTGTACTAACCCAAACCAGAACTAACTCTGTCTCTGTACTAGCCCAAACCAGAACTAACTCTGTCTCTGTACTAACCCAAACCAGAACTAACTCTATCTCTGTACTAACCCAAACCAGAACTAACTCTTTCTCTGTACTAACCCAAACCAGAACTAACTCTGTCTCTGTACTGACCCAAACCAGAACTAATTATGTCTCTGTACTAACCAAACCAGTACTAACTCTGTCTCTGTACTAACCCAAACCAGAACTAACTCCGTCTCTGTACTAACCCAAACCAGAACTAACTCTGTCTCTGTACTGACCCAAACAAGAACTAACTCTGTCTCTGTACTAACCCAAACCAGAACTAACTCTGTCTCTGTACTAACCCAAACCAGAACTTACTCTGTCTCTGTACTAACCCAAACCAGAACTTACTCTGTCTCTGTACTGACCCAAACCAGAACTTACTCTGTCTCTGTACTAACCCAAACCAGAACTAACTCTTTCTCTGTACTAACCCAAACCAGAACTAACTCCGTCTCTGTACTAACCCAAACCAGAACTAACTCTTTCTCTGTACTAACCCAAACCAGAACTACTTCTGTCTCTGTACTAACCTAAACCAGAACTAACTCTGTCTCTGTACTAACCTAAACCAGAACTAACTATGTCTCTGTACTAACCCAAACCAGAACTAACTCTTTCTCTGTACTAACCCATACCAGAACTAACCCTGTCTCTGTACTAACCCAAACCAGAACTAATTCTGTCTCTGTACTGGACCAAACCAGAACTAACTCTGTCTCTGTACTAACCCAAACCAGAACTAACTCTTTCTCTGTACTAGCCTAAACCAGAACTAACTCTGTCTCTGTACTAACCCAAACCAGAACTAACTCTTTCTCTGTACTAGCCTAAACCAGAACTAATTCTGTCTCTGTACTAGCCTAAACTAGAACTAACTCTTTCTCTGTACTAACCCATACCAGAACTAACTCTGTCTCTGTACTGGACCAAACCAGAACTAATTCTGTCTCAACTAACTCTGTCTCTGTACTAACCCAAACCAGAACTAACTCTTTCTCTGTACTAGCCTAAACCAGAACTAATTCTGTCTCTGTACTAGCCTAAACCAGAACTAATTATGTCTCTGTACTAGCCCAAACCAGAACTAACTCAGTCTCTGTACTAACCCAAACCAGAACTAACTCTGTCTCTGTACTAGCCCAAACCAGAACTAACTCTGTCTCTGTAATAACCTAAACCAGAACTAACTCTGTCTCTGTACTAACCCATACCAGAACTAACTCTGTCTCTGTACTGGACCAAACCAGAACTAATTCTGTCTCAACTAACTCTGTCTCTGTACTAGCCTAAACCAGAACTAATTCTGTCTCTGTACTAGCCTAAACCAGAACTAATTATGTCTCTGTACTAGCCCAAACCAGAACTAACTCAGTCTCTGTACTAACCCAAACCAGAACTAACTCTGTCTCTGTACTAGCCCAAACCAGAACTAACTCTGTCTCTGTACTAACCCAAACCAGAACTAACTGTCTCTGTACTAACCCAAACCAGAACTAACTCTGCCTCTGTACTAACTCAAACCAGAACTAACTGTCTCTGTACTAACCCAAACCAGAACTAACTGTCTCTGTACTAACCCAAACCAGAACTAACTCTGTCTCTGTACTAGCTCAAACCAAAACTAACTCTGTCTCTGTACTAACCCAAACCAGAACTAACTCTGTCTCTGTACTAACCCAAACCAAAACTGTCTCTGTACTAACCCAACCCAGAACTAACTCTGTCTCTGTACTAACCCAACCCAGAACTAACTCTGTCTCTGTACTAACCCAAACCAGAACTGACTCTGTCTCTGTAATAACCTAAACCAAAACTAACTCTGTCTCTGTACTAACCCAAACCAGAACTGACTCTGTCTCTGTAATAACCTAAACCAGAACTAACTCTGTCTCTGTACGAACCCAAACCAGAACTAACTCTGTCTCTTTTCTGTTTCTGTGAATGGACTGACCACCAGGCCCCCCCTGTCACCTGGCACCAACCGGTTCTCCTCTCCATTCGTGCCATTTGCTCCATCCTTAACTGCATCGCTGTGTCATCCACCTGATGTAGCACCTGCGCAGCTTCTAAAGCTTTTATCTTCAGACTCAGCTTTAGTTTATAAACTGTAAATTCTGTTCGACCAGAGGAGGAGGGGTCTCTGCTAGTGAGTCTGGTTCCTCCCAACGTTTCTTCCTCCAGTTGAAGTAGTTGTTCTTGCCACTGTCGTCTCTGGCTCACTCACAGTGGATAAAGTGTGTGATTTCATGTTTTCAAGATTCAAGATTCAAGAGTTTTATTGTCATATGTACAGCAGAACAGACAGTTACACTGTACAATGAAATTCTTACTTTGCTGCTCCTCCATTCACCAATAGATAAGATAACAAATAAAAGAAATAAAAAATATATATACAAAATATACAAAGCATAACAATATAAGTTGAAGTAGATAAAAATATTTTTATAGTTAAAGAATAAAAAATAAAAGTTATGTGTGCTTTTATGTGCAAGTATGAAGAGCAGCAGCCATAAAGTGCAAGTTGCAAGTAACGAATGTAAACAATAATGTTTGTGTGAGTAGTGAATGTAAACAGTATTCTGACAGTACAGTGAGTGTAAGGTGCAGTTTAAATCAGACCAGTTAAAACCAGTTCAGAAAGGAGATGTTGGTGAGGTAGTGCGTGAGGTGTTCACAAGCCTGATGGCCTGTGAGTAGAAATGATGGCCTGTGAGTAGAAATACTTTTATACTCTGCTTTTATACTCTGTAAAGCTGCTTTGTGACAACATTGTTGTAAAAAGCACTATACAAATAAATAAACTTGACTTGACACACTATACCGATAAGGGTCCTTAAGCTAAACTCAAACCTATATTAGTATATAAACTACATTTGCTAATTATTACCAGTTGTTACCAGTTATTGGCACCCCAATAATGGTTAAACAGCTAAAACTGATCACGATTAAAGGAGCAATCTGTAACCTGTCGAGTTCATACTCTAAACCAGAGGTCACTAATAGGTGGACCACAGTTCAGGTCCAGACCCAGACGTTGTCCAATGCGGACCCAAACCGATAAACTATTAAGAGCGATTTCATTTTGAAAGTAGGAGAGCTTTATGGTATACGGGCTTTGCGGCGCATTAACCTCACAGACCAATCACGTGCGTTGTAAGATCACCAAACGTGCTCCTCAGCCAATCAGATCTGTGCAGATTCGGGCGTGAGGTGCGCACACAGGCGAGGTACGAAGCGAGAAGCAGCAGTCAGAAAGTAAAGCAGGTTGGAAAAAGAATAACGAGCTCTAAAAAAGGAAAGTTGACGGTTGAGCCCGACTGTTTTAACCAGAAATGAAGAGACTTATGTTTATTCTTCACAGGCAGCTCCAAACCAACAGATCAAGAAACTGAGTTAACGACGCTGCTTTATTTACTGTTTCTATAAATAAACACTTTAAGATGCACCTTTTTCCAAAGCATTCTGTTTTTTTAATGTAGCTCTTGTTTTTACTGAAGTGAGTAAAAAACATTTATTATTAGTTTATAAATAATTCATTCAGTTCAGCATTTAAACAGTAAATATACTGAAATATACTGAATGGTATGTGTGGTGTGTTGGTGTTTCAGTAGCTGATGGTATAAGATGCTGATACTAGACTACTTCACTATACAGGATATGGCACTGAATAATAACACAGGTTAGAAATGATGATGGTCTGGATCTTGGCCTGAGGAAATTCCCTCTAACCAGACCGTACTGAACTCTAATTAAATACCTCTGCTTTAATCAATAGGGGGCAACATAGAACAAGAAAGCTGTGGTGTCCACCCCTTATAATAAGAAACAAAGATAAAGGCTCCTTCTCTTTGTTACCCCACTTTACTCTCCAAGAGCACCTCCAGTGGTGGAAAGCAATGTTCTCTTGTTTTTACTGCTATTTATATTCATTCTTTTGTTTGTTGCTGAAGTGGATTCTTGCTGTTTTAGCCTGACCTACCCGGTAGAAGAACCTTCAACATGATTGACCAGAGGGTTAGAATACACCATCGGGGCAGCAGAGCTACTTCTTCATCCTCACATGTTGGACTGAAGGCAGACTAGACGCTACAGTGACTCACTATCAGTTCTAGGGGGACAAAGTGGTATCGCTATTCTCTCTAGAGGTATAAAATGGTTTTACTAGACAGACAGGCTAAGGCTAGCTGGTTAGCATGCTAACATCCATTAACTCTGCAACATTGTGAAGAAATTACACTTTCGACTGTTTGTCAGTCTATCAATAATAATTTGAGCTAGTTTTTTGGAACGTTTAAGCTAAAACTTGTACAAATTGCACCTTTAAAATAACAAAAACATGTGGAGCGCATACAAATGAAACTGCTGCGTAAACGCTACACTACTGCTCAAAAGTTTGGGATCACAGTGAAATGTTCTTGTTTTCAATGGAGTATCTTCTTCCTTAACACAACAATGGACTGACGGGTCTCTAAAGAAAGTTGTTTCTTTCTGGTCATTTTGAGTCGGTCAGCAAGCCATCAACTGCTGATCTTCAGATACTAAACTAACCTAGAATGTTGTTCCCTTTTATACTCACTTATTAGTAGAATGTTTTTCAGCTGTGTATCACAATTGAGCAAGAGTGTCCTAACAACCAATTAGCCCAATAACATCCTTAACTTGGATTGGTGGTCGTACCAGGAGATTTAGACAGAGGACTGAGAATTGCTGATAATAGGACTATATGCAAAATAAGCCTCTATACAAAAATAGGCTTTAATACAAACATTTTTATTCTTTAAAAATCATCTGATACACTTACATTCATTGTGAAATGGACAATATTGTTTGTGAATTGCATGAAAATTGCATGAAATGAAAATCTAAAGTGATCCTAAACTTTTGAGCGGTAGTGTATAACATGACATGATTTATGAGAGCTCTGAGGGAAGAGAGAAATTAAGTAAACCACTGTGAACGATGGGAAGCTCCACAATGTAAGAAATTTGATAATTGAAAATTAACAGTAATGTCTATGAATTCAGAGTCAGCAAATTCTGTTTAACAGCTAAATCGAAGGCTGTGCTTGTGCTGTAGAGCAGCAGTGTGCTTACCTGGTTGGGGATATGCAGGTTGAAATCCAGGCCACACACAAACTCTGAGTGGTGCTCCATCGTGTCCAGCAGCATCGGACTCCTGGAGTAATCCCAGAACCTGCGGGCGCAGAGCAGCACAAGGCAATCAGGCTAATTGAGCGGCCGTTTCTCCTCCACTCTGACGGGACAGCAGCTCAAAGTCCTGACACAGCCCCTGGCTCACCAGGCCCCGGCTTCCTCCATATACAGCAAATACAATTAAATCACCCCCCCCCCCCTCAAAACGCTCCCCAGCCACAGGGAAACATTAGCCTAGCGTTAATATCAGCATCACCCACAGAACAGGATCAAAGCATATTACTTATGAGTGCTCCGAGTCGGCAGCAGCTCGAAGAATGGCTGTGTTTTAAGGAAAGCTATTGGTATGAATTATGGACGTGGCATCAATACAGCTGGACGCAGGTTTAGGCTTTAAAAAAAAGTGAGGGGGGGGGGGGGGGGTAATAAAAGAGACTGCACTTAAAAATCGCTATTCATTAGGCAAAAAAGCAAAGGGGCCATTATTCAATGAATAGATTTTGTGCCAAACCGTGACTCAGTCACGTAATTATATTTTGTGGTGGAACCCATTCAAATTAGGGCTGCGCAACACATCGATCCTGGGTCGTTAGGTCCTGACCAATCACAGAAGTTCTGGAGTTTTTTGGCTGGATCAAGGCGTTTACATAAATAACAATAATAATGCAGCCTGTCTTTAGATAAATCACATTAGGTGCTTATTACAGTGCTTATAATATACAGTACCGCAAAAAATTAAATTTGTGATTTTTTTGTCATTGCACAGCAGAAAAGACAATTACACTGTACAATTAAATTCTTACTTTGCTGTTCCTCCATTCACCAATAGATAAAGATAATAATAAAAATATATACAAAATATATAAGTATAATAATATAAGTTGAAGTAAATAAAAGTAATTTAAAAGTAATAATTTGTTAAAAAATAAAAAATAACAGTTATTTGTGCTTTTATGTGCAAGAATGAAGAGCAGCAGCTAGCAGCAGTTTATTTTCAATTCTGGAAATAAACAATAGAAAGTTTTGGAAATTTGAAAACGTCAAATTTGAGACTATTTCTAGGTCACTATTCAATTTGAGTCAGATTTGTGCTACTGACCATGTTAAAGACCCACAGAGCCTAAATATGTGTTTTCTTTCTAATCAGCTTAATCTTGTTCTTGCAGGTAAACAGCAAACATGTAGTAACTAAACCCTGTGAATAAAGTTCCACTGACCAACAGCTGACCATGTAAACTGGGTCCTAAGCTTGGGTAACACTTCTGTAATCATTCCCCCAACCAATCATAGGGCTCATGTCTCTCTGGGCCCGCCCACTCAAACCAGTTTCAGAGTCAGAGGAACTCAGAGAGATAAAACTAACCAGCATCACCAACAGATAACAAACTAAACCTCTGATAGCTGCTCAGTCATTCCTTTATCATCACCAACACTGTTCCTTCATCATCACCAACACTGTTCCTTCATCCCTTCATTCCTTTATCATCACCAACACTGTTCCTTCATCCCTTCATTCCTCTATCATCACCAACACTGTTCCTTCATCCCTTTATTACTTTATCATCACCAACACTGTTCCTTCATCCCTTCATTCCTTTATCATCACCAACACTGTTCCTTCATCCCTTCATTCCTCTATCATCACCTACACTGTTCCTTCATCCCTTCATTCCTCTATCATCACCAACACTGTTCCTTCATCCCTTCATTCCTTTATCATCACCAACACTGTTCCTTCATCCCTTCATTCCTCTATCATCACCAACACTGTTCCTTTATCCCTTCATTCCTTTATCATCACCAACACTGTTCCTTCATCACTTCATTTCTTCATCATCACCAACACTGTTCCTTCATCCCTTCATTCTGTTATCATCACCAACATAGGTCCTTCATCCCTTCATTCCTTTATCATCACCAACACTGTTCCTTTATCCCTTCATTCCTTTATCATCACCAACATAGGTCCTTCATCCCTTCATTCCTTTATCATCACCAACACTGTCCCTTCATTCCTTTATCATCACCAACACTGTTCTTTCACCCCTTCATTCCTTTATCATCACCAACACTGTTCCTTCATCACTTCATTCCTATATCATCACCAATACTGTTCCTTCATCCCTTCATTCCTTTATCATCACCAACACTGTTCTTTCACCCCTTCATTCCTTTATCATCACCAACACTGTTCCTTCATCCCTTTATTCCTTTATCACCACCAACACTGTTCCTTCACCCATTCAATCCTTTATCATCACCAACATTGTTCCTTTATCCCTTCATTCCTTTATCACCAACACAGTTCCTCCATCCCTTTATATATCACTAACATTGTTCCTTTATCATTACCAACACCGTTCCTTCATTCCTTTATCATCACCTACACTGTTCCTTCATCCATTCATTCCTTTATCATCACCAACACTGTTCCTTCATCCCTTCATTCCTCTATCATCACCAACACTGTTCCTTCATCCCTTCATTCCTTTATCACCAACACTGTTCCTTCACACATTCAATCCTTTATCATCACCATGTTTCCTTTATACCTTCATTCCTTTATCATCACCTACACTGTTCCTTCATCCCTTCATTCCTTTATCATCACCAACACTGTTCCTTCATCCCTTCATTCCTCTATCATCACCAAGACTGTTCCTTCATCCCTTCATTCCTTTATCATCACCAACACTGTTCCTTCACACATTCAATCCTTTATCATCACCATGTTTTCTTTATCCCTTTATTTCTTCATCATCACCAACATTGTTCCTTTATCCCTTCATTCCTTTATAATCACCAACACTGCTCCTTAATCCCTTCATTTCTTTATCACCAACATTGTTCCTTCATCTCTTCATTTCTTTATCACCAACATTGTTCATTCATCTCTTCATTTCTTTATCACCAACATTGTTCATTCATCTCTTAATTTCTTTATCACCAACATTGTTCATTCATCTCTTCATTTCTTTATCACCAACACTGCTCCTTAATCTCTTAATTTCTTTATCACCAACACTGTTCCTTTATCTATTCCTGTATTTATGCATTGCTTTGTCCATTCATATGTTCGTCGATCTATCTGCACGACTGTTTGTTCATGATGTTTCTGTCCAGTCAGCGTTATATAAAACAATGTAAATGATATTAGTTATTAATCCTGTATGAGAGCTAAAGCTGGCTAGAAGTGCTGAACAGACAGCTGTCAATCAAGCTGCTCTTTAGCCACGCCCACACAGTTCTCCGATAGGACTGATCAGTTTTTTAAACCATGTTTAAATCCTATTCATATCTTACATTTTTCATTTCAGCCTTGGTGGATGATTAGTACAAATATTAAAATGTCCTGACTCTTTGTTTCTAATTAGATTTTAGTCTCATTTGTTCCGTTGGGTTTATTAAATATTACAATATTTCTTGTAAAACCTGAAATATTGCAATGTCATGTCCCAATTAACTTCGTACATCTGACCGAACCATCCTTTTCAAATGAACGCACGTCACAGGAACAGAAAACAGAATGCCTCCCACTCCAATATCCTCACTTAATTAACCTTTCAATACTCAGAGTTTACCCTCTGCAACCAACCCTATATAAACAGGCTAGCGTCTCCGAAGCCCCCTGCATAGCAACTGGTAGCATGTGAAGTTACATACTGTGATCAGAATAGGATGCTTTATCTCAGGTAAACATGGAAACCTCATGGTTTTGAAAGAGGCCTGTGCAGACCCAGGTAAGTAAACAGTGCAGCGTGTGTGACAGCAGGTGCCTCTCACGCTCTTGTGCACGTCAGCCTGTTTAAAAAAAAAAAAAAAAAAAAAAAAGGCTGCTCGCTCTAACAAACCTGTTCTGTTCCACAGCAGAATAACAGACTTTCTCTGTTAATTACCTCACAGCCTGGGACAACAGTGAGCAAACTTTACAGGGGAATCCCACTGATTTTTCAAATTTTCTGTGTAATCAAATGTATTCAGGGTGGTTTGGTGTGAAATGTTTCATTTTTAGATAGGTTGTGATGCCTATAGTAGAAGTCTGCACTAAATCTTGCTCCTGAGACTGTCCTGCTGGTGGCTGACTGACCATCAGGACCTCCTCCTCACCTGACATCAACCAGCTCTCCTCTTCATTCCTGCTACATCCTCCACTGCACCACTGTGCCATCCAGATGTGCCAGCATTAAGATACGATGGGACTGTTTCAGTTCACTCCCACTACTTACACAGACTCATTCAGAGTCTGCCTCAACCAGCGGCTGCCTCTATAAGGGACTGCCTGTGCAGGCAAGTCAAGTTTATTTGTTGTCACAAAGCAGCTTTACAGGAGTTTAAAAGCATGAAAACATGAAATCACAACACTTTATCCACTGTGAGTAAGCCAGATGTGAAGGTGGCAAGAACAACTCCCTCAACTGGAGGAAGAAACCTTGCGAGGAACCAGACTCAGAGACTCCTCCTTCTCTGGTCAAACAGTATTTACAGTTTATTAAACTAAAGCTGAGTCTAAAGGTAAAAGCTTTAGAAGCTGCACAGATGCTACACGGCACGAATGGAGAGGAGAACAGGTTGGTGCCAGGTGACCGGGGGGGCCCTGGTGGTCAGTCCTTTAACAGTATTCGGCAGGAGAGGTGGGTGGCTATTACCACAGAAAGAGAAAAGAGACAGAGTTAGTTCTGGTTTGGGTTAGTACAGGGGATGAGAAGCACTTCAGAGTGGACAGTCCCTTCATTCCTTTATTATTACTGACCATGTTCCTTCATCCCTTCATTCCCTTATCACCATATCACCACCAACATTGTGTTCGTTTATGTATATAAATATATTAATTATATAATAATGAAACAGTGGTGTATATATATATATATATACACACACACACACACACACACACATACCACTGTTTCATTCATATATATATATATATATATAAATTGGAATGAAGGGATGAAGGAGTCCAAAGACTGTTCAAAGATTTATATATTTTTATATTTCTACATCATTTAAACATGACTAATGACATTTATATTGTATAAAAAATGAATGATGAAAGGACCAATAGAAATGCTCCAAAATAGCTTTAAAAAAATTCTGGTTCCATTGACTCACATTGGAAGTACAGACAGTTTTTGGCCTCTCCTGTAAAGTTGCCATTGTGGACATACTTGTTTTATATAAATCTGCCAGATGTGCTGCCATTTAAAGCAAAACTGATTTCAAGACATTGTACATACACTTAAAAGGGAATTCTGCCAGTTTTTCAAAATCTGAGCACAGAAGTCATTGTGAAGTCATTCAGAGTGGTTTGATGTGAAACGGTGAAGTGGTAGCAGCACTTTTGCTGTAGACATGAAAGTAAAACACTCATTCTAAGTAGCTGTGAACCAACCAATCATGTGAAAAACACATGAATACACAAATAGCAGAGCTGTTAGGTGGTAAGTCGGGCTCCGCTGTGAAAAGGGCTCTAAAAAGAAGTGTATTTACCATAAATAGCCGGCTTATCACCCCCCAAATATTTTAGATTAGAAAGTGGGGAGAGTGCAGACACAAAGTCACAGTGCTGGAGTAAAACTAAACTTGTGACTAGAGCTCCATTCTGCCTTGTATTGTGGACAAGAGGCTCATAATCATGTGATTTGCCCACAGCAATGACATTACAAAACTCAAAGTCGTATTTACTTTCTATAAACATTACTCACATAGAGCAGACGTCCAGAAGTGAGTGCCCATGAGATGTTACTGCACTGTGTTCACATGTTTGCACTTAAAAAAATGTCATTACACACCTCAAAGTCAAAAGCAGCTGACAGTGGCACGAAACCACACAGATCACCACACAGACTGGTGAAAACAGAAGATCATGAGTGGAGAGTTTGATCAGTGCAGACTGGTTATTTAAGGTGTACTCTGCACGTTTTCGTAGTATATTACTGGGTTTGTCTGGAATTCTACATCCAGTTTATTCCAAAACTGAGACTTATGGTCAGGAGTACAGTTTTATCAACTTCTACCAAGCGTTTCACACAGCGTTTCAAACATATTTGTCCAAGTTAGAACACAGTAGGTTAGAACATAGTCATTAAATCAGAACACAGTCAGTAGGTTAGAACATAGTCATTAAATCAGAACACAGTCAGTAGGTTAGAACACAGTTGCTAAAGCAGAACACAGTCAGTAGGTTAGAACACAGTTGTTAAGGCAGAACACAGTCAGTAGGTTAGAACACAGTTGCTAAAGCAGAACACAGTCAGTAGGTTAGAACACAGTTGTTAAGGCAGAACACAGTCAGTAGGTTAGAACACAGTTGCTAAAGCAGAACACAGTCAGTAGGTTAGAACACAGTTGCTAAAGCAGAACACAGTCAGTAGGTTAGAACACAGTTGTTAAGGCAGAACACAGTCAGTAGGTTAGAACACAGTCTCTAAAGCAGAACACAGTCAGTAGGTTAGAACACAGTTGCTAAAGTAGAACAAAATTGTTTAAATAGGACAGTCACTAAAGCAGAACACAGTCAGTAGGTTAAAACACAGTTGCTAAGGCAGAACACAGTCAGTAGGTTAGAACACAGTTGCTAAAGCAGAACACAGTCAGTAGGTTAGAACACAGTTGTTAAGGCAGAACACAGTCAGTAGGTTAGAACACAGTCTCTAAAGCAGAACACAGTCAGTAGGTTAGAACACAGTCTGTAAAGCAGAACACAGTCAGTAGGTTAGAACACAGTTGCTAAAGTAGAACAAAATTGTTTAAATAGGACAGTCACTAAAGCAGAACACAGTCAGTAGGTTAAAACACAGTTGCTAAGGCAGAACACAGTCAGTAGGTTAGAACACAGTTGCTAAAACAGAACACAGTCAGTAGGTTAGAACACAGTTGTTAAGGCAGAACACAGTCAGTAGGTTAGAACACAGTTGTTAAGGCAGAACACAGTCAGTAGGTTAGAACACAGTCTGTAAAGCAGAACACAGTCAGTAGGTTAGAACACAGTTGCTAAAGTAGAACAAAATTGTTTAAATAGGACAGTCACTAAAGCAGAACACAGTCAGTAGGTTAAAACACAGTTGCTAAGGCAGACACAGTCAGTAGGTTAGAACACAGTCACTAAAGCAGAACACAGTCAGTAGGTTAGAACACAGTTGCTAAAGCAGAACACAGTCAGTAGGTTAGAACACAGTTGTTAAGGCAGAACACAGTCAGTAGGTTAGAACACAGTCTCTAAAGCAGAACACAGTCAGTAGGTTAGAACACAGTTGCTAAAGTAGAACAAAATTGTTTAAATAGGACAGTCACTAAAGCAGAACACAGTCAGTAGGTTAAAACACAGTTGCTAAGGCAGAACACAGTCAGTAGGTTAGAACACAGTTGCTAAAGCAGAACACAGTCAGTAGGTTAGAACACAGCTGTTAAGGCAGAACACAGTCAGTAGGTTAGAACACAGTCTCTAAAGCAGAACACAGTCAGTAGGTTAGAACACAGTTGTTAAGGCAGAACACAGTCAGTAGGTTAGAACACAGTTGCTAAGGCAGAACACAGTCAGTAGGTTAGAACACAGTCACTAAAGCAGAACACAGTCAGTAGCTTAGAACACAGTTGCTAAAGCAGAACACAGTCAGTAGGTTAGAACACAGCTGCTAAGGCAGAACACAGTCAGTAGGTTAGAACACAGTCACTAAGGCAGAGCACAGTCAGTAGGTTAGAACACAGTCACTAAAGCAGAACACAGTCAGTAGGTTAGAACACAGTTGCTAAAGCAGAACACAGTCAGTAGGTTAGAACACAGCTGCTAAGGCAGAACACAGTCAGTAGGTTAGAACACAGTCACTAAAGCAGAACACAGTCAGTAGCTTAGAACACAGTTGCTAAAGCAGAACACAGTCAGTAGGTTAGAACACAGCTGCTAAGGCAGAACACAGTCAGTAGGTTAGAACACAGTCACTAAAGCAGAACACAGGCAGTAATTAGAGAGCACTGAACAGCTGCAAGTTTCATTAAAATAACAGCTACACAATAAAACACAATGAGCCCTGTTTAAAGTCACTGTATTTATATATGTATTTTTAAGTGCTGTATATTTTCTGTCCCAACTAACCAAATCTGACAAACATCATGGTACATACTGTGTATTCTAAAACATGTTTGATTGGTAGAAGGTATTTTTCTTTGGTGGATATTTATATGGGTGGATGATATGGTGAATAAACAGATATATATCTTTGCCATATCATCCACCCACTTTTGTACTATAAAATATGATGATTATGGCTTATTGTGCTTAATTTCAAGCAACTTATGTGCCAAAATGTTTACATAACTTTTACAAATTTACATTGTCTTATTTTTGTTCCAGCTATCCCATAACTGTGCTGAAGCCTGTGTCTTTAGAGAATGTAATTGTGCCCAAATTGGCACCCAAACTTTTGCATAAGCATGTATGGTATCAGTATATTCATACTCCTGATTTCCCACCGCCCTTTTTTGAAATATGACACCTCCTCAAGCTACTCCCCACTGAGATTCTGGACCTAACATTTTAAGTGTTTTTTTTTTTTTTAGAAATCAACCACCCGAGTGAGTTGGCAAGCTGCCCTATCCTAAGAACGAACTGGCTGATGCACTGAGAACATCTGCTGGGGAGGTCACTCCATCAGTAACCTGTAAACAAAAGAAACCCCTCACTGACTCACGGTATAAGGATCACAGAAAGGCTGCGCTCCTGCGAGAGCTACTGCTCTGCAATGTCGTTAACTGCTTACATCCTGCGCTCTCATTCAGCCTCAGAGAAATTCAGCGCTCGCTGCCAGAGACTAAAGTGAAAAGAGCTAAATGGTGATTGTGAAAGGAACTCACGGTGAGTCCAAGCTTGATCTTAAAACCACCCCATACCAAACACACTAGCCTAATAAGTAACACATTCCTTAAGGAAGGTGTTCATTTGGCTACATGACACCTACATAAGCCCTTCCTGAAAACTGATATAAACCTAGATTCATCTAGAGTCACATGCACATGATTATTAATATGAAAATGATTGTTTATATGAAAATATGTTAACACATCTTTGACAGGCAACACTTAAAAACGTATTATTTCTATTAAATCAATTAATTCAAAACTTTGACATACAGAGTAACACACAGTACAACAAGCAGTAGTACACAACCAGTCAAACGTTTTAGTACACTACCAGTCAAACGTTTTAGATACACTACCAGTCAAACGTTTTAGATACACTACCAGTCAAACGTTTTAGATACACTACCAGTCAAACGTTTTAGATACACAACCAGTCAAACGTTTTAGTACACTACCAGTCAAACGTTTTAGATACACTACCAGTCAAACGTTTTAGATACACTACCAGTCAAACGTTTTAGATACACTACCAGTCAAACGTTTTAGTACACTACCAGTCAAACGTTTTAGTACACTACCAGTCAAACGTTTTAGTACACTACCAGTCAAACGTTTTAGTACACTACCAGTCAAACGTTTTAGATACACTACCAGTCAAACGTTTTAGTACACTACCAGTCAAACGTTTTAGTACACTACCAGTCAAACGTTTTAGATACACTACCAGTCAAACGTTTTAGATACACTACCAGCCAAACGTTTTAGATACACTACCAGTCAAACGTTTTAGATACACTACCAGTCAAACGTTTTAGATACACTACCAGTCAAACGTTTTAGTACACTACCAGTCAAACGTTTTAGATACACTACCAGCCAAACGTTTTAGATACACTACCAGTCAAACGTTTTAGATACACTACCAGTCAAACGTTTTAGATACACTACCAGTCAAACGTTTTAGTACACTACCAGCCAAACGTTTTAGATACACTACCAGTCAAACGTTTTAGTACACTACCAGTCAAACGTTTTAGATACACTACCAGTCAAACGTTTTAGATACACTACCAGTCAAACGTTTTAGTACACTACCAGTCAAACGTTTTAGATACACTACCAGTCAAACGTTTTAGATACACTACCAGTCAAACGTTTTAGTACACTACCAGTCAAACGTTTTAGATACACTACCAGTCAAACGTTTTAGATACACTACCAGTCAAACGTTTTAGTACACTACCAGTCAAACGTTTTAGATACACTACCAGTCAAACGTTTTAGATACACTACCAGCCAAACGTTTTAGAACACTACCAGTCAAACGTTTTAATACACTACCAGTCAAACGTTTTAGATACACTACCAGTCAAACGTTTTAGATACACTACCAGTCAAACGTTTTAGATACACTACCAGCCAAACGTTTTAGAACACTACCAGTCAAACGTTTTAGTACACTACCAGTCAAACGTTTTAGATACACTACCAGTCAAACGTTTTAGATACACTACCAGTCAAACGTTTTAGTACACTACCAGTCAAACGTTTTAGATACATTACCAGTCAAACGTTTTAGATACACTACCAGTCAAACGTTTTAGATACACTACCAGTCAAACGTTTTAGATACACTACCAGACAAACGTTTTAGTACACTACCAGCCAAACGTTTTAGTACACTACCAGTCAAACGTTTTAGATACACTACCAGCCAAACGTTTTAGTACACTACCAGTCAAACGTTTTAGATACACTACCAGCCAAACGTTTTAGTACACTACCAGCCAAACGTTTTAGTACACTACCAGTCAAACGTTTTAGATACACTACCAGTCAAACGTTTTAGTACACTACCAGTTAAACGTTTTTGTACACTACCAGACAAACGTTTTAGATACACTACCAGACAAACGTTTTAGATACACTACCAGTCAAACGTTTTAGTACACTACCAGTCAAACGTTTTAGTACACTACCAGTCAAACGTTTTAGTACACTACCAGTCAAATGTTTTAGATACACTACCAGTCAAACGTTTTAGTACACTACCAGTCAAACGTTTTAGTACACTACCAGTCAAACGTTTTAGACCACCACAGTCAAACGTTTTAGATACACTACCAGCCAAACGTTTTAGATCACTACCAGTCAAACGTTTTAGATACACTTTCAGTCAAACGTTTTAGTACACTACCAGTCAAACGTTTTAGTACACTACCAGCCAAACGTTTTAGATACACTACCAGACAAACGTTTTAGATACACTACCAGTCAAACGTTTTAGTACACTACCAGTCAAACGTTTTAGATCACCACAGTCAAACGTTTTAGATACACTACCAGACAAACGTTTTAGATACACTACCAGACAAACGTTTTAGTACACTACAAGTCAAATGTTTTAGATACACTACCAGTCAAACGTTTTAGTACACTACCAGTCAAACGTTTTAGATACACTACCAGCCAAACGTTTTAGTACACTACCAGACAAACGTTTTAGATACACTACCAGTCAAACGTTTTAGTACACTACCAGTCAAACGTTTTAGATCACCACAGTCAAACGTTTTAGATACACTACCAGACAAACGTTTTAGATACACTACCAGCCAAACGTTTTAGTACACTACCAGTCAAATGTTTTAGATACACTACCAGTCAAACGTTTTAGTACACTACCAGTCAAATGTTTTAGATACATTACCAGACAAACGTTTTAGATACACTATTAGCCAAACGTTTTAGTACACTACCAGACAAACGTTTTAGATACACTATCAGTCAAACGTTTTAGATACACTATTAGCCAAACGTTTTAGTACACTACCAGACAAACGTTTTAGATACACTATCAGTCAAACGTTTTAGTACACTACCAGACAAACGTTTTAGATACACTATTAGCCAAACGTTTTAGTACACTACCAGACAAACGTTTTAGATACACTATCAGTCAAACGTTTTAGATACACTACCAGTCAAACATTTTAGATCACCACGGTCAAACGTTTTAGATACACTACCAGTTTTAAAACTTTCGACTGGTAATGTTCTAAAACTTTTGACAGGAAATGTTGTGAGGGTAGAAGTAAGAAAAATCTGGAAAATATCAACACAAATGTCTGGAGGCTGCAATTTCAGCCAGTGGAGGCCTTTGCTACTTACTAGGGGTCACGCAGCTGATTTTAAAAGGGGACAGTTATGTAATAATCGCTGATGAAATCATGAATAAAACCACATGAGAAGAGAATGCTTCCCAACACGTGACAAGCAAACTCAACAGGTCCATTGAATCTGGCTAACAATAATCTTTAATGTACTGTTGACTGATACAGACCCTGTAATTAATAGACTCCTCACCTGATGGCTTCTTTAAGGTGCCCATGTTATTAGTGTTATAATCATACAATCAGCGACTAGTCAACATCAAGCTGACTTTAAAGCAGAGTCAGCAAGTTGACTAGTCTGTGCAACTCTGTGCAAGTATTGACTCAAAGGTTGTCCAGACCTATACATATATTTTGATTTTAAAAAAAAGAAATCAGTTTCACTTTTTCACTTAGAAAATCAACTAAATGTGATGCCCCAACTGCACTTCTAAACCCACCAGTCATAATATTGATCAGTATTACTGGACGCAGCGAAGGCCAAGCAGACTCACCTGCTGCGCTGTGCCTATAGCAATGTCTGCTGCACTGTGACCAAATTGTTACTTTAAAAGGCTGTCGCTGCAATAAATGAACCTCCAACTACATGTCTGGCCTCAGTCCAGAGAGTCATGAGCTGGTTTTCCGGGCACAGATTAAGGCCAGGCTGAGACTGAATTACACTGTCGATGGGATTCTCCAATGAAAAGGCCTTTTTGTCCACTTTTAATTATACAGCATTATGCAAAGTGCCTTCTCTTTGTGTTTTACTTGTACAGAAAAGACCAGACGGAAGTGCAATGGGACCTAAACGCTCACATCTAAATGCAAGTGCCTTTACAGACATCCAAGTAAAAAAAATCTTTAAACTGACTCTTGGATCCAGGCCTGCTGAAACCATGGGGGCAAGTAGACATTTGATCCACCACTTTCTGATTGAGTCTAGGACACTGTGTGTCAGACTTCTCTCAGTGGATGTCACTTTTGTTTTTCAATTAAATAAAGAGAAAACTGAAATACTGATTCCCGGTACTAAAACCTTATGACTACTTTATGACTGACTCTGTTCTTTATCTGCTAATGTCAAACCTGAAACATGTAACCTGGTGGGATCTTAGACTCCAAGCTAAGTTTTATTCCGCATGTAAACACGGTCACTAAAGTTCAGCCTTTATATCCCAGACTGACACAGAGAAACTCACTCACACACCTGTAACAGTAGGGTTGACCACTGTAATGATCAGAGTTAATCACTATAATGGTCAGAGATGATCACTGTAATGATCAGAGTTAATCACTATAATGGTCAGAGATGATCACTGTAATGATCAGAGTTAATCACTATAATGGTCAGAGTTGGTCACTGTAACGGTCAGAGTTGATCACTGCAATGGTCAGAGTTGATCACCGTAATGGTCAGAGTTGATCACTGCAATGGTCAGAGTTGATCACCGTAATGGTCAGAGTTGATCACTGTAAAGGTCAGAGTTGGACACTGTAGTGATCAGAGTTGATCACTGTAATGATCAGAGTTGATCACTGTAATGGTCAGAGTTGATCACTGTAATGATCAGAGTTGATCACTGCAGTGGTCAGAGTTGATCACTGTAATGGTCAGAGTTGATCACTGTAATGATCAGAGTTGATCACTGCAGTGGTCAGAGTTGATGACTGTAATGGTCAGAGTTGATGACTGTAATGGTCAGAGTTGGACACTGTAATGGTCAGAGTTGATCACTGTAATGGTCAGAGTTGATCACTGTAATAGTCAGAGTTGATCACTGTAATAGTCAAAGTTGGACACTGTAATGGTCGGAGTTGATCACAGTAATGGTCAGAGTTGATCACTGTAATAGTCAAAGTTGGACACTGTAATGGTCGGAGTTGATCACTGTAATGGTCATAGTTAATCGCTGTAATGGTCAGAGTTGATCACTGTAATGGTCAGAGTTGGACACTGTAATGGTCAGAGTTGGACACTGTAGTGATCAGAGTTGATCACTGTAATGATCAGAGTTGGACACTGTAATGGTCAGAGTTGATCACTGTGATGGTCAGAGTTGGACACCGTAATGGTCAGAGTTGATCACTGTAATGGTCAGAGTTGGACACTGTAATGGTCAGAGTTGATCACTGTAATGGTCAGAGTTGGACACTGTAATGGTCAGAGTTGGACACTGTAATGGTCAGAGTTGATCACTGTGATGGTCAGAGTTGGACACTGTAATGGTCAGAGTTGATCACTGTAATGGTCAGAGTTGGACACTGTAATGGTCAGAGTTGGACACTGTAATGGTCAGAGTTGATCACTGTGATGGTCAGAGTTGATCACTGTAATGGTTAAGGCTGATCACTGCAATGGTTGTTCACTTAAAGTGGTCAGCATTAAATTAAAACTTTAACATCTTATTATCTATAAAGTTAAACTTTGTCTTGGTTAATTAAGTTTATGCTATTACTGATGACCATTTTCTGTAAAGCATTTTGAGCTGCTCTGTGGTGGTCCTGTGGGGGCCCTGACTATTGAAGAACAATATAAAGTATACAGAGAACTGCAATGTGCTTCTATACAGTAAGCAGAGCAGGTAAAATAGGCAATGTGTGTAGATGCAAGAATGTAGTTTTAATGTTATGTAATTGATTGACATTAATTTAATGTAATTACACAACATCACAAAACCCTAAACTGGTGTGGACGTTAGAAAATGAACTGGCTGATGTTCTTCACAGATGTTAGCTAACAAGGTTTACTGTCTGAAGCTGAACCTGGTCACGCGGTCACAGAGTAAAATAAAACAATGCCACTGTTCATCAACAGGTTGATAGAAACAGTAGTCTAGTCGCTATTTGTTACCTTTTTCTGGAATCGATACGTTTTACCCGTCCATGGTGGCGCCATCCCTGCTTTAATAAAAAAAATAAGCCCAACCATTTCCCCTCACGCTGCAGTCCTCACAAAACAACATCAAAGAGTACAATGAACGCAGTGCTTTGCATAATTACAATTTATTGCTCTTGGATACATCAGTCTGTCCTTAAAGGATAAGTCTAGGGTCAGAGCCGCTCTCTGTCTGACAAACTCCCTCCAAGTGTGAGCACACGAGACAATGACCGCGACTTCAAATAACAACCGCATGCAGAGAAGCAAACCAGAGCGGCCCTGGAGCAAGGCCAGTTAAAGGAGGGAGATATGACCAATCTGCTGAGAGACGAGTGGAAGCACCCGATAAAGCAGTACTCAGAATCCTCCAAAAGCAACCCTTGCAGATTCAGACATAAGTTTAAGCATGTAGGCCCGCTGTGATGAATTATTAGACATACAACATGGACAAAAGTATTGGGACACACCTCTTATTCACAAAATTCAGGTGTTTCATTTAATCCCATTGACACGGATGTCTAAAATCAAGCAGCTAGCCACGCAGCCTGTCTTTACACACATTATGGAAAGAATGGGTCATTCTGAAGAGCTTACTGTATATTCCAGTGTGGTGTCTGTAATAGGACGCAGCTGTTGTAGCAAGTCAATTTCTCCCCTCCTACATATTCCACAATCAACTGCGAGTGGTGTTATTGGAAAGTGGAAGCGTTTAGGAACCACGACAACTCAGTCACGACATGGCAGAACACATAAAGAGTGGGATCATCTAGTGCTGGGGGGCATAGTGCGTAAGAGTCGCCAACGCTCTACTGACTCAATAACTGAGTTCCAAACCTCCTCTGGCACCAAGATCACCAGAAGCTTCATCACATGGCTTTCCATGGCCGAGCAGCTGCATGCAAGCCTTACGTCACCAAGCACAATGCTGAGTCTCAAATTAAGTGGTGTGAGGCGCCACCACTGGACTCTGGATGAGTGGAAACGTGTTCTGTGGAGTGACCAATCAAGCTTTTCTATCTGGCAGTCTGATGGATGAGTCTGAATGCCAGGAAAACGTTAGCTGCCTTACTCCACTGTGCCAACAGTAAAGTTTGGTGGAGGAGGTATAATGCTTCGGGAGGCTGTTTTGCAGGGCTGGGTCGAGGACCTTCAATTTCAGTGAAGCAAAATCTTGATGCTTCAGCAGACCAAGACATTATGAACAGTGTGCACAAAGCAAGACCATGAAGGTTGGTTGAGTGAATTTGGTGTGAAAGAACTTGACTGGCCCACACAGAGCCCTGACCTCAATCTTATCAAACACCTTTGGAATGGACCAGAATGGAGATTGTGAGCCAGGTACTTTCGTCCAAAGTCAAAAATTCCCACAAACAGACTCCAAAATATTTTAGAAAGCTTCCCAGAGGAGTCTCCTTAATATCAATACCGATAGATTTACAATAGGATGTATAAAAGCTCCCACAGATGTAATGTGCATGTGTCCCAATACTTTTGTCCATATAGTGTATTATTACCATTGGCACAGTAATAAAAAGAGCCTGTTGGGATAGAGAGAGTTTGCAAACAAGTCACATGAAGAAAAAAAAAAAAAAAAAAAAAAAAATCAAATATATATATATAGTTTTTTTATTGTGTTAAACCACACAAACGTTATAAAATGAACATTAGGATAAACAGAGAGACACTTTTTTATATGGACATATGGATTTATTTGTTTAGATTTTGCTAATTTTTAAATAAGATCTTTTGAAATACCTCCTATTGTATCTTTGTCTTCTTACAATAAAGCATTATATAAGCTTTATACACCTCAACACATATAATGTTATTATTAATTTCAGTCCATTTTACTGTTAATAATACTGTAATATATTACTAATAAAAAAATAGAAGGGTTTCTTAACTAGTCACAGTATTATATTATATACTGTGGCAATTCAAATTTGATAATGTATTAAACTAAGACAAAAATATATTATATTATTATTAAGAAGTTAATTTCAACAATATAATAATTAAATTGTGCCCTTAATCTGTATACAGTATTTAAATATGTATGTATGTAAAGCTGTATCATAACTCACATATTCATATATTCTCTTAAATTTTGTTACATATAACACAGATTATTATCAACACAGTTCCCCACACAGTGAGAAGATGACTTCAGGCTGTAATTTTATTCCTCCACACATACACAATCTGCCACCTGCACGTTTAACAGAAGAGCAGGTGCAACAATACAGTAATCTAGAATAACAATAGACCCAATGGACAAACACCTGTTAGAAGTTTTAGTTATAAATAAGCTGTATTGTGCTGACTCATCCACCTCAAATGTTAAATATTGAACAGGTTGCCTAAGAAACATGAATTATTAAAAACTAAACTGAGGCAAATGGTGGGCACTTAGCCAATCAGCCCTAACGCACATATTGCCCTCACTAATGGGGCAAGTGAGCAAAGCATAGCTTCCTAAACAGGACTAAACAGGAACTAAATCTTCCCCTGAGAATAATACAGTCTTACTGCAAGCTTGGAGATGAAACTGGGTTATTGTGTGGTAGGTAAAATGCACAGCCAGACAGACTGGTGGCCTTAGCCTGGTCAGGTCCAACAAAACATAGGCTTTCAGGTGAACTTTGTGTCAATGTACACTATACTGCCAAAAGTATTCGCTCGTCTGCCTTCACAGGCATATGAACTTGAGTGAAATCCCATTCCCAGTAATCCATAGGGTTTAATATGATGTCGACCCAACATTTGCAGCTATAACAGCTTCAGCTCTTCTGGGAAGGCTCACCACACGGTTTAGGAGAGTGTTTATGGGAATGTTTGACCGTTCTTCCAGAAGTGCATGTGTGAGATTAGATACTGATGTTGGATGAGAAGGCCTGGCTCACTGTCTCTGCTCTAATTCATCCCAAAGGTGTTCTATCAGGTTGAAGTCAGGAAGTTGTTCCACACCAAACTCGCTCATGCATGTCGTGTTGGAACAGGAAGGGGTCGTCCCCAACGTCCAAAGTCTCTTGGTCTGCTGAAGCATTAAGAGTTCCTTTCACTGGAACTAAGGGGCCGACCTCACCTCCATAAAAACAACACCACGCCATAATCCCCCCTCCACCAAACTTTACACTTGGCACAATGCAGTCAGACAAGTACAGTTCTCCTGGCAACGGTCAAGCCCAGACTCATCAGCTGCTATACACACTACATGTCCAAACAGATCCAGACAGCCCTTCTAATGAGCCAGTTCAGACACTGTAAGGTCCCCCGTTGGTGAGGCAGATAAAAGAAGCTGCACATCCACCATACCCACTTCCAAAGTCTCTTGGTCTGCTGAAGCATTAAGAGTTCCTTTTACTGGAACGAAGGGGCCAAGCTCACCTCCCGAAAAACACCACCACACCACAATCCCCCCTCCACCAAACTTGGCACAATGCAGTCAGACAAGTACCGTTCACCTGGCAAGCACCAAACCCAGACTCATTAATCGGATTGCCAGACGTAGAAGCGTGATTGGTCACTCCAGAGAACATGACTCCACTGCTCTAGAGTCCAGCAGCGGCGTGCTTTACACCACTGCATCCGACACTTTGCATTGCGCTCGGTGATGTTAAGCGTGGATGAAGCTGCTCGGACATGGAGACCCATTCCATGAAGCTCTCTACGCTCTGTTCTTGAGCTGATCTGAAGGCCACATGAAGTTTGGAGGTCTGTAGTGATGGACTCTGCAGAAAGTTGGCGACCTCCGTTAACCCCGCTCTCTCAGTTCCCAATGTGTTGCATGTTGTTGTAGTTCCCAATCGCTTCCACTTTATTATAAAACCACTGACAGTCAATTGTGGAATATTTAGTGGTGAGGAAACTTCACGACTGGACTTGTTGCACAGGTGGCGTCCTATCACGGTACCAGGCTGGAGTTCACTGAGCTCCTGAGAGCGACCCATTCTTTCACTAAGCAGTCTGAATGACTAGGTATTTATATTATTATACTTATTTTATACACATGTGGCCATGAAGGTGATTGGAACTCCTGAATTCAGAGATTTGGATGGCTGAGTAAATACTTTTGTCAATCTAGTGTATGTGTGCTACATACTGCAGGCTTTTCAGATTTATTTCAATAACCTAAAAATTCAGTGAATACATTGAAGGAAGTCAGCACAGACTACAATAGACGTGCCTCCAGCAGCCTCTTATTATGGTTCCCAGCAGTGAATGCGAGCCTTCGGCAGTATTTTAACATACAAAAGAAATGTACTTCCAGTCCACTGACTCTCAAACTTAGCATTTCTAAAACGCAAGCACTCGCCCTCTGCACGGTTTTATCCAGAGAAATATGTAAAGACATGAATCATAAACGGGTAAAGAATGTGGGCATGAACGTCGTGCCAAGCTCCTAAGCATGACAGGCTGTAACACAAACCCAGAAGTGCCAAAGACTTTCCTCATGCCTCTTTAAGTACTGCAGCACACTGCCTCAAGCCTGGTTCCACCTTCTTCCACCCTCTATGAAAGCACTTCTGAACTTGCTAAACTTTTATAACACTGCACTATAAAACACTCAAATAAATAAATAAGTAAGTAAAATGAAAAAAAAAATAAAATAAAATAAAGTAAGCTCTGCAGTAACCAACAAAATACCTACCTCACATCAAAAGGCAATCCAAGTGTACATGTTCTATCAGAGGTATAGCCATCTGGCCATCTGTCTCACTTCAGGGCAGTGAAGTCTGGGAAGTAAACCCTGTCCTGCACATTTCACTCTGATGTTTTTTTAAGTGAATTCATGTAAGTGCAAATCTCGAGTCCCTGATAGAGAACTTGAGTTCATTAGCTGCAAGTATTACATCACAAAAGGCCACTAAAAGACCGAACTGCACAGGAAATGTGGTTCTTAAGGACACAAAACAATTTGGTTAGTGTTTAATTTGTAAAGTAACTAGGCACAATAACTAATTCAGCTAATTGAGACGGCTAACATATGACTGAAGAGCATCTCAAGTCCTTTCCTTAAACAAAGAGTCCTGATCTACTAATCAGCTGCTATACACACACTACACATCCAAACAGATCCAGACAGACCTTCTAATGAGCCAACTCAGACACTTTAAGGTCCCCTGTTGGTGGAAGTGGGTTATCTGGAGTGATGGAGCTCCATCCAGTACTACTAGAATGCAGTGTGATCATGAAAGTGATTCAGAACAGATCATTCCACATCAGCACCTGTGCTCACTAATGCTCCTGTGGCTGAATTATTAGTAACTCCTTTAGAGGGCGGTGGTGAGTGATGTTTGTTTATTTGATGTTAGTAACTCCTTTAGAGGGCAGTGGTGAGTGATGTTTGTTTATTTGATGTTAGTAACTCCTTTAGAGGGCAGTGGTGAGTGATGTTTGTTTATTTGATGTTTGTTAATAACTCCTTTAGAGGGCGGTGGTGAGTGATGTTTGTTTATTTGATGTTTGTTAATAACTCCTTTAGAGGGCGGTGGTGAGTGATGTTTGTTTATTTGATGTTTGTTAATAACTCCTTTAGAGGGCGGTGGTGAGTGATGTTTGTTTATTTGATGTTTGTTAATAACTCCTTTAGAGGGCGGTGGTGAGTGATGTTTGTTTATTTGATGTTTGTTAATAACTCCTTTAGAGGGCGGTGGTGAGTGATGTTTGTTTATTTGATGTTAATAACTCCTTTAGAGGGCGGTGGTGAGTGATGTTTGTTTATTTGATGTTTGTTAATAACTCCTTTAGAGGGCGGTGGTGAGTGATGTTTGTTTATTTGATGTTAATAACTCCTTTAGAGGGCGGTGGTGAGTGATGTTTGTTTATTTGATGTTTGTTAATAACTCCTTTAGAGGGCGGTGGTGAGTGATGTGTGTTTATTTGATGTTTGTTTATAACTCCTTTAGAGGGCGGTGGTGAGTGATGTGTGTTTATTTGATGTTTGTTTATAACTCCTTTAGAGGGCGGTGGTGAGTGATGTGTGTTTATTTGATGTTTGTTTATAACTCCTTTAGAGGGCGGTGGTGAGTGATGTTTGTTTATTTGATGTTTGTTAATAACTCCTTTAGAGGGCGGTGGTGAGTGATGTTTGTTTATTTGATGTTTGTTAATAACTCCTTTAGAGGGCGGTGGTGAGTGATGTGTGTTTATTTGATGTTAATAACTCCTTTAGAGGGCGGTGGTGAGTGATGTTTGTTTATTTGATGTTTGTTAATAACTCCTTTAGAGGGCGGTGGTGAGTGATGTTTGTTTATTTGATGTTTGTTAATAACTCCTTTAGAGGGCGGTGGTGAGTGATGTTTGTTTATTTGATGTTAATATCTCCTTTAGAGGGCGGTGGTGAGTGATGTTTGTTTTTTGATGTTAATAACTCCTTTAGAGGGCGGTGGTGAGTGATGTGTGTTTATTTGATGTTTGTTAATAACTCCTTTAGAGGGCGGTGGTGAGTGATGTTTGTTTATTTGATGTTTGTTAATAACTCCTTTAGAGGGCGGTGGTGAGTGATGTTTGTTTATTTGAGGTTAATAACTCCTTTAGAGGGCGGTGGTGAGTGATGTTTGTTTATTTGATGTTTGTTAATAACTCCTTTAGAGGGCGGTGGTGAGTGATGTTTGTTTATTTGGTGTTTGTTAATAACTCCTTTAGAGGGCGGTGGTGAGTGATGTTTGTTTATTTGAGGTTAATAACTCCTTTAGAGGGCGGTGGTGAGTGATGTTTGTTTATTTGATGTTTGTTAATAACTCCTTTAGAGGGCGGTGGTGAGTGATGTTTGTTTATTTGATGTGTGTTTATTTGATGTTTGTTAATAACTCCTTTAGAGGGCGGTGGTGAGTGATGTTTGTTTATTTGATGTTAATAACTCCTTTAGAGGCCGGTGGTGAGTGATGTTTGTTTATTTGATGTTTGTTAATAACTCCTTTAGAGGGCGGTGGTGAGTGATGTTTGTTTATTTGATGTTGGTTATTATTTCCTTTAGAGGGTGGTGGTGAGTGATGTTTGTTTATTTGATGTTAATAACTCCTTTAGAGGGCAGTGGTGAGTGATGTTTGTTTATTTGATGTTTGTTAATAACTCCTTTAGAGGGCAGTGGTGAGTGATGTTTGTTTATTTGATGTTTGTTAATAACTCCTTTAGAGGGCGGTGGTGAGTGATGTTTGTTTATTTGATGTTTGTTAATAACTCCTTTAGAGGGCGGTGGTGAGTGATGTTTGTTTATTTGATGTTAATAACTCCTTTAGAGGGCGGTGGTGAGTGATGTTTGTTTATTTGATGTTTGTTAATAACTCCTTTAGAGGGCGGTGGTGAGTGATGTTTGTTTATTTGATGTTGGTTATTATTTCCTTTAGAGGGTGGTGGTGAGTGATGTGTGTTTATTTGATGTTGGTTATTATTTCCTTTAGAGGGCGGTGGTGAGTGATGTGTGTTTATTTGATGTTGGTTATTATTTCCTTTAGAGGGTGGTGGTGAGTATTGTTTGTTTATTCATATATTATATTGTTATATTTTATTGTTTGGAGATGAGCAGAACTGTTGTTCTGTAGTAGTGAAGTCAGCAGTTACATCCTTTTCATGAAAACAGTCGCTCCTCAAGCATTATAAACACAACCAGACCCTTCCACACAGCTGTGGTCCCCTCCAAAAGGACATAAACCCACCTACCCTGAAATTAGTCCAATGTGTTTTATAACCCTGTTGACAGCGATGAACAGCAATCCCCTCTTCCTCACCGTGCTTAGCCCCCTGCTTTAATCACACTCTGTTCTGGGCACATACGTGCCTATCTCTGGGCTGAGCAGGAAAATGCCAGAAAAGCCATCTTCTCCAGAGATCATGGTTCAGTACCTCTGGATATTACGTGAGGAAAAGGTCTAAGAAGATGAAGTTCTCAGCGTATGTATGCATGATGGATTGTATCTCTTTCTTAAATGGAAATGTTGTTTGCATTTCTATGTCTTGTTCCAGTTCCTCTCCAGATCAGCGTGGGTGGATGAGGAGATTTTAGATCTTTTATAATCGCCTTTAAGAACCGCAAGAACATCCACTAAAAACTAGGAACACTGAATAACTGGGGAAATAAATGGGATGCAAGACCTTCAGCACAGAAACAGAAGATTCAAAAGTCCATCAAGTTAAGCTCTCAACTTGATTCCGTGAGTCTGTGGGAAATTGAGTTTACTGAACGATAGTTCTTCTTACCTGACTGTGAAGTCGTATGAGCATGACGCCAGCACTGTCTTGTAAAACGGGGAGAACTATAAAAAGCAGAGGAGAGAAATTAATAGTGCAGCTGGCAGGAAGAATAGCAGCATATGCACTGCAGTCCTGCTGTTCTTTACTGCATAATCTAAATGAACATGGACACTGAACGTCCCCGCATACGCTAAGCAAACAGTATGAGATGGAAAAGCAATCACATATCAAGATTTTTATGGTTTAAATCTGGTTTAAATCACAGAATCTGTTTTATAGGCTGTTGTTATATATATATATATATATATATATATATATATATATATATATATATATATATATATATATATATATATATATATATATATATATATAGTGGTTCCAAAATGTAATTGGATGCTTATGCTTTTAAGTTCTTTAGGGTACTTTCAGAGAAACACACTTTTAGCTCATCGGACTGATAGTAGATGAACGGTAAGGAGGAGAAAGACTGTTGACGAACTCCAACCAGACTCCACTAAAGCTACTGTAAAGTACTGAGGTGTTTATCTTCCACTGGTATCACTAGGTTACTAATTTAAAGATAATTGTTTTTCTTTGGACATCGACACAACATTCAGTTTTTCAGTACTTAGTGTGTTGATGGGTTGCTTTTGTGTAACCACCCATTCTTTGTTTGGCAGACAATGAACACCAACTTAGTGATATCACTTGATGGTACTCCCTTGTATTTACACTCCATTATATCAGCTCCACTAATCACATAGGAGCTACACCTACAGACTGTAGTTCATCTGATTCTCTGTATACTCTGTGACCCTGTTTTTCAATGATCAGGACCCCCACAGGACCACCACAGAGCAGGTATTATTTGGGCTGTGCTTTACAGTAGCTTTAGTGGAGTCTGGTTGGAGTCTTTCTGAGCCTCACTGTCTGTCAACCATCAGTCTGAGGTGCTAAATGTGTGTTTCTCTGAATGAAAGACAACAAAATACTTCTTAACTTTTAATGTATGTTAATGTAAATAGGGTTTTGTTACAAGTGATTTTGGAGCATTTCTATTGGTCAATTCATCATAAAACCTACACAGGAGCAGTTGTCGTTTTCAAAATGATGTAGAAAACTTTTAATCCATCAAAATGAAGAACGTGGGCAGCAATTATTTATTTCTTATTTATTTCAGAGCAATGTTATGCCTTTTTCCTTATTAGGGACGGTCTCAGACTTTTCCCCAGTGAGGTACATTTTAAGTATGGCACAAACGTCCAAATACTTTTGGGGGAGCCACTGTAACACTATGTCAGTTTGCATGATGCTAATCAGAGATACACAGATTGAAACCACCTGGAGGTGAAAACCTCCTCCTTGTATTTACATACTCTGTCCATTATATCAGCTCCACTGACCGTATAGGAGCTACACTTACAGACTGTAGTTCATCTGATTCTCTCTGTATACTTTACTGTTTTTCAATAATCAGAACCCCCCCAGGACCACCACCAGAGCAGGTACTATTAGGGAGGTTGATCATTCACAGTGGAACAGGAAGGTAGGAGTGTCTAATAGAGTGGACAGTGAGTGGACACAGTGTTTAACCCATCCAGCAGTACTGCTTTATCTGATCCACTCACACCAGCACAATACACCCTAACACACCACCACCACTTCAGTGTCACTGCAGTGCTGAGAATAACCCACCGCCCAAATAATACCTGCTCTGTGGTGGTCCTGATCATTGAAAATCAGGGTAACAGAGTATACAGAGAATCAGATGAACTACAGTCTCTAAGTGTAGCTCCTATAAGGTCAGTGGAGCTGATACACTGGACAATGAGTGTAGATACAGGGGGGGTGATTTAATGCTATGGCTACATGAGCCTTGTAGCTCCAGTGCAAAACTACACCAGTACACTTCAGACACCCAACACGTCTTGGCTGATGGACCACACAAACTGTAAGCGGAGGTTTGTTTATAGTTGATATTTGACTGAACTATTTCTTTACCCCAAGCTTTCCTAGCAGTGCTGATGAGGGGCTCCTCAGGGCGCATATCAGAAAGCACTGCAGAAATCTATACCTGCTAGTGGGCTAAAATAACACGCTGATATCTTCAAAACCGAAACCCCCTGAGAACATCAGGAACCTATTGATTACGAGTCTCTCACTAAAAGCCTTCTTTGATTCATAAGTACTGAGGAAATCAATTTAGTAATATTCTTAACACCTTTCAAGAACAGGCCGCTGCCTCACAGCTGTGCAGTGGCTGGCACTGAAATATAGATATACATAATTTAGTTCAACTTTACAGTTTGCTTTCATCTGACTGGAGGCCTCAGTCAGCATTACAAAAGTCCAGAGTTCATTCTCTGGATGTTCATGGAAAGAAAAACCTTGTTACATCACTCTCAGGCAAACTGACACGTCTTTATTAATGAAAGAACGCTCTGGGATAAGCTCCTTTATTAAAGTGAAGAATTGACCTACGCAACTCACTTATGCAATATTTATGAGTGTTATGAAAAAGATGTAGGCTGGGTACAGACCAACATGTCCTGGGAGATGCAGAGTGATTAGAACAGTTGTTTCCAGTCCTTGGAAGTATCTACAGTGTGAGTTAAAAGTCTCAGGACACCCTTTTAATTCATAAATGAAAGGTAATGCAAGTAATGGGTGAGGGGGTCTATCTTTTAGGCTATATCCCAAACATGGCCACCATCTTGAAAGCCACCACATTGGATCAAGGGCAAGTTTTTCCAATGGGAAGGTGGTCATGTAACAGATCAAAGAAGACCAGAATGTGCTGTCCCTGGTGCTGAACTGTGCCTTCTGATCTGTGTTCAGCCCCAGCGACAGCACACTGTTCAATGTGATTGATGTTGCAACTTTTGTGTGCGATTGTGTTGATAACGTTTAAACCACGAGAGATATTACCAATCCGATTGCATCAATCAAAGTCTGAGGCAATCTGATCTTCTTTGATATGCTACACGACCACCTTCCCATTGGAAAAAACTTGACCTTGATCCAATTTGGCGGCTTTCAAGATGGCGGCCATGTTCGGGACATAGCCTAAAAGATCTCCGTGCCCATTACTTGCTGGGTTATTCAGATGTGTCATTTTCCCTTTCCTTTCTGAAAAATACGGGTGTCCTGAGACTTTTGAGTCTCCCTCTAGATGTCTGCATGAACAGGTGCTATTAAAGTCTGTCAATGTCAAGGTTATTTATAAAGCACTTTATAAAACAACAAATGTTAACCAAAGTGCCGTCCAGTAATGAATAGGCAAAACATATATAAAAACAAACAAACAAACAAAACCACAACATCAACTCTCAACTACATTAAAAGCCAAAGAATAAAAATAAGATTTGAGACAGGATTTAAAAACTAGCAGTGTAGGGGCTAGCCTAACATGTAGTGGCAACTCAATCCATAGTTTAGGGGCTATAACTGAAAAGACACAATCCCCCTGTGTTGAGACCACCAAAGAAGCTGATCAGCAGATCTGAGTGACCATGATGGGATGTATGGCTGCAAACGCTCAGAGAGATAGGTTGGAGCTAGGGCTGGGCGATATGGGAAAAAATCTAATCACGATAATCCTTTTTACTTTAAGGGAGATATGAAGATATCAATAAGATATTTTTTTCTTAAATTGTAAAATATTTTATTTTTTTCTTAAATTGAAAATATTTTATTTTCAGTCAAATAGACAAATGTACTATAGAACATTACATAACTGTATTAACCACACACACAGACACACACATACACATATATATATATATATATATATATATATATATATATGTATGTATGTGTGTGTGTGTGTGTGTGTGTGTGTGTGTAATACAGTTGTGTAATGTTGTGTATATGGGTATTAGTATGAACAGTATTCACACACAGACTCTGTGTTAAGCAGGTTGTTGCTGGCCCTTTAAGTTCTGAAGAAAGGACTCGTAGCGGTGAGTCGACTCTCTATTGGCTCAAATGGTGCCTCAGCGTTCTCACTCGAACAGTGTACATGTTTATGTTTATCGATTACAAAATTACGTCGATTAGCATAACGTGCGTCGATGCGTTGCAAAGGTGGCCGCGCCCACTGAAAGCATGGATTTATCCGGAGCGCGAACTACAAACAATCGCTCGTCTGAATCTAAAGTTGTGTTTTACACAGAAACACAACAGTGTGGTGCTCTGTCAGCTCTGCACAACACAACAGTAAGGCTGCTACACACCAGCATTTGAAGCTCAAACACCCCGTAGCGCTTTATCAACACAGCAGCAGGTCAGCACCTGTTTACTAGTTGTTCTTATCTTAGCAGATTATTTTAAGATTATTAACACGTGTAACATGTTTCTTTCAGTAGTAGTTTAACGTTTTCTGTCGTTATTTTCTCTTATTTTATTCTCTCTGCTCCACTGTGGTATCTGCAGTAACTTATTACTAGCGCGTGGGTTAAGCTGCCGCTACGCCTACACTCTGTGCTGTGTGCTTCAACCAAACACGAAGTGGCTGGAACTCTGGTTCAGCCACCTGATTGGTTTGGGGGCGGCGCTATTCTCATTCTCATTGGCTGTTGGTGTTGTCTCTCAAAACACGGACAGAACTTAATTCTATCGACTTTCTGTCGACTATGTCTTAAAGTTCTATCGAGGAAATGTTATTTCGCGATAATTATCGATATCGTTTTATCGCCCAGCCCTAGTTGGAGCTAAGCCATTCAATAACTTACAAACAAAGAACAATAACTTATAAACAAAGCCATTCAATAACTTATAAACAAAGAACAAAATTCAATGAATTGAAGCCAGTATGGGCGAGATGTGTTCCTGTTTACGTGTTCTTGTTAAAAGATGAGCAGCAGCATTTTGAACCAACTGTAGCCGTGCGATGGAGGCCTGACCAACACCAGCATATCTTCACCACAGGCATTAAATGAGATCTTATGTAACAAACAGCACAACATTTTACAGGAGTTTCAGTAACACTGTACTGTAGGGTGCTGTTCATAATATAATAATATATATAATGTAATATATAATTATATATACGCTTACTGCAACAGACATCATCTATCATAAAGACTACTTTTGGTCTCTTTAATCAAAATCAAGTTTTATAAGCTTTTATAATCATTTATGTAGGGTTACATCAGCTGTTATGAGAAGCTTATGTAGGTGTCATGTAGCCTTATGACCTTCATCATGTTTTCTTACATAATTAAAGGCATTTATTACTAACTAATGCTGGATGGAAGGAATAAGGGATGAATAAACTACAAGTAGAGGAGTGCAGGTCAGTGTGTTTGAAAACCAGCCCTGGGTGAGTATATGCAGTTTGGTGGCTGTAGATTTCTTGAAACCATAATGTTTGGGTGCGCTTGAAAATGAATGGGACTCTATGGGAGAAATACGAGGGATGGACAAAAAAAACGACAAACAGACAAGTGCAGGTCAAACCAACACAACAGTCATGGTGGGGGGTCTGCCCTGAGTCAGTGTATGCGAAATAGTGTCCCCCAGTGATGAATTTTTAAATTGCTTGAAAAACACTAGTCTATAGATTTCTGTATCTAATACAAAGCAATACATGCTGATTCAAATGTCACTCCTTTCATAGTATAACCCATTTAGGACAAAAGTATCTGGACACCTACACATTGCGCCTACAGAAGCATTTATGACATCCCATAGGCATTAATTCTGAGTTGATCACCGTTTTGCAGCTGTAACAGCTTCCACTCTATCTTTCTATAAGATTTTGGAGAGTGGCTGAGAATTTTTGCTCATTCAACCAGAAGAGCATGTGTGAGGTCAGACACTGATGCTGGACGAGAGGTGTTGGCTCGCAATCTCCATTAAAGTTAATTCCCAAGGCACTGGATGTGGTTGAGCTCAGGATCAGTCCTTCTGAGGCTGCTTTGTGGACTGGGACACAGTCAGTCAAGCTGGAACAGCAAACATTCTTTCCTAAATCGTTCCCACACAGTTGGGAGCGTCCAGCTGTCCAGCATTTTTTTCGTTATTCAGTCCTCTGCCCACACCTGGAAAACAACCCCATAGGATTATCCTTCCTCCACCAAACTTTACAGTTGTTACAGTGCAGCCAGGTAGGTAACGTTCTCCTGGCATTCTCCAAACCCAGACTCGTCGATCAGACTGTCAGATCGTGAAACGTGATTGCTCACTCCACACCACACGTTTAAACTGCTCCTGAGTACAGTAGTGGCGCTGCATTGTGCTTGGTGATGTAAGGCTTGCATGCAGCTGCTTGGCTTTGGAAACACATAGCGTGAAGCTCCCGGCTCCTAGTGTGTGGGCTGATGCTGACGCCAGAGGAGCTCTGCAGTTATTGAGTCAGAAGAGCGTTGAAGACTTTTACACATTATGCCCCTCAGCACTCGGCAACCCCTCTCTGTAACTTACATGGTGTGAGCTGCTGTGGTTCTTAAACACTTCCACTTTTCAGTAATACCCCTCACAGCTGATCGTGGAAGAAAGTTCATGAACTTGTTGTAACAGTGGCCTCCTACTGCAGTAACACACTGGAACACACTGAGCTCTTTAGAACGACCCATTCTTTCACTAATGTTTACAAAGGCAGACTGCATGGCTAGCTGCTTGATTGTATACACCGTGACTGGTAGTGTATCTAAAACGTTTGGCTGGTAGTGAATCTAAAACGTTTGGCTGGTAGTGTACTAAAACGTTTGACTGGTAGTGTATCTAAAACGTTTGACTGGTAGTGTATCTAAAACGTTTGACTGGTAGTGTATCTAAAACGTTTGGCTGGTAGTGTACTAAAACGTTTGACTGGTAGTGTATCTAAAACGTTTGACTGGTAGTGTATCTAAAACGTTTGACTGGTAGTGTACTAAAACGTTTGGCTGGTAGTGTATCTAAAACGTTTGACTGGTAGTGTATCTAAAACGTTTGACTGGTAGTGAATCTAAAACGTTTGACTGGTAGTGTATCTAAAACGTTTGACTGGTAGTGTACTAAAACGTTTGACTGGTAGTGTATCTAAAACGTTTGACTGGTAGTGTATCTAAAACGTTTGACTGGTAGTGTACTAAAACGTTTGACTGGTAGTGAATCTAAAACATTTGACTGGTAGTGTACTAAAACGTTTGACTGGTAGTGTATCTAAAACGTTTGACTGGTAGTGTATCTAAAACGTTTGACTGGTAGTGAATCTAAAACGTTTGACTGGTAGTGAATCTAAAACGTTTGACTGGTAGTGAATCTAAAACGTGTGACTGGTAGTGAATCTAAAACGTGTGACTGGTAGTGAATCTAAAACGTGTGACTGGTAGTGAATCTAAAACGTTTGGCTGGTAGTGTATTAAAACGTTTGACTGGTAGTGTATCTAAAACGTTTGACTGGTAGTGTATCTAAAACGTTTGACTGGTAGTGTATCTAAAACGTTTGACTGGTAGTGTATTAAAACGCTTGACTTGTAGTGTACTAAAACGTTTGACTCTAGTGTTTTTAAACGTTTGTGTGGTAGTTTATCTAAAACGTTTGACTGGTAGTGATCTAAAACGTTTGACTGGTAGTGTATTAAAACGCTTGACTTGTAGTGTACTAAAACGTTTGACTCTAGTGTTTTTAAACGTTTGTGTGGTAGTGTACTAAAACGTATTTCAGTAATACCACTCACAGCTGATTGTGATAGAAAGTTCATTAACTTCTTGTAACAGTGGCCTCCTATTACAGTAGCACACTGAAACACACTGAGCTCTTTAGAACGACCCATTCTTTCACTAATGTTTGCAAAGGCAGACTGCATGGCTAGCTGCTTGATTGTATACACCTGTAGAAATGGGGCTGAATGGTGTGTCCCAATCCTTTTGTCCATATACTGTTTATCAGATTTCGTTTAATTGCCATTCCTGCAAAAGTGTGAAAGTTTCAAAGAGTTCACAAATGTGTATAAATTTTCTGGGCCTGTGCCATACAATACGTATAACATGTGACTGGCGGTCAGCCTCCTGCTGGGTTACCGTCCATTCAGATGCAGAGTGGACTGAGCTCAGTATAATCTGGCTAATTGTTGGCCGTGTGGACTCGCCAGCTCATGGACTCAATTAAGCGGATTTCTAAAGGAAATCCATAGCTGTCAGCACACAAAGCAAAACACACGCTCACAACTCCACACGGACGCACACTTACATCACGAGTCTAAACTGTACTTGCCAGCTTCGCTCAACCCGAGCCTTTGATCAACACGATGTCTTGAGGAAGAGTTGACACCATAATGGCTGGGGGTGTTGCTGTGCGGGTGGGCTGAGCTGCTTTGTGCCTGAAACAGGTGATACTCTGCACTACAATCAACAACTGTGTTGTTACAGCTACAGCATCTTAAGATCACTGAACAGAGCTGGAGAAGCGATGCAGGCAAAAACCTTTCCATCTCTTAATGTTCTATATGTTTGATACATATGTGAGAGCTGTGAGTTCGTCACATAAAACACAAGCTGTGATCACAAGCACTCCTTTAAAGGGAACCTCGGCTGGTAACACAAGTAAGCCTTAATATGATGTAATGACTCTAAATTATTAAGACATGTTGTTAAAAATCACTAGAAGTAACAGATTTATTAGATTTTCTGTAAAATCCCGCTGCACAGAAATCACTATTGTTGTAACTACTGATGTGCTCAGCAGGTAGTGACGTCAGATGGTTGCAGTAACCGGCCGTCTCGCTTGAGCACAGCTAGCTAGCTAAACACGCTACTGTTCAGTCTTTACAGTTTGAGCTAGAACTCAACATTTCTGACATCAGCGGTGACATCACACTCCACGTTAGTGTAAATGGTGAACAGAGAGGGTGGAGGAGAGAGTGGACACAGTGCTGGAGTTGTTGTGAAGCTGTGTGTCGGTGTTGACGGAGAAGGAGAGTGTCTGTTAAAGGAGCTCCGCTTTCTAGCAGGAAACATTCACGCTCAGTAAACAGCTAGACACACTGAGCGGGAGTGTCTCTGAGCTTCACACTCCTTTATTAGTGAAGTAGTATGTTCACTACTAAGACTGGACTTTCACCTTCAGGATCCGCAAACGAGGAGAAGCAGCTGACGCTAACGCTAAACGTTCTCAGGAGAGAATCCAGCGCACGTTCACGTTCACGGTTCTTCACGTGGTTCTCCATAATCTGGAGCTTCTGGACTTCCTGTGTGGAGAAACTGTGGCACTGCATTGTGTTTTAGTCTACGCTTAAAACCAACAGCCTCCGTCAAGTCTCTCACCAGTGGTGGTCTACTGAACCACTCAAACTCATCCAGACTGAAGTGAGGAGAGCAGAGCGGGGGTCTTTGGGTAGCTGTGTTGGTCCACACGCTGCTTCACTAACTATTCTCCTTGTTTATGTTTGTGAAAGCTGTTTAGACTAATATCAGTCTTCACACTGCCTTTCACTGAAACAACATCAACAACACAATGTACATGGTTTTCTTTAAGCTAGGTTAGTAACTAACACTCACTCCTTCACACCACAGTCCAGTTTAGACCTGCAACCATTTGACGTCATCTACCCAGCAGGCATTGCATGTCAGTAATAATGGCTGTGTCCATATGTTAGATATTTAGAATAAAAGGGTTAATTTATAAATAAATCTGCTACTTTTGTGATTTTGTACAACATGTCTTAACAGTTTAGAGTCATTACATCATATTAAGGCTTACAAGTGTTACCAGCCGGGGTTCCCTTTAAGAGAAGCAGCAATGTAAATCATGGGCTTTTGCTTTTCATTGGTTATAATGTAGAGTGCTTGGTACAGCACAGGGACCTGTCATCAAGGTTGCCAGCTGCGTGGATCTCCTGCCAAACTGGGAAAGTTCAGTAAAGCAACACTTTCTGATGGATGGATTTAAATGCTTGCTGAACTTCGGGAATGTTTATGTTGAATTCTAGGGACTCATCCGTGTGGAAGGCATTTTCAACCAATTTGGCTCTGAATCCGTCCTTGCAGATCACAAACACATACATGCTGATTGTCCTCTCTGGGGCGGATGGGATCTTCCAACAAGACATGTCTGACACGTCACACAGCTAGAAATGTCCCACATTGGTTGGAAGAGCTGACCAAGACTTCCAAGTACTACCCCCAGTACTACCCCCAATTCCCCAGACTTGTGCCCAATTGAGCATCAGTGGATCTTTTTGAGTCTCCCAGTCCGTCTAGCTGCTGTCAGTGCTGCACACAGCGGTTACTCTGGATATTAGCTGGTGGTCTTTATAATGTGACTCGACTGTGTATCATGATACAGGGGTTATGATTCTGTATATACTGCAAGCAAGGTGATACGATATTTGTTTAAATTATTTTTTGGAAAAAAGTCATAGAATATAAACACACAACCATATGTTGTCAAAAGAAAAACATGTCGATTTTTATATTTCTACATCATTTGAGCTCAGCAGCTGTTGTTTACGCTGTGGAACAGACCAATAGAAATGCTCCAAAATAGTTGGGAAATAATTCTGGTTCTATTGACTTACATTGAAAGTTAAGACAGTTAATTAAAGTTTTTGGCCTCTCCTGTAAATGTGCCATTTTCAAGAAATATGTTTTTCTTTGAACAGCACTGATGGAATAAGAAACGTGTAATATTAAGAACAGCTGTTTTTTATAATCTGTGAAAGCGCTATGATGACTGGACCAATAGAAATGCTCCAAAATCACCTGACTTTTTTATTAACTTACTTTGAGAAGCTTACAAAGTTTGTCTCTCCTGTAGGGCTGGGTATCGCCACTGATTTCCCGGATCGATTCGATCCCGATTCACAACGTCCCAATGCAATTCGATTTCTGATTCGATTTGATTTAATTCAATATGGATTCATTTAGGGATATTTTAGTTACAATAATATGTTTTGTTTGAATATGAAATGAGATTTTCAGAGAACTAATGTGGTAAATGTACGAGGAATGCTAATTTTAAAGATCGATCTCGGGTATATACGAATCGATATTGGATTATTCAAATGAGGATCGATTTGAATCGAAAAATCTATTTTTTAAACACACCCCTACTCTCCTGTAAAGCTACTAAATTTCTCATTCTATTTCTCTAATACAGTCGATCAGCCAGGACAGGGTTTGTATCTGAAGTTGGCCTCCTGAGATGTAGGGCTATAGCATTGCTGACAGGTAGTGTATGAATCTGACTGTATTGTGTAAACTGAATAATAAGCGGCTTGTCTACGCCTACCTTCACTCTCCGAATGGCGTAAGTGTGGCTCGACAACTGAGCTACAGGCTGCCGCACGCTCCGCAAGTCCCACACACACAGACTGCAGTCAACAGCTCCAGTCACCAAAACATTCTGAGGAAAAGAGAAGAGTCTGAATATGTATAAGAATAACACGAATGTCTGACCAGCACAAAACAATGTCTGCAGTTCGTAGCACTCTCTGGTTTAACTGCACTACATGCATTCTGAGAGAGGTCCTGCAGTACCACTGTCCTCTGAGCAGGAATGGGGTGATGTTAAAGCTCCTCTTGACTCTCGAATGTCATCAGAAGGTAGAGTACTGTGGAAAGCCCTTAGGCAGGTAGGCACATTGTTTAAATCTCTATCAGCAGTGAGTGTGATTTTTCCTTTTTATTAATCATATCTTATTAGAAAAAACAACGAAATGTAAATACAGTAAAAAAGAAAGTGAGTATGTGAGTACTTTAAAGAGGAACGCTCAGGTCCAGATTTCTCCTGGTTGTCCCCAGACATCAAATAGATTTCTTAAATTCCAGACTTCCAGAAGTATTAATTAGTTCAACCACGTATGGGATGATAATAGCAAGTTATATTGGGCTTGGAAAGGGTTAAATAAACACACAATTAGAATATTTAAAAAATTAAGTGTATTGTTGAGATAATATAAAAGCTTCCTGTCTGGAACAGCTTTTTAAATATAATAATATTATATTGTGAAAAGTGTCTAAAACTTTTCCACAGTACTGTACATACAGGGGTTGGACAATGAAACTGAAACACCTGGTTTTAAACATATACAAGTCCTGCACAGCGGTCAGAGGGATTTTAAGCCATTCTTCTTGCAGGACAGTGGTCAGGTCACTACGTGATGCTGGTGGAGGAAAACGTTTCCTGACTCGCTCCTCCAAAACACCCCAAAGTGGCTCAATAATATTTAGATCTGGTGACTGTGCAGGCCATGGGAGATGTTCAACTTCACTTTCATGTTCATCAAACCAATCTTTCTCCAGTCTTGCTGTGTGTATTGGTGCATTGTCATCCTGATACACGGCACCGCCTTCAGGAGACAATGTTTAAACCATTGGATGCACATGGTCCTCCAGAATGGTTCGGTAGTCCTTGGCAGTGACGCGCCCTGAGATGTATATATCATGAATGCCATGATATAGCAGCTCAAATCATCACTGATCCACCCCCATGCTTCACTCTGGGCATGCAACAGTCTGGGTGGATCTATCTATCTATCAATCTATTCACACTTACACATCTGTCTATACACACACACACACACATAAATGGAGTTACCTGGTCATATTTACACCAGTCACAGCTGAGGATCTCGGCCTTGTGTGCGGGGATGGCTATTCGGCAAGACCCTGCTTTCACATCCCAAACGCGAAGCGTCCCATCTCCTACAAGCACATACAGATTCACACTTTACATCAACAGTCTGAACCAAAATCTAATTCACACAACTTTCCCTTTAATCCCAAAGGCATTGAATCAATCAAAACATGCTTTTTGTCTTTGCTGATAATAGTGTGTGTTGCGCTGGTGTGAGTGGATCAGACACAGCAGTGCTACTGGAGTGTTTAAACACTCACTGTTCACTCTATTAAAGACTTGTACTTTATTGGACCAGCTTGTGGATGTAAAGTCAGAGACAGTAGCTCATCTGCTGCTGCAGTTTGTGTTGGTGAAATCCAATCCCTAATAGTACCTGCTCTGTGGTGGTCCTGTTGGGGGTCCTGTCCATTAAAGAACAGAGTAATAGAGTATACAGAGAATCAGATGAACTACAGTCTGTAAGTGTTGAACTACAAAGTGCTCCTACATGGTGAGTGGAGCTGATTAAATAGAGGTGTTGTCCCATTGTTATAGATGCCTGTACATCATTTGAGTGTCAGAAACCACAACTTGACACAGTCTGAAGGACGGGTGTGATGAGGCATGCAGAGTGCACCCTGCTAACTGGTCGGCTAGTAGCTCCAGTTCAAACCTGTCTCGGCTGATGGACTGCACTTGAGGATTTGGGGATAATGATGTACTCTCGCTTTAAATGCAATCCATCAACAAAGCTCTCAAAGGCCCAGCACTTTTTATCAGAATATTCGTACAATCCGCAGAACCTTGTGAACCATGACACTCATTTCAAGGGCCACTTGCCTATGAATGAATCCGGAGCAGGGGGACCCAGCGGTGCCAAGACAATGCGTCAGTGACCACTGTCACAGTGCCAATCAGACATATCCACACAGAATTTCAATTAGGAGCTCTCTCTCTCTCTCTCTCTCTCTCTCTCTCTCTCTGTCTCTCTCTCTCACTCTCACTCTCACTCTCACTCTATCACTCTCCAGGACAGACGCAGCGTCCTTCTCGCTGCCTGCTTCTTTCACTAACAGAAAACCCTACAAGAGAGAGGTTTCCTCCTGAGGCTCTCTGTAATTCAATGCTGCATTTAACCTCTTGCGGTCAGCAGTAAGTGACTAGGTCCGGCTATTCATCGTCTGGCTCACTCATCCATGGACCTGCAACATCAGCACCATTCACAGCAAAAGAGCCTGGTCAGAAAAAAAGCTACATAATACTAGCGGCATCAATCGCTTCACTGACCATTCAATGATTGCTTTCACTCCTAGGTTTAATATTTTTATGGTTTGTTTTCCGTTTAGTAGGACAACAAACTTGCAAAGGTTTTATAAGCATATAAGAGAGAATAATGTTTTGGGCAAGTTTTCCAACCCTGCTTGATGTTCATCAAAGTGTATTAAAAGAGCAATTTCTGTATAGGCAATTATTGTGATGTTCAAGCTGCACTATGTGAGCTTTGTGGATTTGGCGACCTCTCTGGTGGAAATGTGCAATTGCACGCAAGAGAATTCAAAGAGAACTCAGTCAAAATTTGGTAAAGGGTGTGTCTTCTGATGATGAGACTGAATTATCTACTGTTATATACTATCATCATATCTTTATCAGTATAATGTTGATTTTGAATTTAAGAACATTGAGTCAGGTCTTCTTTTTGAGACTTTGTATGACGTTAATATGTAAAGACTAACCCTAAACTCCCACAAAATCCAACCCAATGCCTCTGACTTTTCAATGATTATTTTAGGTTTTACAGTTTTACAACTCGCAGCAGCCAACAATATTTTATGTGCTTTTTTCCTGACTTAGACAAAACGATCATATATTATGCATTAAGCTGCAATTACCAGTTTTTGTTTCTTTTTCAAACTAATATTAAAATGACTTTTTTCAATAAAATTTTATTTCGTGTCCATTAGTTTACAAGATCACCCCTCACAAGATGCAACCAAGCTGACATCATAACAAGGGGTTCAAATAGGCCTTAGGTTTTGGCATCATTTCCAAGGTAGACCTTTTGTCAGCTGTTTCTTTAGTTTTGCAGATTTAATGAAGAACTGGCAAAATCTTTTCTATTAAATTTTTAAATAGTTTTCTATTTCATTTTGCATTAATGCCAACCAACCCATTTGAATTAACACCATTTAAAAATGTAGGTGTCCTTGTACATGTGTTGGGTAGCACACATGCTACACATGCTACATAGCAGTCAATATGTTTTCCCTCTAATGAGCTGCTGTAGGTAAACAGTAAATATGTACCAAGTAAACACTATAAACTATATTCTGCTGACAAATAACTGACTGACATATTTCATAAGATCTTTTCTCTTCTTCAATGAAACTAAGCAGCCCAAATCTTGGTGAACGTATCTGTAACCATTCTTGTGACCAATTGCAAGGCTGACTTCTCTGGTCCCGCCTACACAAACAGTGTAGGAGCCAGAGAAAATGAATGAACTAACCAGCATAACCAAATGCTAGCAAGCTAGACCTCCTGTCTGTAGCTGCCTGTTCATTTGCTGCCTTTATTTGCTTATTGCTCATTGTTGCATACAACACTGGTACTTCATCTGTTACTTCTTTACTTAGTTTGTCCATCTGTTCACACATTCACGTTGTCCATCTATTTGTTTGACCATCCATTTGGTCATCAGTCCAACAGTCTGAGTCTTTATCCTTCTAGTCATCGTAACATAAAAAAGCTGGATAATGATGTTAGTTGTGTATGAGGGGTGGACCAGACTAGGAGCGTTGGATCAAGCTGCTCATTAGCCACGCCCACAAAATTCTCAGATAGATCTTGATCGGCAGTTTTTTAATTCATGTTTTATCATATTTATGTCTTATACTGTAAACCATAAAGGCGTTTCAAAATCCATCAAAGAGCCAATGCACCAGCATTCCATCCCAAATAACCTCACTGAACTCTAAACGCTGTATCCCACACACAGTATCTACGCTGATATGAAAACGCTGCTCATAAGAATGGAGCCTGTGCTTTGCAAAGTACAGACCAATCAAAATCTGTTTCGCTTATTGACAATTCAATAGCTCACCGCTCAGACAAATGGGCTCACTTTACTTAATTACCTCTCAGAGATGACCACTTTAAGCTCCGCAGTGTGGAACTGAGAGAGCCAGACTGAGGCTCGAGCCAAAAGAACACTTGCATAAAAACCTAGTGCCAACCGCAGGACATTACAGAGGCCCAAAGCATTTGAGGCATTCTCAATTTAATTTATTTGTAAAACAGACATTGTCCCAAAGCAGTTTTCCAGGAACGTAGGTGCAGAGCCATAACGAGCACTGCTGAGGGTGACAGTGTCAGGAACAACGTCTGGGCTGCACCAGACTGTGCTGTAACAAGTAGGATTTAGAATTCTTTGTTATGTGTCCACCCATTCCTTATCTGGGATATATAGCTTTAGTAATATGTTTATTAAAGCAATTAAAGCAATGCATCTATATCGTTATACGTTTTTTTTTTGCTTTCGGCTAGATCTTCGCCACGCAACTCGTCCTGTAGTTTTCGAAACATCAATTATGTTCCAGCTAGGGGTGGGCGATATGGCCCTACAATAATATCACAATATTTCATGGTATTTTTGCGATAACGATACTCTTGGCGATATGACAAAACATTAAATGAAAAAAAAAATTTTCAAGTAGAGATGGACCGCTCAGCGTTTTTGAGGCCGATTCCGATTGCCGATCACCTTTCAGCACGAGCGGCCGATAGCCAATACCAATCGAGGGCGGGGCTATATCGCACAGCAGGGCTGTGTGTAAAATCTGCGTGTCTTTCAAAAACGTCCTGGATGAGTCTGCGTCTGTGGAAAATGAAAGGGTATGTGTCTCCACCTAGTGGTTCAGATAGGAATTGCAGGGAGCTGGCCAGAGGGCTCCTCTTGCTGGATGAACTGCTAGCTAGAAATACAGAAATAAGGCTTATTTAACGCCATCGATCAGCTCTCGGGATCGGTTAAATTGGAGAAATATCGGCCGATCACCAATCACATATTTTTAATAAAAATCGACCGATACCGATACATAGCCGATCGATCCTTCCATCTCTGATTTCAAGAATACACTACTGCAACAAAATGAAAATTTTATTTTATTATTTCATATGATAGGATATGGCACACCCCTAACTGAGATATTCAAAAATACAAGAATTTATTATCAGATTGTAACAGAAGTCAATGATCCAGAATGTCCCGATACTAAATAATACACTCCAAATATCTCCATAAATCCAGGACTGAAGTAAAGTGAATGATACTGGAGATAAAATCTGTCTCTAGTAGATATATAATGGGAAATGAGAAAAGTGTGAATTTTTCTTTTAATAAAAACAGTAAAGTAGTACCTGTTGTGATAATTAGTGATGGGTGATATGGCACGATATTTCTGGGTATAATATCGTTCACGATATTTAAAAATGTCTTGTCTGGTCTGATTGTGTGATTCGGGCTTGTATACAGCTGTATGATCAGATGCATGGATTCTGGAAAACTAAGGATTTTTCTTGTTTTTTTTCCCCCATAAAGAATGAATAGGATGGAAATGTGCACGCCAATCTACTGAACGAGCAATCTCCTGCTCGACCAACAGAAACCATTTCACATATACTTACTTGGGGAAGACCCCCAAACACGACTGCAGTGTTGGTTTGACCCGCCCTCGTCTGTTTGCCGTTTTTTCCATCCCTCTTCTTCTGCCTATAGGGTCCAATTTATTTTCCAGCGCACCCAAACATCATGATTTCGTTTAATCTACAGCCTCCAAACTGCACGTACTGACTCAGTGCAGATCCCCAAACACACTGACCCGCATCCCTCTACTGGTTTATTCAGCTCTCATTCCTCACACTGCTTCAGCTGCGCAACCATCCTGCGTTTCCTTCAAGAAATACACTTTTCTAGTTTTCTAGTTATCACTTATAAACCTTTCAGCACGCTTCTTATACCTCACACGGACTTCCCAGCAGTGAATACTGATGCATATTCCCATATAACACCAGCCAAAGGCATTCCCAGGATTCCCACTCAAATGTCAAGTTCCCTGACTGTTATTGACTATAAAATCTAAAATTCCATGATTTACAAAGAAGGGAAAACAGGCTGCCTCTGTTCTAAACAGACTAAAACCAGCCACAGCATTTTAAACTGAGCTTTATTAACCAGATTTCAATACAGAATCCAACTCACTTCCAGTGTTTTATCACAGCACACCATTATTACTGACATGTACGTTTTCCTGCATGTTTGTTAGCCTGGCCTTTGTTTGTACGTACAGGAGACTGCATATCTTAACCGAATTGATTAGCGAGATTGGGATCAATACGGATGGAAAAATGAAGCAACCATAATAATTATTTACACACAATATGGGAAATATTATATTTTGATAAATGGCAGCACAAAAATGATCACATCCCCTGACTTTTCATGTCTGGAATAAACTTGTTTTTCACAATGACATGATATTCCAGTAATGACATGGTCCGTGGAAGCTCTATATTTGTAAATGCAGCTGGAAATCTGTTTTTTAAAGGCTCTGCTTGATTCTGCATGTATACCAGAATACCTGAAGACACTAGATTTGCACTGAATGAATTAAGGAATTCAAGAAAGTCGTACTTTGTGGGCAAACGTTATTGTGACAAACTGAATACACACTTTATATTCACTCCTAACAAGTGGAGAAACAAAAAGCATTGAATTAACATTGTGTTATTATTATTATTGCTAGAGATGGAAGGATCGATCAGCTATGTATCGGTATTGGCCGATTTTAAATCAAAATGTGATCGGTTATCGGCCGATACTTCTCCAATTTAGCTGATCGATGACGTTAAACAAATGAGCCTAATTTCTGTTTTTCCAGCTAGCGTTTCATCCAGGAAGAGGAGCCCTTAAGCCAGCTCCCTGCAATTCCTCTCTGAGCCACTAGGTGGAAATACACATCCTTTCATTTTCCACAGACCGACTAAAGCAGCGGCCTCACAAAAATAGTTTACAGCCTTCACCACATGTGCTGATAGAAAACATGTGGTCTGTCTGTGTATGTGACTCTCATCCAGGATCAGTTTGTAACATCAGTAAAATTAGTAAAATCTGCGTGTCTCATTGGGGAACCAAGACAAAGACATTTAACACTATTAATCTGATACAGCACTTCAGAGACACCACACAGCTGAATACAGTGAGTATCAGTAAACAGCAGAGCTAGAACACACAGCTAGCACAAAACAAACAACCCAGAACACCATACAGACCAGATCTGACCGGTACTAACAGAACAGCAGCAGAAACAGACAGAGAGCTAAAGAACCACAGCCAGAGTGATTGAGTTTATAGTTCTAGATAAGCAGCTCTTCTCGGCTGTAGAAGACGTTCATTCTGCTGATTAATATTCCACCTGGATCTACGCTCTGCTGTTCCTAGTAGAGATACTTTTCAGATGTGGCTCTTCTGGAGCTGTATCAAGCGGTTTACTCCCACATAGACCAACTTCTAATTTAGTTAAAAATATTATACTGTTTCACATGAGCTCATTAAAAAAATAATAAATAATAAATAAATAATAAACCAGTTTAGATCATGTTTCATGACTTGCTTGCACTTATAACTACATGTAGCCCTGCCGTGGTATATAGCCCCACCCTCGATCAGTATCGGCTATCGGCAGATCGCATTGAAAGGTGATTGGCGATCGGAATTGGCCTCCAAAACGCTGATCGGTCCATCTCTATTATTATTATTAGCGGTACTACAGGAGCTATTTTGTCTGTTCCAATCAGGCTTGTTATAAAAAGACATCTTGTGTTCTTTCAATTTGTATATTTCAGTGTTCAAGGAAAAGAAGCCAAGTTGTCATTCATGGTAAACAGACACATATACACAGAGTGCTCCTCTAAACGGAGGTCACTCGGAGGAATGACTCATGAGAAGAGGCATCATGACCAGTAATAAAAGTATGTCAAAGGTCTAGCGGTCAAAAAGTCTTCGTCCCCTGATCTGCTGACACAGTGACCTTATTTCAAACAGACCAACACAGCTTTGACCCCAAAACCACAGAGAACTGGAGTAACAATGGCGTTAGAGTACAGGAGGTGGATGGAGGTTTGACGGCTGGATTCAGTATTTCACGGACGGGTTGGGATGACCTCGATGCGGCGTTTAGAAAGACTCTGATGCTCCGAGCGTTGCTGACTTGTTTAATTACAGCGAAATGGATCTCTTGCGGAGATTGCTGGCACACTAAGCCTTTCCCTTTAAAGCTTTCACGGCGTCGCTGCCAAAAGAGGCTGGGGCTTGCCGAAGCAGCCCGTATCTGCAGAGCACGGGGGAAAAGTGGAATCCCTGATAAGCATTAATCACCGTTGTTTCTCTTTACATCTCTTCAAAGGACGGGGCCGCACTGTAAATGACGTTATCGTTCAGCTGCTAAAGGAAGGGGGGAAATGACTTGAGAACTCATTAACAAGCCGAGTGTGACTGCAATGCATTAGTGCTGCTGTCGAGCATTAGAGTCAGCGCTATGAAGATCTCCCATTGTGAAGCCCCGAAACAGTTCAGACCCTGTTCTTACAGTAGTGAGGCTATGGGATGGGGTGTAGGGCTACTAAACCTGTATCTCTTAAATATTTAACAATGTGTATGTAACTGAAATTGCAAAAATCACTCCATGAACCACATTTTTATTCAATTAAACAGCAACAATACAGCCTATATAGCAGTGAGGCTCAAAGTATTAACTCATTCAGTAGAGCTTATACAACAGGACATAATTAAGCTGCACTGCTCTGGCAGATTCTGATAAAACTCTATAGTATGGATATAAATTCATATCCATACGCTAATAGTCTTACAGAACATTACCCTTACAAAGTTGGAACAAATACATCCCAGTCTGACCGAATGTGTAAATGTGCCTTGAATAGTGTACGCTAGGGGTATTTAATTAGAGTTCAGTAAGGTCCAGTTAGGGGAAATTTTCTTAAGCCAAGGTCCGGACCATCATAATTTCTAACGTGTGTTCTGATTCAGTGGTGTATCCTGTTTACTGAAGTAGCCTAGTATCAGCATCTTATACCATCAGCTACTGAAACACCAACACACCACACATACCTTTCAGTATATTTCAGTATATTTACTGTTTAAATGCTGAACTGAATTAATTATTTATAAACTTCTAATAAATCTTTTTTTGACAAGGGCTATATTAAAAACAATGCTCTGAAAAAGGTGCATCTTAAAGTGTTTATTTATAGAAACACTTAAAAGCAGCATCTTCTCATTAACTCAGTTTCTCAGCTTGATCTGTTGGTTTGGAGCCGCCTGTGAAGAATAAACAAAGTCTCTCCATTTCTGGTTAAAACAGTCGGGCTTCTCCGTAAACTTTCCTTTTTTAGAGCTCGTTATTCTTTCTCCAACCTGCTTTACTCTCTGACTGCTGCTTCTCGCTTTGTACCTCACCTGTGTGCGCGCCGCACTCCCAAATCTGCACAGATCTGATTGGCTGAGGAGCACGTTTGGTGATTAGTAAGTGAGGTTACTGTGATGCAAAGCCCGTATGCCATAATGACTAGAAAAGCTCCGGCACTTAAAATAATTTCAACACTTAAAAAAATACATACTTTCAAAATTTAATCGCTCTTAATAGTTTATTAGTTCGGGTCCACATTGGACAACGTCTGGGTCCGGACCCGGAAAGACCCGCATATTAGTGACCTCTGGTGTATGCAGTCCATTTAACCAGCAAGACACTGGCAGCACATTAAAGGGGAATTCCACCAATTTCTCCAAATTTCTCTATAATGCATACATCACAGTGGTGTCATAGCAGTGGTAACAGGAACTAGGCATTGAAGGTGCCATAGAATAGATAACTATTGATATTGTTTTAGTGTAAACGGGGGAATTCATTGGGCAGTCGTGGGCTGAGGGTTAGGGATCCGGTCGGAAGGTTGCTGGTTTGATCCCCTGGACCAACAGGACGCCTCAAGATTTCTCTATGGCAAGAATTAATGAACAAATATAATTTATTTTAGATATGTTGTTTCTGTGTGTCTAGCTGTGAACCATCCAATCAGGGTAGAGCTTACTGAAACAGTTTCATTCTAGGCCCGTATCAGAAGTGGTAAATGGGCGTCTGCACCTTTTCATCCCAACCAATGCCACATACCTTCTATGCAGACATTAAAGAACTATTTAAAACTCTTTTTTTATTATTAAACAATTGATTGTGATTTCTGGTTCCTATCACCACCACTGTACAAAAACTAAAGTGTTCAACAGCGACGACATATTGAAGGTGTAACTTTTTTTTATATTATAAATTGTTGCTGTCCAAAAAAAAACATGTATCTTCATTTTCGGCCATTTATATTTTTATGCATCCTTTAAACTCAACAGCTGCTGTGAAAGTTATATAAATATGACCAATTGAAATGCTCCAAAACCATCCATCCATTACCAGCCACTTTATCCCCCTAGTCAGGGTCAAGGTGGAGCTGGCGTCAATCCCAGCGTCATCGGGCGAAGGCGTGGACACCATTGACTGGAGACCTGACTTTACTCACACTCACACCTACGGGCAATTTTTAGAGTGACCGATATGCTCCAAAACCACTTGGGAATAATTCTGGTTCCACTGACTTGTAAAAGCCAAGTAAGTTGCTGTCTTTCTGCAGATGCTTGTTTTTATTTGAACAGCAACGGAGCACTGCATTGTAATAAAATCATTACAGCTTTAACGTGTAATATAAATATATACAAATAAATATAAAAATAAATATAAATTATACATAGATATATACTAGTTGCTGGCCAATGAAAAACAATGAGGTCCAACTTTACATTTACAGGACAAGAAATTCAATTACTTTCAATGTACATTAAAAGATTTTATAAATCAACTCATTTTAAAGCATTTCTATTGGTCCATTCAAAAACAAACTGTAAGCAATGTCACATACCTTCTACGCAGACTTCTACTTAAAAAGCATTTTTCTGGTAAATATATTGGGATTTCTGGTTCCCATCACCACCACTGTAGAGAAACTAGCGTGAGTGCAATTAACCATTTCACCCCAAACCACTCTGAACAACTCTATTTCTATTTATCCAATCCAATATCTACTAGGGGTGTAAGAAAATATTGAAATATCAAATATAGGGATATGATGTTTAATGATACTGTATCGATTCTCAAAAACACAGTATCGATACACAGATTCCTGACAGACAGTGAATCATTGTGTTGTGTTTAAACCTCTGTTCACTAGATGGCAGTGTTGTAATCCATTTTCAGCTCCACTCCAACATTAACAAGCAGCACAAGGGCTGCTTCAACAAACCTGTTCAGATAGTTGTGTGTTTTAATAGTAGGATTTGGAAAATCGCAATATATCACGATATACTGAATCGTGACCGCTGTATCACAATACATATTGTATCGCCAGGTTGTTGCCAATACACAACCCTGATATCTACATAATGCCCATTTAAACTGGAGATTAAACAAACCGGTGGTCTTTTGCACAGTACTATGATTAAATACGCCTGATTAAATATCATGTGGTGGAAGAATTGCTTTGGAGTGGTGGTTTAGTGACCCATGAAAGTGAAACTAAGCCGGATGCTCTCGGATAGAATATATGGATCAATATTACTAACCAATAATTTCATTTAGAATAAGCAGAACATGCTTTTCCAGCATAATAAAACATGAACTGCTCCTAATTTCGGTGTATGGTGAGCTATCACTCTGCTTAGCAAACACCCAAACAACAATTACGCTCCCCAAATGAATATTGATCAGAGAGACAGAGCGGGCTAGGAAGTACTGCCAAGTTGCAGCTCGACTTCTCAAGAGTGTTTCTGTTAGGGGCTACACATTAGAGGGGCCTATTTGTGACCTATGCGCCTTTGCTGAGGCAGCATTTCATGAATGATTGTTCCTCATGATCAAGTTCAGCGTCGCCTCAGCATCAGGGCTGCTGTATTGATTTCCAGACACTTCTCATTACACACATGCTTACGCCTTTGGTGTCACTATTTAATAGCAAAGAAAAGGGCTCTCCATCAACACGCCCGTCAGGGTAATTCTGTGTACTCTGCCTGGGGAAGGCCAGGCTGGTTCAGGACCACGGCCTGCGTGCTCGTATGAGAGTGTGAGAGAGTGCCGGTGCGCGTGTACGTGCATTCGTGCGAGCTATTAGCGTCACAGGACAAACCCCCGAGGCTCTGACTGTGCACTTTCACTGTTTCAGAAACACAAGATGACCAATAATTGCATAATTACTCGTCACGTTCTCAGCATGTTATCAAGGCAGCACACACGGGACCTTATCACCATCCACAGAACTGTCGCTCGAGAGTAATCAATTATAATTTATTTTCTCAGTGAACTGGACATGATCACCTAGCATGATCTGCATACCTATTTATAGGACTGGACATATTGTGTCCATGGTCAGTATCTGGAAAACACTGACCAACTGTATGTTTCAGTATAAAGAGAGCAAAATTACTACCAGTCACTACCAGTCAAACGTTTTAGATACACTACCAGTCAAACGTTTTAGATACACTACCAGACAAACGTTTTAGATACACTACCAGCCAAACGTTTTAGTACACTACCAGTCAAACGTTTTAGATACACTACCAGTCAAACGTTTTAGATACACTACCAGCCAAACGTTTTAGATTCACTACCAGTCAAACGTTTTAGATACACTACCAGCCAAACCTTTTAGATTCACTACCAGTCAAACGTTTTAGTACACTACCAGTCAAACGTTTTAGATACACTACCAGCCAAACGTTTTAGATACACTACCAGACAAACGTTTTAGATACACTACCAGCCAAACGTTTTAGTACACTACCAGACAAACGTTTTAGATACACTACCAGACAAACGTTTTAGATACACTACCAGTCAAACGTTTTGGATCACTACCAGACAAACGTTTTAGATACACTACCAGTCAAACGTTTTAGATACACTACCAGACAAACGTTTTAGATACACTACCAGTCAAACGTTTTGGATCACTACCAGACAAACGTTTTAGATACACTACCAGTCAAACGTTTTAGATACACTACCAGACAAACGTTTTAGATACACTACCAGACAAACGTTTTAGATACACTACCAGTCAAACGTTTTGGATCACTACCAGACAAACGTTTTAGATACACTACCAGTCAAACGTTTTAGATACACTACCAGTCAAACGTTTTAGTACACTACCAGACAAACGTTTTAGATACACTACCAGGCAAACGTTTTAGATACACTACCAGGCAAACGTTTTAGATACACTACCAGTCAAACGTTTTAGATACACTACCAGTCAAACGTTTTAGTACACTACCAGTCAAACGTTTTAGTACACTACCAGTCAAACGTTTTAGATACACTACCAGTCAAACGTTTTAGTACACTACCAGTCAAACGTTTTAGTACACTACCAGTCAAACGTTTTAGATACACTACCAGTCAAACGTTTTAGATACACTACCAGTCAACCGCTTTAGATCACTACCAGTCAAACGTTTTAGATACACTACCAGCCAAACGTTTTAGATACACTACCAGTCAAACGTTTTAGATACACTACCAGTCAAACGTTTTAGATACACTACCAGTCAAACGTTTTAGATACACTACCAGTCAAACGTTTTAGTACACTACCAGTCAAACGTTTTAGATACACTACCAGACAAACGTTTTAGTACACTACCAGTCAACCGCTTTAGATCACTACCAGTCAAACGTTTTAGATACACTAACAGCCAAACGTTTTAGATACACTACCAGCCAAACGTTTTAGATACACTACCAGACAAACGTTTTAGATACACTACCAGTCAAACGTTTTAGATACACTACCAGTCAAACGTTTTAGATACACTACCAGACAAACGTTTTAGATACACTACCAGACAAACGTTTTAGATACACTACCAAATCAAACGTTTTAGTACACTACCAGTCAAACGTTTTAGATACACTACCAGGCAAACGTTTTAGATACACTACCAGGCAAACGTTTTAGATACACTACCAGGCAAACGTTTTAGATACACTACCAGACAAACGTTTTAGATACACTACCAGTCAAACGTTTTAGTACACTACCAGTCAAACGTTTTAGATACACTACCAGCCAAACGTTTTAGATACACTACCAGCCAAACGTTTTAGATACACTACCAGTCAAACGTTTTAGATACACTACCAGTCAAACGTTTTATAACAGAACTCTATTAGGCCTATACAAGTTTCTAATAGGCGGAGAGCGGGCGGTCAACGTACTTATGCTTACAAAACCTGCAAAACCCATTACGGGGTTTAAACTTTTGCTCTCGACTGTATATCTTTTCTGCTTAAAGTAAAAAAGTTCTGCAAAAAACAGTTTTAGTTTGAAACCACTCATTTCCTGTTGATCAGGACTAAACCACCACTTTGTTGAAGAGCTCTCGTCACTGACGGCTTTATTTCCCAGGGACTGAAGCTGCCTGTGGGGTCAGGTAGGCTGGCTGTTTTCGGAGTGCAGCAGGGCTGTTAACAGCAGGCTGGGTAAGCAGGAGAGTTAACAGAGCTGCAGGCTCTCAGAGCGAGCTGATAAAATCAGAATGGGGCAGCTGGGAGCTGATGATCTCTGGAGTTTGATGATAGAGCCTGGCAGCGCAGAGCAGAACACTAAACAGAGAGAGACTGTCAGGCGTACAATGTACAGCACTGCGCTGAAGTCAGAGACCCCACCTCTCATTTATTTCATTTCCAGCCATAACTGCCTTTAAGAATTCATTGTTTATTTATCAGCGTCAGGAAAAAGCAGAAAACGTATCACCACTGACTTTACAGGACAAAGCAAATAACTAGAGATGGACCGATCAGCGTTTTTGAGGTCGATTCCGATCTCCGATCACCTTTCAGCACGATCGGCCGATAGCTGATACCGATAAAGGGCGGGGTACACGCCACGGCAGGGCTACATGTAGTTATAAGCGCAAGCAAGTCATGAAACATAATCTAAACTAATTATTACCATTTTTAACAAACTCACATGAAACAGCATGATATTTTAACAAAATTAACAGTAAATAAACAAAGTAAATCAAACAAATATGCCCAAATACTGCAATCACTACATTTAGACCCTTAATTTAAAACTAAAAAAGTTAATTAAATAAATACAGTAAAAACTGCAGTCATTAAACTCAGACTGTTATTTTAAACTAAATCTGTAATCATTTAATGTAGAATATTGAATTGTTGCTGCTGTTCTGTTCGTACCGGTCAGATCTGGTCTGTATGGTGTTCTGGGTTGTTTGTTTTGTGTTAGCTGTGCGTGCTAGCTCTGCTGTTTACTGATACTTACTGTATTCAGCTGTGTGCAGTGTCGTATCAGATTAGTGTGTTAAATGTCTTTGTCTCGGTTCACAGAGTCTGTATCACATACAGTAAACACTGCCAGACGGACATGTTTTCTATCAGCGCATGCTTTTCTCGCGACGCCGCTTCTTTAGTCAGTCTGTGGAAAATGAAAGGGTATGCGTTTCCACCAAGTGGTTCAGATAGGAATTGCAGGCAGCTGGCCGGAGGGCTCCTCTTTCTGGATGAAACACTAGCTGGAAATACAGAAATTAGGCTCATTTGTTTGACGCCATCGATCGGCTCTCAGGATCAGCAAAACTGGAGAAATATCGGCCGATCACTGATCACATATTTCAATTAAAAATCGGCCGATACCGATACATAGCCGATCGATCCTCCCATCTCTACAAATAGCGTTCACTACTTATAGTAACGAGATTTAATCCCGGTGTCTCAGGGTGCTCTCATGTCTATGTTGCCTTCTGGTTCTCTTCTTTTAGTTTATGCTGTTATAGTTAGCTATGCCACATCCTTTATAATAATCCAAACTAGAGTTAACTTTGTCTCTTTATCTTTCTGAGATAATGACCGCTCTCCTGACGAATGTTGTTGGAACACTGACTATCAGGTCCTTCTCCTCAACTAACACCAACCAGCTCTCCTCTTCATTTGTGCCATCTGCTACAACCTCAACTGCATCAATAAGCCTCCAGATGTACCAGCCTTAAGATGAGATGGGACTGTATCAGTTCACTCACACTTTCCACTAAGACTGAGTCAGAAACTGCCTCAGTCATGACCTGCCTCTACCTGTGCAGTTTCTAAGGTTTTTACCATCCAGTCTTCAACCTGAGATTCTCTGAGCTCTATTTGAATTTATTAAACTGTAAGTACTGTTGGACCAGAGGAGGACGGGTCTTCCCTTGTGAGTCTTGGTTCCTTCCAAGGTTTCTTCCTGCAGTCTTGAGGGAGTGTTTCCTCGCCACAGTCACCTCTGGCTTGCTCACAGGGGGACACATGCCTTGACTTCATGTTTTCATGTTTTCAAACTCCTTTAAAGCTGCTTTGTGACAACACTGTGGTAAAAAGCGCTACACAAATAAACTTGACTTGATTTTCTTTTCCTGCTTCTCATAATTCCAAGTACTCTTAATTAAAAACTTGGACCATAAAAATCTCCACTTCCCAGAGGTCCAATTTTGGAGCTGTTCTTCTTTTTTTCAGATCTGAAGCAACAATGGAGCTTCATTTCCTCCTTTTCCTCTTGTTTGTAATTTTAGAAATATCTGCTTTAGCCATTTAATCTGCAGCAAAGAGCTGCACAGGGGCAGCTGACTGCATGAACGTTAGAGTCTCTTTGAAGGAGACCACAAGGTGAAATGGTTTTGAAGTTAGAGGAAGGATGGGTGAGTGAAAGTGGCAGCACAGTGCAAACGATTAAAGAGTTTTATCTAATTTTAACTAATATCATCACCGTCCAAAGAAAAAACACATCCCCAAAACAGTAGCTTTACAGGAGAGGCCGAAAACCTTCTTAACTTTCAATTTAAGTCAATGTAAAGAGGCTTGACTCCAAGATATCCTGGGGCTCTTCTGTTGACATTGTGTAGTTGAAATTGCTACACAATGTAAAGGACAGCTGTCGCAATCAAACACTGTAGAAAAATTAAAATTGGGGGAAAAAAATTAAGATACATGTTTTTCATTGGACGGTGACAATATTCAGCTTCTGTGTGACGTTCTGTAAAATATATGTTTTTTCCAAAGTCAGACTTTGCAGTGTGTGTAAAAACTAAATCTCTTCTGCTGAAAAAGAAGGTTTATTCATCTTAAGCAGCGAAGGCAGAAGCACGTGGATAATAATGAGAGGCGTTTTTGTAAGACCTATTTATTTCACACTAAATAAAACAATACCACTATTGTGGGAGACCTCCTGGACGCTCTCTTCCGTACTGGCGTCAGACCTCAACTGAAGCCCAAAAATATCCAAGTTTTTTTTTTCCAGACTGAATTTGATAATAAAGTGGTGTGTCATCACTGCCCTCATGTGGAGAATTACAGTACTGCAACAGTACAGATAAAGGACCCACCTCAGAACTACTGTAGAATAGAATAGAATAGAATAGAATAAAATAGAATAAGCCACTTAGGTTGGCACACAACGAAATTCGACCTTCACATTTAACCCATCCATACACTGAAAGACCCACCAGTGAACATACACACTAGGGGGCAGTGAGAACGTTCGCTAGGAGCGGTGGGCACCTCTATTCAACTGCATTATTAATATTCACTAGTTAGGATTTTCTCAAGACATAGCTTGTTTGATGAAAATCATCCAAAGTGACATCATTAAAATGCTATGGTATTTATAATAGCTGTTCTATTATAAATACCATATCATTTAATGATGTCACTTTGAATAACTTGGATTACCATTTGAACTCAGCAACTGTTCTTTATACCCTGTGAACATTTCATGGTTAATGGACCAATAGAAATACTGCCAAGATAGCTTTGGAGAAAAATCTGGTTCCATTGGCTCACATTGAAAAGGACCTGATCAACACAAACTGTGCAGCAACGGAGGAGCTGTCGTCTCTGACTTCACATCTACAAGGCCGACCAACAAGGTAGGTGTGTCTAATAGAGTGGACAGTGAGTGGACACAGTGTTTAAACACTCTAGCACCACTGCCGTGTTGGATCCCTCTTCACGCCCAATTAATACCTGCTCTGTGGTGGTCCTGTGGGGGTCCTGACTGAGTCATTCAGAGCGGTTTGGTGCGAAATGCTTCTTTCTAGAGAAACTTATTGAGTAAGAACAGAGGACTGTCGCTGTCCAAAGAAAGACAAGCACCTCCAAAAAACTTTACAGGAGAGGACGAAAACAGTCTTTACTTTTAATACGTCAGTGGAACCAGATTTTGGAGCATTTCTATTGGTCCATTCATTATGGAACTTTGTATAAAAATAAAAATCAACAAAAATGGAAATGTTTTTCTTTGGACAGCGGCAATGTAGTACATGCTTAGACTGGCCTTACCTGAAGCAGAAGCTAAACAGGATGGTATGTGTGGAGACCAGATTGTGCTGTAGAGAACACCCTCATGGCCCTGCAGCGTAGACACGGACTGACAGCGCGCTGGATCCCACTGCGGGAAAACATGGTTCACTCCAAACAGCTTGTACTAAAAGGGATAATTAGGGGCTTTTGATTTAAAGCTAAATTACATGAAAATGTGCTGCTATCTGGTAGAAACCCACTCATCTCATTTATATAGAATTAAAAATTATCCCTTAATACAGTATCCATATAATAACGCATAGCCTTAAAGCAGGGGCAATGTGCTTGGATTGATGCAGGGACAATGGCTTGGTTCAATATAAATCTTTTTCACCCTGCAACAACTGAAACGCCTGACATAGAAATTATAGCTTCAAGTACGACCATTCAATCCGTTTCTTACCACTTTGGCTGTTTGATCCCAGGACCCTGAGACCACCAGGTTCTCCCCTCGAGTCTGGCTCCAATCCACTGCATAGACCTGAACACAGAAACACGGGTCATTTGGGTCCTACATTTGTCTGAGAGCTAGATAAATATGTCCCCACACAGAATGGAACAGACTGAAGCAGTAAGCCAGGAGATGTGCATTACAGTGAATTCATCACAGTTGAGGGGTCTTGTTAGGTTCAATGCTGAGTAGAGTGACAGTAACTGTGGCAACATCCCTGTAACATACCCTCTTGAGAGGCTTTTTTAAATCTGAGACAAAAACTATCTATGATAAAGTATACCAACATTCAATAGAAAACATAATATAGTTCATTATTTACATTATTTACATGAAAACTAAAGTTTCCATGTAAAACAAAAACTTTAAACGGAAACTAGTGCAACAAGGTTTTAACCATTTCTATTAATTGATTCATCACAACATTTAGACACACCATGCTAGGAAACTAAATGTTTTTAACGATTTTCTTGTAAATAAAATAATAATAAAATATTAATAATAAAGAAAAAACAAAAAAAAAAGAAAAGCCCAGTCCCCTAAGCGACAATATACCTTGTGCATTACTATAGAAACTAATTCATCTGTTGTGTTTGGTCAGCTCTCTGTAGATCATGGCTCAGCCAACCAGATTTTAGGACCAAAAGTTTTCATTGGGGCTGCCTGAATATCATTTCTCAGGCGCCAGAGCTTTGGCAGTATGAACAGCGAATATGCTGAAAGCACATCTGTGGCTTAATCCACTGTAAATTCCCAATCTCCAGACAACCTGCTTTCATCAGAGTGCAGCGGTGCTTAGAGCACAGTTTTACTCCAGGCCTGCTAACTTCTCCTAGTGGTGGGCGAGGGGGTAACATGCACCAGGACTTAACGGAGGTGGTCAAACCTGAGATACAAAGGGCTACATCACAGCCCTACTAAGGGGCCAACAGAGCCAGGCACTGGGAATATATGCTGTGGCTGTGTTGCAAGTAGTTCAGTTTTATGTCGGCTTGCTTTGGGTTAATTCATTCAATGACTTTTATGCTGAGGAGCTTAAATACGGGTGGAGTGGTGGGTTTTCCAGAGTAGAGAGGGCTTTGATTTAGCTGTTAGTGCTGGAGTACACACTGTCAGCTTGCCTTCTATATCTTCCTCTTGTACTTCTCCACACTTTCTCTTATTTAGTAAGAGAAGTGAGCTCTTGGTTGTCCAGCCAGGACTTTAAATCTGGACTGAATTGTTCTGTATAGAGTGTGCATGTTCTCCCCGTGCTTAAGTGGGTTTCCTCCGGGTACTCCGGTTAGGTTAGGTTAGGTTGGGTTGGGTTAGGTTAGGTTAGGTTAGGTTGATCGCTCACTTTTAAGTGCCCGTAAGTGTGAGTGTGTGTTGCCCATGCAATGGACTGGCAACCTGTCCATGGTGTACCGCGTGATGAAAGATGGTACTAGTGCAGGAGAGGCTTTGCCACAGTTTTAACATATAATATTATGAATAATTATACTATAAATACAGCTGTGGGGTGTAATCAAAGTCATCTAATATTCTCTTGCAAATTTTGAACATTACAGTACTTTCCCTTTATTGTTAACTTCAATTAAAAAATAAACATCCGGGCCCCATGAATAAACCTGAATAACTACACAACGAGCCATAATCTATGTTTGGGTCCAGCCCTACTTTTCATCTTACCTCCTGCGTGTGCTCTTTCAGGACTTGTATTGGACCTTCTGGGTTGGCTGTGTCCCAAATCTGCAGTGACCCATCCCCTCCTCCCGTCACCAGCACATGCTCATTGCTTTCACTCCACGTCACGTCGAAGAGTCCGTCATTCCAGTCAAAACTGCCCGTAAAGAAGAAACACAGTTAAGCCCAGTATAGTGGACTAATGAGATTCTGCAGTCACACCCGGACATAATACAACATTAAATAAAAAAAAAAGTCATGTTCCTGAAGAAAATGCTCTCCAAGCTAATGGACATGCACTGCCAAGGTGAACAAAACTGAGCCAGTAAAGCTGGTTTGTCGTTTTTTAGACCTTGGTGGCTGCAAAACTCTTTTTCTATAATACCAATATAATGTTAGAGCGAATAATAAGTAATTTGACTAACGCTAGTGTGATTTTAGGGAGAAAATTAGAGATGGACCGATCAGTGTTTTTGAGACTCATTCCGATCATCTTTCAACGCAGCCGGCTGATAGCTGATACCGATCGAGGGTGGGGCTATATGCCACGGCAGGACTACATGTAGTTATTAGTGCAAGCAAGTCATGAAACATGGTCTAAACTGGTTTATTACCTTTTTTAACGAGCTCATGTGAAACAGTATAATATTTGTAACTAAATTAGAAGTTGGTCTATGTGGGAGTAAACCGCTTGATAAGCTCCAGAAGAGCCACATCTGAAAAGTATCTCTACTAGGAACAGCAGAGCGTAGATCCAGGTGGAATATTAAGCAGCAGAATGAACATCTTCTACATCCGAGAAGAGCTGCTTATCTAGAACCATAAACTCACTATATACAACCTTGTGGTGTTCTCTTAAGTGCCGTATCAGATTAGTAGTGATTAATGTGTTTGTCTTGGTTCCCCCACGAGAGACACTGATTTCACTAATTTTACAAACTGCCCTGGATGAGAGTCACACATGCGGTGAACGCCGTAAGCTGTTCTCGCGATGCCACTGCTTTAGTCAGTCTGAGGTAAATGAAAGGATGTGTATTTCCACCTAGTGGTTCAGATAGGAATTGCAGGGAGCTGGCTTAAGGGCTCCTCTTCCTGGATGAAATGCTAGCTGGGAAAACAGAAATTAGGCTCATTTGTTTAACGTCATTGATCAGCTAAATTAGAGAAATATTGGCCGATCGCCGATCCCATATTTTGATTAAAAATCAGCCGATACCGATACATGGCTGATCGATCCTTCCATCTCTAGAGCAAACTTTTTTTTTTTTTTTTTATAGAGCACACCGTCTTTACTCTTCGACTGCTGCTTCTCGCCTGTGTGCATGCCACGCTCCTGAATCTGCACAGATCTGATTGGTCTGTGAGGTTACTGCGCTGCAAAGCCTGCATACCTTAAAGACAAGAAAGGCTCCGGCGCTTAAAATAAACACAGTCAACATTAAATCCTTCTCAGTAATCAGTTTGGGTCCGCATTGGACAATGTCTGGGTCCAGACAACAGTCCGCCTATTAGTGACCTCTGTTCTATACGTTGTGCCAAATAGCTTGTGATTGGTTGCTTTGCGTGTCAGTTAAATTTACTTCACTGCAGAGGTAGGTGGTTTGTGACACTGTTGCAAAGTTACTGCTGCAATGCTCACCCGCTTCTTTGTCCTCAGCTTTGTGTTCGAGAATTCTGAATAAAGAGCTGGCTGAACAGGAATCCAACTTCAGTCTCTCCACAGACTTTTTTTCTCAACCTTTGTTTGTCAGATCTTCTCATCTTTGGTTGTTTCTCGGCCATCTCTCCTTCTTGACAACGCATGCAGTACAACATGTAGCCCCTCCCCTTTCCGCTGCCTTATGCACAAGTGCTTTTAATACAGGACGTCAGCCTTTACAGCTAAAGTGATTCAGTTTGTACTAGTTATATCAAATTGTTCCTCGCAGACAGCACATGAATAAGGGCACTACGTCCTCACACCTTCTTTCAGCTTCCTAAACAAACGTAAGCCTCACCTTCTTATGAGCAGAACATCAGCTTCCCTCTGCTCCAGCACAAGCAGCGTTCCACATCCTAAAACACAGAAACAGCACTCTTAGTGTAAAACACTGGTTCTAATTTGAAATCTGGAGGCTCTATACACTGCACAGTATTGCTTCAGCTCCTGTTTCACTCGACCTTTATCCACAACCTAACCAATTACATTGAAACTCAATTAAACGAGGCATTTTTAATTCTTCATAATCCACACAGTAAGCACATCAGGTTTTTACTCTGTGGTGTATGTGTGTTTCTTATCAGCTCTTATCAGTCCCTGTCTCTTTGCAGGACTTGTTTGATGGTTTTTATCGCACATTTCATACATTGTTACAGAAAACAGTGAATAAAATCTGGATAAAGGTTAATTTAGTAAAAAAAAATAATAATCATAAAATCAAAGAGCTTTAATGAACTAGAATTATGAAAGGGTCTAATCATATCTAGGCCTATACAAAATTAAAATGGCTCTATTTTGCTTTTCACAGCCACCTTCTCTGTTTAATGCTTTTATGAGGCTGGAATTGGCTTCTTGTTTTAATTTTTCTGTTCCACCTTAAAAAGTGCAGCAGTTACATTATGGCTTCTCAGGCTTCTTATTCTAAAAGTGCCTTCTTCGAGTAAGGTGCCAGAATGCAAGTGCTTAGCCATTTAAGGTGGAATGATAAGAAGTCAACTTCAAAATAAGAAGTCTGAGATGTCAGAATGTAACGCTGCACTATTAAAGGTGAAACAGAAAAAAAATAAAATGAGGCAATTTTAGGATAAGAAGCCTGAGATGCCAGAATGTAATTGCTGCGCTATTTAAGGTGGAACAGAAAAAAAACTGAATGGAAGGTTGACTTGAGAATAAGATGCCTAAGGTGTCAGAATGCAATTGCTGCTCTTTTTAAGGCGGAACAAAAATACATCAAATAAGCCAATTTTAGGATAAGAAGCCTGAGACACCAGAATGTAATTGCTGTACTATTTAAGGTGGAATGGGAAAATTCGAATAAGATGCCAATTTCAGAATAAGAAACCTGAGATGTCAGAACGTAACTGATGCACTATTTAAGGCACCTCCTTCTACAGATGTGTGGTGGAGAGCGTTCTATGCTCCAGCATCAACGTGTGGCACGGAAGCTGCTCTGCTGCAGACAGGAAAGCTCTGCAGAGGGTGGTGAAGGCTGCACAGAGGTCTGTCGGAGTCAGCCTCCCCACCACCACGGACATATACACCTCCAGATGCAGGAAGAGGGCCACCTGCATCATGAAGGACCCCACTCATCCAGCACACTCACTGTTTGCCCCGCTCCCCTCAGGCAGGAGGCTGCGGAGCGTTAAGTGTAGAACGAACAGACTGAGGAACAGCTTCATTCCGGAAGCTGTAAGACTTTTAAACGCCACTTAGTGGAACCACTGCACTGACACTTTTACTGCACTGACACTTTTACGACACCAGTCACTTTAATACACTCTGCTGCTACCTTCTCCATTCCTGTTTATTTTATTTTCATATATTTTATATATTTATGTTTATTTTATTTATTTAAGTACTGCTGTCTGGGTAAAACTGGGTCCTTGGGTACCACAATTTCGTTCCACCCCATGTACCACATGTGATGCGAATGACAATAAAGTCTCCTTGAATCCTTGAATCCTTGAATAACAGAAATATTCGAATAAGAATTTAACTTCAACCTGAGGTGCCAGAATGCAACTGCTGAACTATTTAAGGTGGAATAGAAAAAAATCAAATAAGCCAATTTTAGGATAAGAAGCCTGAGATGTCAGAATGTAACTGCTGCACCATTTAAGGTGGAACAGAAAAAACATTTGATTAAGAAATTGACTTCAGAATAAGAAGCCTGAGGTGTTAGGATGTAATTGCTGCTCTTTTTAAGGCAGAACAAAAAACATAGAATAAGCCAATTTTAGGATAAGAAGCCTGAGACACCACACTGTAACTGCTGTACTATTTAAGGTGGAAAAGGAAAATTCAAATAAGACACCAATTTCAGAATAAGAAACCTGAGGGGCCAGAATGTAACTGCTGGACTATTTAAGGTTTAACAGAAAAAAAAATCAAATAAGCCAATTTTAGGATAAGAAGCCTGAGACGGCAGAATGTAATTGCTGTAGTATTTAAGGTGGAACAGAAGAAAATCCGAATAAGAAGTTGACTTCAGAATAAGAAACCTGAGATGTCAGAATGTAACTGCTACACTATTTAAGGTGGAACAGAAAAAAAAATACCAAATAAGCCAATTTCAGAAAAAGAAACCTGAGATGTCAGAATGTAACTGCTACACAATTTTAGGTGGAACAGAAGAAAATTCGAATAAGAAATTGACTTCAGAATAAGAAGCCTAAGGTGTTAGAATGAAATTGCTGCTCTTTTTAAGGCGGAACAAAAAACATAGAATAAGCCAATTTTAGGATAAGAAGCCTGAGATGTCAGAACGTAACTGCTGTACTATTTAAGGTGGAATGGGAAAATTCAAATAAGACACCAATTTCAGAATAAGAAACCTGAGGTGCCAGAATGTAACAGCTGGACTATTTAAGGTGGAACAGAAAAAAAAACCAAATAAGCCAGTTTTAGGATAAGAAGCCTGAGACGGTAGAATGTAACTGCTGTAGTATTTAAGGTGGAACAGAAGAAAATTCGAATAAGAAGTTGATTTCAGGATAAGAAGCCTGAGATGTCAGAATGTAACTGCTGCACTATTTAAGGTGGAACGGGAAAAGCAGAATAAGAAGCCAACTGTGTGACGACCTTAGACAGTCAGACAAATAGGAAGGTGTTAGCTCAATAAATGACATGTATAAAGTCGAAGCCGTATAAACAGAGTAATAAAAAGCTCTAATTTACCTGCTATTCCATAATACTGAGCTGTAGCGCAGGCCAGCCTGCTGGGAAGGAAAGGAGAGACCTCCACAGCATAACCGTGTCGAGCTGGACACCTGAACCCCTTCATATTAACTACCTGAATCACGAAATTAACTTTTGTCCACCCTGTCCCCTCTGTCCCCTCTGTCCACTCTGCTCCACATTCACCTCGGTATTTATCAACAATAACATTAGACTTTCTCCACTTCGCTAGTTCGCCTTTAACTTACAATAGGCTTTTTAATACCGCGCAGACTAGGACATTATAACCGAGAAGAATATAACTCGCTGTTACATTTACGGTGTATATAATGTGATAAACTTGTTTTGTAGTTTTCTTCACATGCGGACCACTTCCTTGTTTTGAGTTCGCGGGGCAATGAACGCCAGCGGCTATTGGTGGATTGGTTTCGGAGGGAAGCAACACTGAGCTCTCTCATTGGTGGAGAAGGCTCGCGTTAGACAGCAGAGCCGCTGAGCCATCAGGTTTTAAAGGGAACGTTGGCCTGCATGCATTGAAAAGTGTACATGTACAACACTATAAATAATATTTTATATATATATATATATATATATATATACACACACACACACACACCTGTGTTGTGCTGGTGTGAGTGGATCAGACACAACAGTGCTGTTTTTAAACACCTCAGTGTCACTGCTGAGCTGAGAATAGTCCACCAACCAAAACTATCCAGACAACAGCGTCCTCTGATCACTGATGAAGGACCAGACTTCATCTCTGACTTTACATCTACAAGCTGGACCTGCAAGGTAGGCATGTCCAATAGAGGGGACAGCACGGTCTCACAAGTCCTACAGATATATATACACACAGACATGTGTTGTGCTGGTGTGAGTGAATCAGACACAACATTGCTGTTTTTAAACACCTCAGTGTCACTGCTGGACTGAGAATAGTCCACCAACCAAAACTATCCAGACAACAGCGTCCTCTGATCACTGATGAAGGACCAGACTTCATCTCTGACTTTACATCTACACGCTGGACCTGCAAGGTAGGCATGTCCAATAGAGTGGACAGCACGGTCTCACAAGTCCTACAGATATATATACACAGAGACATGTGTTGTGCTGGTGTGAGTGGATCAGACACAACAGTGCTGTTTTTAAACACCTCAGTGTCACTGCTGGGCTGAGAATAGTCCACCAACCAAAACTATCCAGACAACAGTGTCCTCTGATCACTGATGAAGGACCAGACTTCATCTCTGACTTTACATCTACACACTGGACCTGCAAGGTAGGCATGTTCAATAGAGGGGACAGCACGGCCTCACAAGTCCTACAGATATATATACACACAGACATGTGTTGTGCTGGTGTGAGTGAATCAGACACAACATTGCTGTTTTTAAACACCTCAGTGTCACTGCTGGGCTGAGAATAGTCCGCCAACCAAAACTATTCAGACAACAGCGTCCTCTGATCACTGATGAAGGACCAGACTTCATCTCTGACTTTACATCTACACATTGGACCTGCAAGGTAGGCATGTCCAATAGAGTGGACAGGGGACAGTGAATGGACACAGTGTTTAAAAACTCCAGGAACAGTGCTGTATCTGATTTACTTGTAGAAGTACAACACACACTAACACATCACATCATGTCAGTGTCACTGCAGTACTGAGAATGACCCAGATAGTGCCTACTCCGTCCTGATCCTTGAGGAACAGGGTGGAAGGGAAGCTAATAAAGTACACAGAGAAGCAGATGTCTTTAAGTGAGGAACTACAAAGTATACATATACACAGACATTTTCTATTTTCGTTAATAAATGAAGTATTTGGACATGTGCACCTGTAGCACAAGTAGCATTGTGCTACGGGTGCTATCCACCTGATGTAGCACCCGTACAGCTTCTAAAGCTTCTACCATCAGACTCAGCTTTAGTTTATAAACTGTAAATACTGTTCGACCTGAGGAGGATGGGTCTCCCCTTGTGAGTCTGGTTCCTCCCAAGGTTTCTTCCTCCAGTTGAAGGAGTTTTTTCTTGCCACTGTTGCCTCTGGCTTGCTCACAGGGGGATAAACAGCTGTGATTTCATGTTTTTCATGTTTCTAAAATTCCTGTAAAGCTGCTTTGTGACAACATCGTTGTAAAAAGTGCTATACAAATAAACTTGACTTGACTTGACATTACAGAAGCCAGAGAAGCTGAAGTGCAGCTCTACAGCACTGGTTTGATGGAAACAACAGAAGTTGACTAGCCAGCGATGCGCTATAGCTATGAGGCTAACAGAGCTAAGTAACTGAAGCTTATGAAAAACCAGTTAGCATCTAAAAAATGGACAGATGAAATTCAGGCTTCTAGCTATGCAATGCACTCAGAGTGAAATACCCCCCCTGGTATTGTGGGAGTCTGGCTATTTCAGCGTTGACTAGCTGCTAACTCACTCCACACTGACGCTGGCTTCTATTACAACAACATGTTGAGGAACAGGGTGGAAGGGAGCTAATAAAGTACACAGAGAAGCAGATGAACTACAGTCTTTAAGTAAATAACTGCAAAGTATATACACACATTTTCTATTTTCATTAATAAATGAAGTATTGTGTTTGGTCTATACAACATATTTGAATGCTTATTGGACATGTGCACCTTAATGGGACCTTTATGTCTTAGCAGTCAGGTTTCCCTTTGTTACACTCAGTGTCAAATGGATCCTCCCTCTTTATATAGTGCACTATGTAGGTTGGAAAAAATAGTTTGTGCACTATTTGTCTAAGAGTAAACAATTTATATTCAGCCATAACTCACTATCTTACATTTAGTGCACTACTTGGGTGCAGGCCATACTTTTATGACCTATGTAGTGCACTGTATAGAAAGTACAGAGTCATTTGAGATTCAGCTTTATTGGTTTTAATGGTGTGTGGTTTTTTTTCAACGGTGCACCACTGTGAACAATTCTCACGTTTCTCTAGAACAAGGCACTTCACATCAAGTCAAATTGAATTTGACTTTGTTTGCATTTTAACTTTTGAATTTAATGCAGACAGTCTGGAATTCCCTTTTAATAAATCCTGCAAAGCATGTGCTGCCATTGCACTAATGACTTTCAGCTATCACCCTTTTTTCCTATCACTTTTGGTTTCCTAGACATACCCCTCCCTTCCAGTATGCGCAGTGTTTTGTTTTTAGTTTCTTCAACATCAGTGCAGAATTTCAATGGATTTCTATTTAACTCATAATATACTGCTTGCATGTAGAAGCTTCATGACTTACACAGTGCACTGCATTCATGAGCTGGACCTGCATGAGCTCCATTTCCACCTCTAGGTGGAGTCATTGGACTTTTAGGCCATGTCCAGTGACAGTTTTCTATTCTTTACATTGTAAGGTAGAGTATTTAGGTGGCAGTGCACATCCATACATTGTAAAAATCATGTCTTGTTCTTTAATGCTCTTCAAAGAGTTTTTGACTGGGAGCTAATACAATGTGAATTCAGAATGAATACGGTGACTCTTTTTCTCTTCATAGTAAAAAACTTGATTAGTTTGGATAGTATTTGATTATTAGGACTGAACAAAGTATCATATGCTGTTAAACCGTAGGTCGGCTTTCCAAGCAGTAAACTAAACCCTTTCCTAATGATCTGACGTTCAAATGATTGAAGTGATACATTTTCATAATACTTGTTTATAATTATTCTCTTTCTTTGTCACGTCTTTTGTCGCTCATTTAAATGTGCTCAGCTTAAAGAAAAGCTTCAAGGCCCACCGGACATTTTCACACTGCTGGGTTCGGGGCTGTGAGACGTTCTGGGCAGATCATGTGCGTCTTTGATATATGGAGGGCCACTTCAAAGGCCGGGGCCTGAGAACCAGCCGCTCTAAAGCAGATAACTGGCGGATTTATGGCCCCGCGCCGTTCCCATGCACGTCGGTGGGCAGCAGCCGCTGTTTGCCCTAATCCCCATTCACTTGGAAATGCTGATACTTTTTCCTTTTAGGAATTTAAGGAAGGAATTTAATGGCGTGACAGTGATTTACTAATGTAAAACTGTCCGACAGGCCTCAGCATAAAGGGAGTGGATTAGGGAGGCACAGAGACCCGTCTTTAGGAGGAGCGAGCGCTTGTGCTTGGCTTTCATGCTTTGAATGCTCAGGGCTTTGAGGCCGGCGCTTCACTAAACGGCTGCATACGTCCCGCTCTGAAGGCCCGCGTGTTTTCTCTCTTTGGGCTCACAGCGTCACATTCAATGCCGTCTTGTTGATTCTTATTCAGCACTGAAGTTAACAGACGACAGGTGTAGCACAAGTAGCATTACTGAAGCCAGAGAAGCTGAAGTGCAGCTCTACAGCACTGGTTTGATGGAAACAACAGAAGTTGACTAGCCAGCGTTGCGCTGTAGCTATGAGGCTAACAGAGCTAAGTGACTGAAGCTTATGAAAAACCAGTTAGCATCTAAAAAATGGACAGAATTGCAGAGGAAATTCAAGCTTCTAGCTATGCAATGCACTCAGAGTGAAATACCCCCCCTGGTATTGTGGGAGTCTGGCTATTTCAGCGTTGACTAGCTGCTAACGCACTCCACGCTCACGCTAGCTTCTATTACAACAACGTGTTTGGTTTTAACAGATCTTCTTCTAAAAAATGCTTTATTGTAGTTTTGTTATGAGCTCTTTTCTCACATTCAATGTCTTTTATATTCAGTTTTTTAAATAAGTAGACATCCACTTTTTCCAGTTGGGGAAGTTTTTAGATTTACCTCTACACTTTAGCAGATTGTAAAGTTTTTGGAGGTGCCCCCGGCACTGTTTCAGTTGCTGGGCTATGAAAGACCAATTGTGTGAGCCCTAGGCAGTTTGGAATGTTAACCAATAGTTATTCTTAGCTTTCATTAGTTTTTAGCTTTCCTTTTTACTGGAGTAATTAAATGCTGAATTATGTGGATATGTTCATTTCTGCATAGTTTAGTAGTTAAAAGCAAAGTCATCTGTGATGGTTTGATATAAACTGCTCCCCTGGGGACTATTTTGCCTACATCCTGCGTGTACCACTCCACTATAAAAAAAAGAACATTTGATAACCATCATCCATCAGCCATTCAGTGTGCTAACTTTCAGTAAGGTAGCTTTTCGAAGGTGGACGTCCGGTTCCCATCGCCCCCATTGTAAAGAATTCTTACACCAAACCATTCAGAATGACTTTGTTTACACCTCCACCACTGATTTATCTGCATAAATGCCAAATTATGTGGGTATAAAATGCTTCATTCTAGAGAAACTTAGCAGCTCAGACTTCTTTTCATTGGTGGTGATTAGAACCAGGTTCACAATGTCTACATAAACACAAATATAACCTTTTCTAACTTTTTGCCTAACAACACCCTGTGTGTACCCCTCCATCAAAATATGTTTGCTAGCCATCATCCATCATTCATTCAATGTGCAAACTTTCAGTGAGGGAGCTTTTCGAGGTGGACGTCTGGTTCCCATCACCACCACTTTGAAGAATTCTGACTCTAGTACGTTTCTAAAGCATTTCACACCCAACCATTCTGATAAATAAACCACTGATTTATCTGAATAAATGCTGAATTATGTGGATGTGTTCTTTCAGTAGTTGAGATGTAAGCAAAGCCATTTGTAGTGGTTTAATATAAAATGCTTCAGTCTAGAGAAACTTAGCAGCTCAGACTTCTTATCATCTGTGGTGACCAGAACCAGGTTCACAATGTCTACATAATTACAAATATAAGCATTTTGTTCACTGTTTAAAACAATCACACATTTTATGTGTCATGCTTTTGATGGTGAAATAGTGATAAATCTGAAAGAAATTTGTTTTCTTTGGGGACTATTTTGCCTCACAACACCCTGTGTGTACCCTTCCACAATAAAAAAATATGTTTGCTAGCCATCATCCATCAACCATTCCACATACTAACTTCCTCAAAGGGAACTTTTTGAGGTGGACATCCGGTTCCCATCACCACCACTGTGAAGAATTCTGACTCTGAAGTTTCTGGAGCATTTCATACCAAACCACTTCAAATGACTTTGTTTACGCCTCCACCACTGATTTATCCATATAAATACCGAGTTATGTGGATGTTTTCTTTCAGTAGTTGAGATGTAAGCAAAGTCATTTGTAGTGGTTTAATAAAAAAGCTTAATTCTAGAGAAACTTAGCAGTTTAGCTTTCTTTTCATTGGTGGTGACCAGAACCAGGATCACAATCTGGTCACCTGCCCATCTTATGTTCAATGCAGATGATGGTGAAATAGTGATAAATCTGATTTTCTTTGGGGACTATTTTGCCTCACAGCACCCTGTGTGTACCCTTCCTCTATAAAAAGGTATGTTTGCTAGCCATCATCCATCAACCATTCCATGTACTGACTTTCAGTGAGGGAGCTTTTCGAGGTGGACGTTCGGTTCCCATCACCCCCACTGTGAAGAATTCTGACTCTGGTAAGTTTCTGAAGCATTTCACACCAAACCACTCTGAATGACTTTGTTTACACCTCCACCCCAGATTTATGCAGACGGTTTGAAAAATCGCTGGAGTTCCCCTTTAAACGAAACCCATCAAGCACATTCCAGCATTGCGTTAATGGCCTCCCAGCAGTAATGAGCGAGGATGGATGCAGTGCGGTACTGGAAGAGACGTGGGAATGGCATTAAGGCTGATTTACAGCTCTGTAACATTCCAAAGTGGATCACATTATTGCGTTTGTTTGTTCCCCTCTGGTTGGTTTCTTTTGTATTATTTTAAAAGCCACATTAGAGCGCATTTATTTTCTTCGCCATACAGTTTCAGGAAAACAAGTTCAATCTCCAGCACCAATAACAGCTTCCCAGACCGGCCAGACTGCAGTGTTGTGGTGAGGGTGAGAGAAATGATGGGGGCGAGGGATGAAAGTTCAAATAAAAAGCATTGAATTTAATCTGTCACATCTGCTTGCTGCTTATTTTTTTCCTTTTGCATAGAAAACGGTTACATGTTACAGAGCAGGCTTGGGATTAAAAAACAACAGGGAACAAAAAAAATAGATACAGTAGTGTCATTTACGGGCAAACCTGAAATACAGCGCGAGCGAATAATTCAAATTTGCAGCTACGGTGTCTCATTTCTCATATACGGAGAGAAGCCTGTCCCTCCAAACAGTAGTGACCCAAGTGCATTGTCATATGCCAATAATAGGGCTTTCTCTAGCCTCAGTATAAACTCTAGTTACACTCTTACACGTATTTACAGACTGAGTGGTTAGTTCATAGATTATAACGCGCGCACGCATTCGCACCTCATTCCATCGATTATCTGCAAAAAGCTTTGGTTTCTTTGAGATTTTGTCAAAATAAAAGACCAGATTTGTGAATGAGGAACAAATTACACAAACATTAAACAGGTTCTGTTGGTTGAAGAGGAATTCCATCCATTTAAAAAAAAAATAAATCAACATAATATAATCAATAGGATGTAAACAAAGTCATTCAAAGTGAAATGATTCACTGTAAAGAAACATACTGACTAAGTCTTTCTTTACAGTGGTGCTGATTGTAACCAGCCGTCACAACATCTACAACACAAACAAAGTCAATTCATTTTCCATTAAAACCAGAAGTGAACTCACATGTGTTCCAAGTTTTCATATAATGTTATTAATAGCAAAACCTGGTGCCTTTTTGCCTTATAACCCCATGTCTTGGCTTTATAACCATTGCTGTGAGGATGCTATTACAAGCATTAAACTCTTCAGATGTTTGGTTCCCATAACAATCATTGACTGAGATTATATTTCCCATACTGAGGTTGGCGTAAGCTTTATTATAGAAGTAATGACCTTGTTTCTTGATTTCTTTTGACTTGTTTTAAGTGTTTTAGTAAAGAAAATAATAACTTGGCTTGTTTCAATCGTATTTTCTGGTATAAGTATAATTATCCGCTGATACAGTGAGACATAAAGTGATTTGGCTTACTATGTCACTTACAGCAAGTAAAGTAGAAATAGGTAAAATATCCTTATAATAAGGTTACAACAAGTTTTCTTTATCATTCAAACATGGCGATATTTGTTTACGTTGTGTGAAAATTTCATGATGAATGGACCAGTAGAAGTGCTCCAAAATAGCTTGGGAAAAATTCTGGTTCCATTGACTTACATTGAAAGTGAAGTATGTTTTTGGTCTCTCCTAAAAAATAGAAATTTTGGAGATCATATATATATATATATATATATATATATATATATATATATATATATATATATATATATATATAGTGTGTGGTACTGTAAAAAACAGGCCATTTCACATCAAACCACTCTGAAGGACTTTGTTTACATTGGAACAATTCTATTACAATTTTGAGATTTTGAGAGAATGGTGGAATTCCCCTTTAAGCACACACATCTTACACATTGTACATCAGTCACACAATCCTGTGGACACTGCCAAACAGTATAGTCCCCTCAGCTTGCGACAAGAGAACCGAGGTATTTCTCCATGAGCGAAAGACGAAAGACAGTCAACAGTCTGACAGTTATGAGGCAATTTCACTGAAAACACCAACTGACCATCCTCGTGTCCACTGGATGAGTGATGAGTATGAATGTGATCCGTGCTGTTTGTTCCTCCCAACATGTTCCCTTTGACATCATATGCATGCAGGCACTTGGAAAGCTGATTGTGGCACTGATTGTGACCGCTGATTAAAGGAATACTTCTACTCTAATCTGGACCTGCTGCATCTGGATTAGTTATCACAGACAGTAATTCCACTCGGCTCACTCTGATTTCACCCATAATAGATGCTGATTGGTGGACGCTGCCAGGAAACGTTACTGCATTCTGAAGTGTTCAGCAGTTTCAGGTAAAGTAAGATGCAACTGGTCTTCTGGAGGTTTGTATTTGTGCTCAGGGGTGGAGCCAATGGGTGGCTGAGGGGGTCAGGGCCATCTTACTGTGAAGCTTGTTCAGCCCAGTTAAACAGAGTTATCCAATATCTTAAAATCTGACTCATGATAGAAAATAACGGCTTAAAAAATGAAACAGAAATAGTTGCTGTTACTTTGGGCTGTTTACAGTGCACTGGTCTGATCAGACAGAGACGTGGAGCTTTTATAGTTTTAAATTTTTGTTTTTTATGAAATTCTGGTTAATGATTATAAGCTCACAGATCTCATTCACTAATATCTTCCTACGTTTTCTGTTTTTTTTTAGGAAAATTCCTAAGAAAAAGTCTACGTCAGACTCATGATGCTCTCTTAAACTGCAGAACTGTGTGTACATCTTGTTCTGGCCTAAAAATAAAACCCAAATAAGAAAACACAGTGAGTGTCTGAATCTTCATAGAAACTATGTGGGTTTTAAGAAGAAACTTCTACTTAAGAACAGTTAATAAATGAGGCCCATTAAACTAGATGGATGAGATGAAGGTAGACAGACAGTTTTCAGTTTCTGAATAATAATAATAATAATAATAATAATTTTTACTTGTTAACATTATTCCCAGCAGCTGTCCTTTAAATTTTTTGGACACTTGATTGGACCAATAGAAATGCTCCAAAGGGACATTTATTATTCTTTTATTATTATCATTATTATTACTACTATTATTATTTTTAGCATTATTTCTTTTACTACTTTGAGTTTTACTACTATATTTATGTCTATTTTTTTTTAATTTTGTCTTATTCTTGATTTTGTGTCTTATTTAGTTTTTCTTAATTTTTTATTTATCTTACTTAATTTTTTTTATACTGTTTATTTAAAATTTAAAGTACTCGTGTTAAAATTAATTTTAATTTATTTTCAATCCCTTTTGGTTAAAAGTGTAATGCTCGATTACACTGTAAATGAGGGTCTTCCTCAATGTACTCCTGAGTGAAAATAAAGGTTTATTGATTGCTTGTTTGCTTAAACATAATTGTGTTAATTGTAGCACTACAATACGTCCAGACCAGCAATGGGCCTCATTCATCAACTACTTAGTAAGAAGTTTCTGATTCTTCGAACTGGGGTTTGTTCTCTGGTGAGATCACAATCTAAACTGTGTGAACAGTTCAGGTCACGAGCCTGACGTAGACTTCAGATTCACTGGGTCTAAAAGGTGTGGCCACCCTAAGTTCTGGCTACAGCCCAGGTTGTTCCACTTTTGGGAAACTACATGGAAATTGGGGTCAAGCAAAGCTGAAAAAAAAAATGTAACAGCTTTTCACTGCAAAAAAAGATGGTATATCTTGTATTTTGCATTTTAAGATTGTGGTTAGCTTATTATTATTATTATTATACTTATTTCTAGTGTTTATTACTTGATTTAAATGATTTTAATAATTCAATTTACAACAATTGAGCTTGATTCAAGCATATTTCTCAAAATAATAAGTACAATTATCTGCCAACATATTAACATTTCAGATATAAGAGGAGAGCAGTGTGTTGAAATTGCTGTCTGTGATACTGAACAGTATGAAACAGATGGCAGACAGAGGCCGTGCTGAAAGATGCTGAGGTATTCCTTTAAAGACGTCCCTCCTGTGTTCGCGAGGTGTGAGAAGTGTCCAGCCGCACCGAGGGGGGCTTTCGACGAGGCCAATTTGTGTAGTATCAAAAACACAGTTCGAGTCTCCTCCCTTTCTAACACAGTCTAACACAGTCAACCTCTGAAGAGGTCCGATGCCTCAGAAGGCTCCCACTTCGGTGCCCCAAGGCCGGTAGGGTTTAGTGCTGGCGCTGCCAGAGCTGGAGGTGGAGCTGTTCTGCTGGGACACGGACGAGGCGGGTATGGAGGGGCTGAGGGCTGAGGAGGCCATCGAGGAGGCGGGCACGGCGGGGGAGAAGAGGGGGAATCCTGCTGGGAAAGACAGGGGGAAGGTGTGGGTCGCGGCGGCTGAAAGCGTGGCCGAAAGCGAGAGGAGGGAGGTGGACAGTGGTGGGACGCAACCCGCGGGGGGCACTCTGAGCCCTGCCGAGTCGGCGTGGGTGAAAGAAAGCCGCTGCGGGACGTCTGAGGAGGAGGAGGAGGACGATGTGGAAGAGGAGGATGTGGACGAGGGCAGGCCACTGTGCTGCAGGAAGCTCCAGGCCCAGGGGTGCGGTGGCAGGGCCTGCGGGGGGTGCTGGTGCTGGGACAGGGCAATAGACTCCCTGTGGGAGGCGCAGCTGCTGAGGTGAGAGACGAGGCGGACTCGGAGCGGGTCAGCAGAGTCCAGACCCTCCACAGAGCTCAAATACCGCGCCACCTCGGTCAGGCACTCGCGGAAACCGATGCTTATGAAATCCATGGCCAGAGAGTGGACGTCAAAGTAGCCTGGGAGGAGAGAGAGAGAGCAGGACTGAGATCTAACACATCTGCTCTGTGACAGTGAGGTCACACTTCTACAGCACTGTGTGTCTTATAAGATGGACTTCAGTGGAAATCAATAGTCTCACTCCTTAATTAAGAGAGAGAGAGAGCAGAGAAAGTAAGTATATTAGAAAAAGTAATAGAAAAGAGAAAGACAGAATGAGAGGAAGAAAGAGTGGAGTTGAAATGAGAGCAAGACAAATAAAGAGTAAACGAAAGAGTAAAAAATATGAGAAAAAGAGAGAAACAATTAAGGAGAAGGTGGAAAAAAAGAAAAAGGTGAGAGAGTGAAAAAGAAAGAAAGAAAGAAAGAAAGAAAGAAAGAAAGAATGTAAATCAGAAAGAAGAAAAAAAGAGAGAGAAAGTTGAATGAGTGAGTGAGTTCAACTGAAATACAAATAGAAAGACAGGAATACGAGAGTGAGAAATAGAGAATGTGAAAGAGAAAAATAAAGAGAAAGAATAAGACAGAAAGAGGAGAGAAAGAAACAGAGAGAAATAGAAAAAGAGAGAGAGACAAAGGGGAATAAAGTAAAAAAAGAAAAGTGAGACAGAGAGGTGGGGAGAGGGAGAAAGAAGAGAAAAAGAAAAAAAAGAGAGGATAGAATAGAGAAAGCTAGAACAAATAGAAAGAGAAGAATAAGAAAATGAGATATAGAGAAAAGACAGAAATAAGAGAACGAAAGATGAAAGAACAAAAGAAAGAAAGAGAAAGTGAAAGAAAAATAAGAGGGAGAGAGGAGAGAGTGGTGGGACGAGAGAGACAGAAACGAAAAACAGAAACAGATTGAGCAAAAGAAAAAATAAGAGGGATGTAAGAAGAGAAATTAGTGAGAAAGAAAGAAAGAAAAAAGAGAAAAAAGGGAGAGAGAGGAAAACAAAAGAGAAAGGGAAATTGAGAAAAATTAATAGAGAAATAAGACAAATTGGCAAGAAATAAAGAAACAGAAAGATAGAAATAGAAAGAGAAGGAGAAAAAGAAATGTACAGATAGAGTAAGAGAGAGGGACAAAAGAGGTATGGAAATAGGGAGAATGAGGGAGGGAGGGAAAAGACAAAAGAGAAGAAAGGGAAATAGAGAAAAATAGAAATAGAGAGAGAGAAAGAAAAGAAACAATAATATAGAAATAGAGAATGTGAAAGAGAAAAATAAAGAGAAAGAATAAGAAAGAGGAGAGACGGAAACACAGAAAAAATAGAAAATAGAAAAAGAGAGAGAGACAAAGGGGAATAAAGTGAAAAAAGAAAAGTGAGACAGAGAGGTGGGGAGAGGAAGAAAGAAGAGAAAAAGAGAAAAAAGAGAGGATAGAATAGTGAAAGGTAGTACAAATAGAAAGAGAAGAATAAGAAAATGAGATATAGAGTAAAGACAGAAATAAGAGAACGAAAGAACAAAAGAAAGAAAGGAAGAGAAAGTGAAAGAAAAATACGAGGGAGAGAGTGGTGGGACGAGAAAGACGGAAATGAAAAACAGAAACAGATTGAGCAAAAGAAAAAATAAGAGGGATGTAAGAAGAAATTAGTGAGAAAGAAAGAAAGAAAAAAGGGAGAGAGAGGAAAACAAAAAAAAATTAAAATGAAAATGAGAAAAATAAATAGAGAAATAAGAAAAATTGGCAAGAAATAAAGAAACAGAAAGATAGAAATAGAAAGAGAAGGAGAAAAAGAAATGTACAGATAGAGTAAGAGAGAGGGACAAAAGAGGTATGGAAATAGGGAGAATGAGGGAGGGAGGGAAAAGACAAAAGAGAAGAAAGGGAAATAGAGAAAAATAGAAATAGAGAGAGAAAGAAAAGAAGCAATAATATAGAAAGCAAGAGAAAAAGCTACTTCTTTTAAAAATTTCTCCAGAAGTTTTCACCATCATTTACTTTATTATAATATATAAAATATATATTATTATATATAACATGTAACATCACCGCTCGTCCCTCAAACACAGTTCAGTGAATTAAATTTACCTTCTGAAGATCAAACACTCACATTCATCACATTCATAGCGTATATCAGACAGAGGTGAAGTGTACGCCAGCACTGCGGTCATGTGATAGACTTATCTGTACGTAAATTAGAGTACAGCTAGTGCATCCCTCTCTTCTCAGCGGCGCAGTGGAGAGAAAGATAAACTCTATAAATACGGCTCTCCTATCAGAGGCTGTAATGAAGCTAACAGCTGATGCTGCCGGTGATGAAGAGGCGTTTATCCCCGAGCTGACCGGCGGATCCCCACTGGGCCCGAGGCTCTGACCTAAACAGGCTCTGATTGTGCCGGCCTGTTTGTATGTTTGTTTTGTCTCCCCAGTGCGCCGATTTTTACACTCGCTGGAAAGCCCAAACAAGCCCCCAGCAGGCCGGCCTGTGAATGCGGCCCCCCTCCCCGCCCACGGATTTATGAAAGCAAACACAAGCCCGGGGTCAAGTGCTCCTTTTGTCCTGCCAACGCTTTCCCACGAGTTCAATCCTGCCATTAGCATTGACTTCCACTCCTTTAATCTAGTCAGAATAGAGGCTGCTCACTCACGTTTCACACACAGAGAGACAGAGAGAGAGAGAGAGAGAGAGAGAGAGAGAGAGAGAGAGAGAGAGAGAGAGAGAGAGAGGGAAAGAGAGAGAGAGAGAGAGAGAGAGAGAGAGAGAGAGAGGAGAGAGAGAGAGAGAGAGAGAGAGAGAGAGAGAGAGAGAGAGGGAGAGAGAGAGAGAGGAGAGGGAAAGAGAGAGAGAGAGAGAGAGAGAGAGAGGGAGAGAGAGAGAGAGAGAGAGAGAGAGAGAGAGAGGAGAGGGAAAGAGAGAGAGAGAGAGCGAGAGAGAGAGAGAGAAAAGAGAGAGAGGGAAAGAGGGAGAGAGAGGGAAAGAGGGAGAGGGAGGGAGGGAGGGAGAGAGAGAGAGGGAGGGATAAAGAGGGTGAGAGAGAGAGAGAGAGAGAGAGAGAGAGAGAGAGAGAGCAGGAGAGAGAGAGAGGGAGGGAGATAGGGAGAGAGAGGGAGGGAGAGAGAGAGAGGGAGGGAAGGAGAGAGAGAGAGAGAAAGAGAGCGAGGAAAGGAGAGAGAGAGGGGGGAGAGAGGCGGAGAGAGGGAGAGAAAGAGGGAGGGAGAGAAAGAGAGAGAGGGAGGGAGAGAGAGAGAGTGGGAGAGAGAGAGAGAGAAATAGAGAGAGAGAGAGAGAGAGAGAGAGAGAGAGAGAGCGAGGCTGAGAGAGAGGGTGAGAGAGAGGGAGGGAGAGAGAGAGAGGGAGGGAGGGAAGAGAGAGAGGGAGGGATAGAGAGAGGGAGAGAGAGAGAGAGGGAGAGAGAGCTGGAGAGAGAGAGAGGAAGGGAGAGAGGGAGAGAGAGAGAGGGAGAGAGAGAGAGTGAGAGAGGGAGGGAGAGAGAGAGAGAGAGAGAGAAAAAAGAGAGAGAGAGAGAGGGTGAGAGAGAGGGAGGGAGAGAGAGAGAGAGGGAGGAGAAGCCAGTTAGCTCTCTCTGTACCTTTCCCTCCTGTGGCCTGAAGCATCTTTAGATGATCCACTGTCATCTGCAGGATTTCAGCTTTCTCCAGTTTAGCAGATCCCTGACAAACCCAACAGGATGGAGATCATTAGAGTCCACATCACAGAAAACCTGGCTTTTGTTTCTAAAGCACTTCAATCCACATGTAAACTCAGCTTCTCAGCCGTCACAAGTACCAGCTCATTTGCATATATCCTCCAATTCTGCCCAATAAAAGTCTATAATGAGTGTTGTACACCAGACCCCTTATTCAAATAGGGCACTATTCAGGACAGCCAATCAAAACAGTGCTCATTTACATATATCACATTGTTCACTTCTGAGGATTGAAGACGAATCATCAATAACATTAATGCACACAAGTTATAAAGATTCATTCAAGAGAAAAATAAATTGCATGAAATTTGTAGGATCTGATGTTTTTGTTTGTTTGTTTGTTTGTTTTGCCTGAGATTGAGTGGTTTGTTTACATTCAGTTCTATGCAGATTGAAATGTTATCTACTAGACGCATGACGATTCATTCACAATGTTACGCTGAAACCAATGAGCGATTATAATAATAATATAACAATAATAATAATAATGTAATTATTTGATGATATTTAGCTTCTTGATTTAGGAAAGTACTGATCAGACTGACAGCTTGTATTCTGGGGCTTACTCTTCAGTTCAGTCCATCATTTAAAAGGTCGTAACTTTTTACAGCTTCCAGCTAATTCTTTAAAATCTATAGAATATCAGCATCATATACTAATCAATTAATCTGAGAATCAGCAATATTATTCCAAACAGTGATTCCAAACGTTTGATCAGTAGTGTCATTTAAGACTGTATGGATTTCTAAATGTGTGGATGAGTGTTTTAAAATTTTACTCATATTAAGTAATATTAGAAAGAACATATATAATTCTCTTTTTGGGGGGCTGTCACTCACTCCTCACACATTCAAACCTTAGTTCCTACGCTGATGGACGCCTGAAGTTCTGAGTAGATGGAATGCAGTTCTATAGCAAACCCTTTATTACCACAAGTAGTTTTGAATTAAATTTAAATTAAAACTACAACAATAATCCATAGAATCCCATATATATATATATATTATATATATATATATATATATATATATATTATATATATATATATATATATGGGGCAATTTCTTTTATCATAAATAGTTGAATACAATGTAAAATAATCATACGTCCAATACAAAGTAACATGAATATATTATTGTGAGAGAAGTAGATCAGATCTTGAGCTCCAGTCCAGAACAAAGTGTAGTTCCAGATTTCTCCTGGACGCCCTAGACATTGTATGAATGTATTCAGTTCCTTCAGCAGCAATCTTGATTTAGCTTAACATATATATATATATTTTTCAAGTATTAAAATGATTAAATAATTAAATACATTATTCTGAATACCTGAATATTTAATACAGCAACCTCATAAACAATAGTGCAAGATAAAAGTAGTAGTATTTGGTATACTTATTTAAAAAGTAATACATCCCAAACACAGTATTTAACATCTTAGAGCTGAATAAACAAATACATACATGAACAAAGTAAATGATTCCAGCTTTTCAGGACTTGGTTCTTTAACCTCCTGTTGTTTTTTGTGCTGGTCCTTCAGAGCCAGACTTTCACTTGAGTGCGGGTTCAGGCTCCTCTGCTGAGCTCTGATGATAATGTAACGCAGCTGCTGTGATTGCTCTGCTAGTTGTTTACACACAGAAAGCATGAGCACAGCTCTAACGCCAGCCTGGCTTCATACACAGCCCGCTCAGTCCACTCAGCCAGTTAAACTCAGCTTGACTGCAGCGCTGCCTAACTTCAGACTCAGAAAGCGTGAAGAGCAACTCACCTGCTTCTCAAAGGCTGTGGGTACGAGGCGCCTGAGCTCTGATAAGCTGTTGTTGATTCTGTCCCTCCGTCTCTTCTCGATGATCTGCCACCGAAAAGAGGGTTTTATTATTATTATTATTATTATTATTATTATTATTATTATTATTATTATTATTATTATTCTTATTATTAATGCTACAGATCAGTACGGATCGGGAAGGAGCAGTGGTGTCTATCATAGCTCTCTCACCCCTCTGCGCTTCTTCCTGGCCATGAGCTGGGAGGTGTGGTGGGAGAGCCGCATCTCACAAACGGCCCGTTGCTCTGGCTGCGTGGAGGAAGATTAACGAGGATGAAGTCATTAATTAATTACAGCAACTTAAATAGGCTCGCTAATCACTAGTTCATAGCATTAATTAATATCAATACTTTCTCTATTGTTTTATTAATTATAGCCTCTTATGCAGCAGAACTGTGTTCCTGTCAGTGCAACAGCCTGCAAACCAGATGGACATCTGGGTCTCAGGTCTCTGATCTGCGCTGCGATGCTGTCCAGATGTCGAGGTTCTCACCCTGAGTGGAAGCTCTCGCTGCCCACGTCGATGTTCTCCTCCATCTCGCTGTCGCTCGTGCTCTCCTCGCATGGCCGCTTCATCTTGCCGCTGTCACGAGCGGCGGTGCAGCTTCGGCGCTCACCCTCACAGCGCTGCACGCGATCACTCTGAGCTCCCACCACACGCGGAGCCACGGGGAGGCGCGCGGGACCGCCCACTGATCCGCTTAGGGCCGCCCACTGCTTCACTCCGGTGACGCACCTTTGCTGGGCGCCCACTTACTCGCTGCTTAGAAATGTTCGTTGTGTTCGTAAGCCCACCCTTCACGACTTGGAAGCTCGTTTACTGCGCAGAAATGCCCACTTTATAGCTCCAAAACGCCCACCTATCGCCTGGAAACGCTCATCTGTGATTGTGGAATGGTCACTTGACATGTTCAATCCCTACTACTTACTTAGGAACGCTCACGTGGTGCTAGGACACGCCCATTTGATGCTTAGGGACGCCCACATGCTGCTTAGGAGCATCTACATAATGCGTAGACAAGACCACTTCTTGCTTAGGACCACTCACATGATGCATAGACATGCCTCTTGTTGTTTAAGGAGGCTCACATGATGTGGAAACACGCCCACTTCTTGCTTAGGACCACCCACTTAATGGTAGACACTCCCGCTTATTGCTCAGGGACCACCTACATGATGCTTAGACGCGCCTGCTTGTAGACAAGACCACTTCTTGCCTAGGACCACTCACATGATGCATAGACATGCCTCTTGTTGTTTAAGGAGGCTCACATGACGCAGAATCACGCCCACTTCTTGCTTAGGACCACCCACTTGATGTGTAGACACGCCCACTTATTGCTCAGGGACCACCTACATGATGCTTAGACGCGCCTGCTTGTAGCCAAGACCACTTCTTGCCTAGGACCACTCACATGATGCATAGACATACCTCTTGTTGTTTAAGGAGGTTTACATGATGTGGAAACACGCCCACTTCTTGCTTAGGACCACCCACTTGATGTGTAGACACGCCCACTTATTGCTCAGGGACCACCTACATGATGCTTAGACACGCCTACTTGGTGCTAAATCCCCACAAGATGCAGGAACATGCTTACTTCTTGCTTAGGACCATCCACATGACACGTAGACATGCCCACTTGTCGCTTAGGACCATCAACATGATTCTTAGCTACACCCTCATGGTACGTGAAGACCACCTACATGGCGCCTAGACACGCCCTCTTCTTGTAAAGAACGACCCACATGATGCGTAGTCATGCTGCATGTTGTTCAAGAACACCCATGTGAAGTGTAAACATGCCCACTTGTTACTTAGGACCACCCACATGATTTGAAGACACTCCCACGTATTGGTCATGGACAACCTATATGATGCTTAGACATGCTTCGTAAATCTCCACAAGATGCATAGACATGCCCATTTGTTGCTTAGGACCACCCACATGACCTGTAGACACACCTGCTTGTTGCTTAGAAACACCTTCTTGATTTGTAGCCACGCCCTTGTGGTACATGGGAACTCCTACATTGTGCATAGACACACCTGCTTGTTGCTTAGAAACTCCTTCATGGTGCTTAGACACGCCCACTTATTATTTAGTAAAGGAAGTCTATGGCAGGAGGCCCACTTATTGTATAGACACACCCACTTGTGCTTAGAAACACCCACATGATGCTTAGACACACCCACTTATTATTTAGAAAAGGATGTCTATAGCAGGAGGCCCACTTATTGTATAGACACACCCACTTGTTGCTTAAAAACACCCCATGATGCTTAGACACGCCTACTTATTATTTAGGAAAGGATGTATATTGCAGGAGGCCCACTTATTGCATAGACACACCCACATGATGCTTAGACATGCCCACTTATTATTTAGTAAAGAATGTCTATGGCAGGAGGCCCACTTATTGCATAGACTTGTTGCTTAGAAGCACCTACATGATGCTTAGACGCCCACTTATTATTTAGTAAAGAATGTCTATGGCAGGAGTCCCACTTATTGCATAGACACACCACTTGTTGCTTAGAAGCACCACATGATGCTTAGACACCCACTTATTATTTAGTAAAGGAGTTCTATGGCAGGAGGTCCACTTATTGCATAGAAACACCCGCTTGTTGTTTAGATATGCTCACTTATAGTTTATTATTATAGTTGCCCCTATTTCATAGAGCAGTGCCCACGTAGCTCCCAGAAACACCCACATATCACTTAAACACATCTATTTCTAAGAAACGCCCATTTTTTAATGTCTGTTTATCATTTAGAAACGCCAACTTGTTGCCTAATTCCAGCCGGATATCCCTTAGAACCATATAAGTAGCTTATATGTAGATTATTTGTACTTTATATATTTTATATCTATAAATCTCTCTATCTGCTTCTTCATCTCATTGTAGTGCCTGAATTGTGAGTGAGAGAAAAATATATACACACATCAGAAAAATATACATATACACATATACATATACAGCAATTCAGTCTAATAGAAATAGCCAAAGCTTGAAATCCTGCAAGTTCAGTTCACTTTTTTCACTGTTCATCCCCTCAAAATATGCACAGAAGGATGTAATAAAAATATGGTCACTTTCCAAAAAAAAAGATTTTCATTTTTCTGTAGCATTTGGACAGGACCGTTGCTCTTTATATCCTGATGAACGGACTAATAGAAATGCTCCAAAACCATGTGTATTAAAATCTCTTTACATTATCTTACATTTAAGGTTAGGACAGTTTTTGGCCTCTCCTGTAAAATAACTATTTTGGAGATGCTTTGCAGATACTAGGCTCAACAATAAAACACTGAACAGCTCCAGTTAGGATTCATGTTTATGTGTTAAGATTTAAATAAAAAAATAATGATTTGGAATGAAACCAGCAGGTGCTGGGAAGCTCTAAAGTAGCCCATCTAATACCAGCCAAAGTCAATAGACAGAGGTGACACGGTCACCCCTAGCTTCATGTGTTTATTCCTCTATCAGCTCCAGCTAATTACAGGTTATATGTGTTGGTCCAGCAAAAGAGGGCCATGGACTGTTTTAAATGAAAGTAGCGTTAAACTCACTTTCAGAGGCTCTTATACTTCATATAAATATTTTCTTTACATTTAGACATAGCAGTGAGCTCAGAATCAACAGCTAGAAGAAAATGGTCAACATATTAATGTTTCAGGATGTTTCTGGT